>CM029918.1:10602500-10785000 GCA_017639245.1 Myiopsitta monachus
TTGCAGTATTCATTTTAAGGGGATAGGGGAAAGAAGAGAAAGAGGTGAAGAATCTTTTTGTTGGTTTTTAATGGGATGCCTTTAAGGGTTATCATTCAACCTGCTAGAAGCACGGAGGCTGTTCTTGTTACAGTACCATATCTACTTTTCAAACCCATTGCGTTAGAATTAGAGGATAGGCAGTTTCTAGTATTTTGCCCCTCATTTTGCTGCAATTAGAAATGAAAGACTCAGGCTACTCTAGTAAGGTTATTTGGGTGTCTGATAGTCTGTGCTGCTTCTTAGCCTTTGTCATAACTAAGCCATATTTTTCCACTGTAGTGACATCGTAATACAGACACACACAGATTTGTAGCATCTGTGCCAGAATTTTGTATGAACATTTGTATATACTAATATAGAAAATTCACAAATCTTCCAGCGGCGTTTTAAACTCTCACTAAGTGAGAGTTTTGATTATTTGTAAAACTCTCATGACTCTCTATTCTGGAAACCTATCTGTGAATGTTTTTTTCCCTCATCCTCTTGTTTTTCTGTAATGAGGGAAGTGCGTGGCTATAGGTTGTAGTCTCTGTCCGTCCTTTTTTTGTCCAAGATTGAAATGTGTTCTTGTGTGCAGTGGAAGTCATCCTCAGCCTAGAGTGCAGTTTGTGAAAGGTGACAGTGTGGGCTGTGAAAACTTCTGCAGCTGCTGTCTCCTGTTGTCTGGGTAAATATTAGAAGCTGTGGAAATACATCTATTGAGGAATGGTGAACATTCACATTGTGCCACTATTGTTTAGTCCCAGAGTAGGCCCTGATTTAGTGAAGAATTTCAAACTTAAACCCATCCCTATTTGTTGAAACTATGAAGTGCGTATTTCAGTGAAAATTATTTCAGTATTCAATTGCTTTATTGACTTGTGGCCTTCAATATTGAGGTGTTTCTTCTCAATTAATTTATTTGGAGTATTTAAAATCAGGTCTTGAAGAGTTTGCTACATTTAATTTTGTAGACTGTTACAAATACAGTTGTTACTTTTTGTCCTTTTCAAAATAATGTATTCAATGCTGAATCCCTTTCTGAATGAAAAGAATACCTCCACAGAGATAGATTCCTTCAAAAGCACCGGTCCGAGGTTACAAAGAGGTTTATGTGAGAATATTTGTATTTTTAACTGCATCCTTACATTTCAGATCTCTGTCTGCTTTTTCAAACAATGGATGTGTATTTTATAGTGTAAATATTCTCACTGAAGCAAACACAATGTGCTGTGCTACTCACATGTACAATATATAGCTTCTCATGTCCACTTAGATTAGAATGCACAGCTTTTAACACTGCTCAGAGATGACAGTGTATCTATGGGGAAGCATTGGCATCCAGGAGGCACATTTTATAGGCAAAAAATAATAGCAAGACTTAAGAAATAAACTGCTCCCCCTGATTTTTAGTCGTCTTGAATTTGAAGCTTTTTCCCCTTTCTCCACTGTGCATTTGCCTGAGTCTGTGCATGCACAAATGAGAAGGAAAAGAAAAGCTGACTTTATGTTCTGTAATTTCTTCATCTTTGGATATAGCTTTTGGTGAGGAGGATCAGTGCTTGTATCTGTTCCTGGTATTTTTGTGTGGTTTCAGGACTCGTGTAAATCAGCAGTGTTTTTGCAAATGCAGGAATATATGGAGAAGATTGCTGAGAGTTTCTTAGTCACAGAAAGATACACTGTCTGAAACCTGTCTGTTGATCTACCTATTATAATTTAGGGGGAAAATCTGAACATCTCACACTTTTATTTGACTTAGAGTAGTATTACTTGTCTCTGCAATTAATTATAATACAAACATTTTTGCTGTGTTTAAAAATCTGAAGCTTGCTTACTTGTCAGATTTCTGTGAGAATTTTACTAAAACGTACATGTTTTTAGAAATCAACATTCTTCATTTTGTATGCTTCTGAACTAGCATTACCAGAAACATTTTCAGTTAGAGAATTGCACTGACCTTGCAAAATACCATATGTTCGGTGAGCTGCTATTCGTCTTATAAACATTAGTAGTCTTGAATGAAAAGGTATTGTATGTATCCTGTGGTAACTAAAGGACTTACATAAAATCTTGTTGATTGCAGTGATAGAAATTAAACATTTCAGATAAATTACTCCTTTTGGTTAAGAAGAATTGTTACTTTATGTTATTTCAGATAACAACTGCACAGACATGTGGGTGTGCACAACATGTAAATTCGTTTTTTTCCTCCCCCCCCCCCTAGAATCTGGCTTCAGTTTTGAAATCATAGAAAATCAGAGTCTGAGCCACTCGTACATTCTTAACTCTTATATTGCAGTATATATTGGTAAGGGAGTGAATTCAATCGTGTGGTAGTCTCAGCAGAACCTAAGACTAGGAAAGAAGTGAAAGATGGATATTTCACCCTAACACTGTTTCTTTGCTTTGATAGTTTAACACTGGCCTTTCATGTAGTTTTAACATTTCTTGTGTGGTTTAGCTCCTTTTATTTTTATGGCAGAGTGCAAAAATACAAGGGTAGAGAAAACCATGGCATCATAAATACGTAAAGGAAAATAAAAGCTAGGGCAGAGGCTCACCTAGAGTTTCTTCTTAATCGGATATTTAGATGGTTATATATAGCAATTAAAAAAATGCATATTTATGCAATTTAGAATCAAGTAAAGAGATGTAAGCAGATAGTTCACATGGATTCTTACAAAATGCTGTATCGACTATAGCAACATTCATCATCTTACAACAGTTTCTTACATCTATTTATTAAAAATATTGGGATGTGAAAATTAGGGAAAATTGGCATAGCTCCACTGGGCTTAGTAAGAAGACAGCAGTTCATAAAAGCTCAGAATGCAGACCTCCTTGGTTTCCAGCTTCTACTTGGTGATTGTCTGCTCATCGTTACTAAGTTTTCTTTTTTTTTTAAAATACAAATGCCAGATGGCAACTGCATTTTTATGCACTTTAGGCCTCTGAGTTGTTTTCTTTTTAATTTTTTTTTTATTTAAAGTAATTTCAGAACCAGAAACCGTATTCTTCTGTAACTGTTCTTTACTTTTCTGAAACTTAAAAATCTATTGTCCTTTTCTGTTAGAAATGACAGGAAACAGGTGTCTTGAACAGGGCAGCTAAGACAGTAGCTGTGGGAGTGAATTCTACTGATATGCTTGGAGTTCAGAACTGCAGTGGTAGCACCATGCTCATATACCAGCAGAGTATTTCAACAACAGCATTACTGCAAGACTGAGAAGCTGACTGTCGTCTTAGTTCTTTTAGTATTTGTGTATTTTAGTCTTCATTTTATGGACTAAATGCATTTTTAAGAACAATTTTTTTCTGCTTTTACAAGGCTTTTCTGGCATCTTCCTGGCCTTTGGCTGCAGGATGATTTTTGTAGTGACTTCTATTGTGCTTGCTACTCACCAGTGCTTTTAAATATCTTAGCAAACACCTGAGTCAGATGCATCTGTAAGGAATTGAGCCCTGCTTAAATACTTTTCTTTAAAACCGAAAAGATCAAATTATCTTCTGAAAAGGCTGGGCACATAGAGGACAGATGAAAGATGCAGCGGGCATCTTAAGCTTCACCACTACCCCAGTACTAGGCAGACTACTGTCCTGCTTTGTCTTAAAAGATCACACTGGAGTAGTTAGGGGCTGCATTGAGAACGAATTGCAAAGGAAAATGCAGAATGTGGTAAAGGTTATAATACTGTTCCTTTAAAACCAGTGTTTCGAAGAATTTTCATATCACAATGAAGTAAGATTATTTTTGTTTTTCAGAAAAGAAGTTTCAGAATATATTGGCAACTATGTACAAAAAGGAGCTCAATGTGTAGTTATGCTCCTCCCCAGTTGAAGAGGACCTCAGCTTTGTTAACATGATAATATGTATTTTCTTCATATCACATAGGAACTGGAAGCTCCTCTTTTTCTGGCCTTCTTTCAGTATTGTACCATGGAAGGACATGGACCACATTTCGGCATCACTTGCTGCACAGTTCACCTGACAAAGAGGCATTTTTTCATTTGATTACTGAAAATTATTCACAATCCATGTTTTCTACCTTGACGTGCTTATAAATGATCGATGTTCCATTATCATTGTAATTTTTTTTAAGCTTCTTTTACAGAACGGAAGGGAAATGTGTACAAGTATGTTTTCTGCTTTGTGATGAAAGTGTACATTTGTCACTTAGGTACATGTAAGCCACTTCTGTGAATTAGGCCCTTGGAGTAAATGTGTTTTGATGTAATGGCCATCTGCTCACAGATATCACATTTGCTAGTTTAAAAAATAGTTTGATATAGATAAATACATTATATGGTAAGATTATATAGTTTCACCAGGCAGCAATACAATAGCAAAGTTTTATATTTACCATAGACCAATTATCAGTCTGGGATGAAGGTCTAATTATTTTTGATTGTTTCTTTTAAAAATTAGTCTCTAGCATTTACTTTTAGTTTCTGGCTGCTGTTTCCAAACTGGTAAATGCAGGGCCTACATCACATCACAACAGGAGTCAAAGTATATCCCAGCCATTTCAGAAAACAATCATTGTCTCGCTTCTCTTTTCACCTTGGGAAAATGAAAGCTGCTTTGCTCTCAGATGGACCCAGCACAGCCAGCCTCCAGAAGACCCTGGAACAGCTGACCTGAAATACTTGCCCGGTATAGCTCCATTAGAGTCAGTGACACAGAAATGGCCCTTGAAGCTTTAGCTAAAGCCCGTTTGCCAGAAAAAACAGTACTGACGAAATGGAGTTGGTCAAGCCAATGATTCTGAGTACCTAGTTCTGAGGGGTACAGGTCAGCTGCAATGTGTTGTGCATATGTAGTGCAGTAAATATAGCTCAGTGCCAGGCCAGTTTTTTAAGCTGATAAGAACTGTTTTAATAAGCAATTTGTTAGATTTTGGTTTTGATCTTATGGTATCTACTGTGATTGTGGCATGTATTTTACTGCCAAAGTCAAAGTTATTCTTAGGTAGCACTGGTAGCAGACTATAACCAGGACAGAGTATGTGGATTTATACGTGGAGTGTGTGAGTGATGATGAGTTTGGTTTCTGGATGTATCTCCAAAATTTGTTTTTGTGTTTACTACTTTTAGTACAGACAGCTAAAGGAGTGTGACCAGCATGGTCGAGGGAGGTGATCCTGCCCCTCTTCTCTGCTCTCAAGAGACCTCACTTGGAGTGTTGTGTGCAGTTCTGGTGTCCTCAACATCAAAAGGACATGGAACTGTTGGAACTAGTCCATAGGAGGGCCATGAGGATGATCAGGGGACTGGAGCGCCTCCCATATGAAGACAGGATGAGAAAGTTGTGGCTGTTGAGCCTGGAGAAGAGAAGGCTGAATGGAGACCTCATAGCAGCCTTCCAATATCTGAAGGGGGCCTTATAGGGATGCTGGGGAAGGACTTTTCATGAAGGAACTGTAGTGAGAGGACAAGGGGTAGTGGGTTCAAACTTAAACAGGGGAAGTTTAGATTGGATTTGAGGAAGAAACTCTTTACTGTGCAGGTGGTGTGGCGCTGGAATGGGTTGCCCAGGGAAGTTGTGAATGCTCCATCGCTGGTGGTGTTCAAGGCCGGGATGGACAGAGCCTGGGTGTCGTGGTTTAGTGTGAGGTGTCCCTGCCCCTGGCAGGGGGGTTGGAACTTGATGATGCTAAGGTCCTTTCCAACCCTGACTGTTCTATGATTCTATGATTCTAATAATGTAAAATATGTGTGTGTGATAACTTTGTCTCGTTTTTTCCCCCATCTCCCTTCCTGTGCTTTAGCATATGTTCCTGAGGAGGAATTAAAAGCAGCAGAAATAGATGAAGACAGCGTGGAGGATGATGGGCTGTCTCTGGACATCCAGGAGAATGAGTATTTGTGCAATGAAGAAGCGGAGATCAAAGAGGCTCAAAGCTACCAGAACTCCCCAGTCAGCACTGCAACTAATCAGGATGCAGGCTATGGATCACCATTTAGTGAAAACAGCGATCAGCTGGCCCATTTCAAAAGCACTTCCTCCAAAGAAGAGAAAGAGGATCCTCAGTGCACAGACAATGTTTCCTATCCACAGGACAGCTTGGCACAAATAAAAGCTGTGTATGCAAATTTGCTTTCAGAGACTTGCTGGTCCAGTTTAGCTTTGGACTTAAAGAAATCCAGTCCAACCACCAGCAACAGTGGAATCAGCCAGAATGAAAACACCACCAGTACTGACACCAATGCCAATTCCCAGAGTACTAGTACTACCAGTACCAACACTAGTACCAGTACAAGTACCAGTAATGCTAGTAACAGTAATAATAACGGCGGTGGCTCAGGTTATGACTGGCACCAAGCTGCATTAGCTAAAACTCTGCAGCAGACCTCTTCATATGGACTTCTCCCAGAACCTAGTCTTTTCAGCACAGTACAGCTTTACCGGCAAAACAATAAACTTTATGGGTCTGTGTTCACTGGTGCTAGCAAGTTCCGATGCAAAGACTGCAGTGCAGCCTATGACACACTGGTGGAGCTAACGGTGCACATGAATGAAACTGGACATTACCGTGATGACAACAGAGATAAAGAAGCTGATAAGACCAAACGGTGGTCAAAGCCTAGAAAACGATCACTTATGGAAATGGAAGGCAAAGAGGATGCTCAAAAAGTGCTGAAGTGTATGTACTGTGGGCATTCGTTTGAGTCTTTGCAGGACCTCAGTGTCCATATGATAAAAACAAAGCATTACCAGAAAGTGCCTCTGAAGGAGCCGGTACCAGCCATCACTAAATTGGTCCCTTCTACAAAAAAGCGAGCACTTCAGGACTTAGCTTCACCTTGTTCACCTGAGCCAGCAGGGATCACTGCAGAAGCTTCACTGGGTGAGTCTGCAAAGGATCAGAAAACTGCCAATCCCTATGTGACTCCAAACAACCGCTATGGCTATCAAAATGGTGCTAGCTATACTTGGCAGTTCGAGGCACGGAAAGCCCAGATACTGAAGTGCATGGAATGTGGCAGTTCCCATGACACTTTGCAGCAGCTCACTGCTCACATGATGGTCACCGGTCATTTCTTGAAGGTAACCAATTCTGCTTCCAAAAAAGGCAAACAGCTAGTGTTGGACCCTGTGGTGGAAGAGAAGATACAGTCTATACCTCTTCCACCCACCACCCACACGAGGCTACCAGCGTCCAACATTAAAAAGCAGCCAGATTCCCCTGTGGGCTCCACAAACTCGGAGGAAAAGAAAGACCTAGAGAAGGAAAAGGTGGTGGTCAGTGAGACAGAGAAAAAGATTAAAGAAGAGAATGAGGACTCTACAGAGAAATTTGAGCCAACAACTTTGTATCAGTACCTCAGAGAGGAGGACCTAGATGATAGTCCTAAAGGTGGAATAGACATATTGAAATCCTTGGAGAACACGGTGACAACAGCTATCAGCAAAGCTCAGAATGGAGCCCCTTCCTGGGGTGGGTATCCCAGTATTCATGCGGCTTACCAGCTCCCGGGAACAGTCAAACCCCTTCAGCCCGCAGTGCAGAGCAGTTCAAATGCAGCCATCTTATGCGAGCAGTGTAAAATCCTTGTCATCAGAACACAATGCGCTCATCCATTCCCCAGGCAATCTCACACCCCCACCTCACAAGAGCAATGTATCCGCGATGGAAGAACTAGTGGAGAAAGTTACAGGTAAAATCAGCGTGAAAAAGGAAGAAAAGCCTTCGGAGAAAGAGAAGAGCTCTCCAGTCAAACCCATGTCACCTGCTGCTAAGGAAAACAAGGACTTCCCAAAAGCAGAAGAAATAAATAACAAACAGCAGCAGAAGAAGAGCTCTGAGGCAGAAGTTCAGAAGGTCAAAAAGGACAGGCCGGCAGAAGCACATACTCCAAATGGTACAGAGCCACTTAAAACAAAGGTTGCAAATGGCTGTAACAATTTAGGAATCATCACAGATCATTCACCTGAGCCATCCTTCATTAATCCATTGAGTGCTTTACAGTCCATTATGAATACCCACTTAGGCAAAATTTCTAAGCCAGTAAGCCCCTCTCTGGACCCTTTGGCCATGCTGTACAAAATTAGCAACAGCATGTTGGACAAACCCATTTACCCAACCACTCCGGTCAAGCAGGCTGATGCCATTGACCGGTATTACTATGAGAACAGTGATCAACCTATTGATCTAACCAAGTCCAAAAACAAACCTCTTGTTTCCAGCGTGGCTGACTCTGCCTCGTCCCCGCTAAGGGAGAGTGCCCTGCTGGATATTTCCGATATGGTGAAGAACCTCACAGGGCGTTTGACACCCAAGTCTTCAACTCCGTCTACCGTGTCAGAGAAGTCTGATGCTGACGGGAGCAGTTTTGAGGAAGCTCTAGATGAACTGTCGCCAGTACACAAGAGGAAGGGCAGACAGTCCAACTGGAACCCTCAGCATCTTCTGATCCTTCAAGCCCAGTTTGCTTCCAGCTTGAGGGAGACCCCAGAAGGCAAATACATTATGTCGGACTTAGGTCCACAAGAGCGGGTACACATCTCTAAGTTTACTGGTCTTTCCATGACCACAATTAGCCACTGGCTGGCCAATGTGAAGTATCAGTTAAGGAGGACAGGTGGAACTAAATTTTTAAAGAACTTGGACACAGGACATCCTGTTTTCTTTTGCAATGATTGTGCCTCTCAGTTCAGGACTGCTTCTACATACATAAGTCACTTAGAGACACACCTAGGGTTTAGTTTGAAGGATCTGTCAAAGTTGCCACTTAATCAGATTCAAGAACAGCAGAATGTTTCAAAAGTCCTCGCAAACAAGACTTTGGGCTCACTTGGAATTGCTGAGGAGGACTTAGGCTCCACATTCCAGTGTAAGCTCTGTAACCGAACTTTTGCAAGCAAGCATGCAGTCAAACTGCACCTTAGTAAAACACATGGCAAGTCCCCAGAGGACCATCTGATCTATGTAACTGAGTTAGAAAAACAATAGCGTCCAGGTAAGCAGCCAGGTATGCAAGTGACCACAGGAACATTGCACTAAACTTCTTCATAGTACTGCACTAGGCCTGACCTGAGCCTCTGAAATCAGTCTTACTTTTGTTGCTGAACTGCCTATCTGGACCTTGGTTTTTCTTACACTTATTTTGTAGTTATATTTATATGCTCTTTGTCTGATCTGTGCATGGTTATTTTTTGTTTCTGTTTTTATTTTTTGTGAGTCGAAGTCTGACCTTTATTTTCAACATCTGTCCTTGATGTTAAGCTATCTTTTGTAGAATATAGTGGGAGACACTATTGAGAGACATTAATTTAGCCGTAAAGAAAGACACAAAGAACAATGATAAAGAGACATCCTAAAATTACAAAGTTGCCATGACAATAAAGGTCACAGAACCTGGTAGTGTCAAGTTTTAACCCTCGGAGAACTGTAATAGCATTTCTGTGCCTTTCCCAGTGACTAAATAAGTAAATAAGGAAAAACAAAACAAAAAGGCTTAAAGGCATTTCATTCAAATAAAAGCTCTGTCAGAAGCAGAACTTATTTTTTTTTTCAATGAATGAGCTTTTTTTTTTTTTTTCTTTTTTTAATGCAGAACTGGTTTGTGAAGAAAATGTGCATGCAGTGCTTGGAAGGAGAGCTGTGGTGTAGTACCTAAGGGGTTAGGAAGCCACAACTGTATAAGTTAAATATTAATTCCAAAAAAAAGCAAAGCGAGTTGCCACTATGCCCAAACCCTCTGGATGCTGAGAGTTGCCATTTTTTGGCAAGAAAATATAAAAGTATGCAAGTTGTTATTTAAAACAAGTGTAAAAATGCTCTTTTCTTTCCTCCTTTTTTTTTTTTTTTTGGTCCTTTTTTTTTTTTCCTGTAAAATACTGCAGTTTATAGTTATTTACAAATGTTAAGCTTTGGTACAAGCTGACCTTTCTATAGTGTGCTGCATTGGTAAATGAAAACAAAAAAAAATGGGGCAAATGTTAGATTCTGTTCCTTGTAAATTGCCAGCATCAGCTTAAAAAAATACATGTTACATATCGTACCATTTTAAACTGTTCAACTTTCTTTGTACCTTCTGGCTGTATGCTTTCTCTTTTAACTTTTTATATTGTCATTTTATATTCAATTTCTGTGTATATAATGTAAAACCACACTTTTTGAATAAAATTTAGTTCCTGCAGCTTGATATAAATAGAGGAATTTTACTGGCACCTGCATCTTTCCAGATGCATGTACTTAAAGGAACTATCTGACAAAAAAAATAAATAAATAAAAATAAAGCAAGCAATGCACTATGAATTATACATTTTGATGTTTTATCATTAATATTGTACAGTACATTTTGGTTCACACAATTAAATCCACTGTTTTCTCAAGTGTAAAATAAACCCACATGCAGTTCTTGATTTACATACATTGTCATGTCGTCATTATATTGCCTTTGAGGTGTTATTCCAGCAATAAGAGGCATCATTTATATAATCAACCAGCAAAAATCTGTTGGAAATAATCTCTCGTGATCTGTATGCTGACGTGTTTCATTCGAAGCCGCAATACTAATAACCTTTTAAAACAGATTTGCAATAGGTACGTACTGCGAAAGGTACTGGATCAGTGGGGCGCCATCAATTAGCGATGGGCACTCTGCTCCTCACTGAAGTACAAGAAGGGCTGCAAAGGTTTCAGCCAAGTTAATTTTTCTATGCTGTATGACTGTACCCGTATCCATTTTCTGTGTGTGTTCAAAGACCATCTCCTCCCTTCCTTCTCAGGCAAAACACCTTTTGATTCCAGCAGTTACACAGTCAGAGGCTGTGGCTTCTGCCCCTGCAGTCTGTTGAATGCTGTGGTTCTTGCCTTTCTGGCAGCGGTGAAGACCTCTGAGGCTTTGACACCAGTTTTTACTTGCAGTACAAGAAGGCAGACCTGTGTTTCTCTGTACTTTTTAAATATTGCATTTTGAGGTAAGCTGAGTGCTATCATATCAGGTGTTTCCCTTAATCTTTATTTCTGTTCTGTTGAATGCCAGTGTCATTTAGAATGTAAAAGAGAGCTGTCAGAGCCTTCACTAATCTATCTCCTGAGTGCTTTGACAGTTACAGAGTATGAAAGCCTGGGATCTGCTATCCATTACAGTTTTTGGAGGGGCTATTAAATATGAGGACCTAGAGGGGTTTGCCTTCACATAGTATTAGTGATACTATTGTGTTATATATACTTCTGTGTACGTAGGTATATATCTGTTCAATTCTTCTGAAAGGATTTTAAAGGTAAGATCTTTGCTTCCTGGTACAGAGCAGTTCTACATTTAATCTGTATTCTTCTCAATTCTTCTGAAAGGATTTTAAAGGTAAGATCTTTGCTTCCTGGTACAGAGCAGTTCTACATTTAATCTTCACTTTAGTTACAACCCCGGAAATATCCATGCCTTGTTCTGTTTTCTGCAAGGTTTTCTACAGGCCCAGGTTAGTTACATTTACACAGTGTTTCTAAGCAGTGCAGGGAAGTGCCATGAGGGTTTTTTTAAATGTCCCTTACTTTCCTTGCTGCTAACTACCTATGTCCTTCAGGGGATCCTGCCATTTAGGCATTTCAGTTCAATTACTGGATGATTATGTACTTTGGGCCCAAGGGTTGGTGAGGAAGAATAACAGTCAGGCCTACGGCTGCAATACAGAGTCTTTAAATAATAACCCTTTGAAGTTTTGTTTACTTTACCACAGGCCTGCAAACATGTGATTATAGCATATGCTGTACTACATTGCAGTAGTGGGTGAAAAGGTTGAAAGGGAGAAATAATAGCTCTAAAGTGGGTTTGAATCTAATGTAAATCCATTAAAACTGATCTTGAAACATGGCATGTAAAGTGAGTTCTCAACACCATCCCTCGAGAGGTGTTTATGACATTGCTAAATCCGTTCAGTTCTGATAGCTTCAGAATTGGACAATCACTCATCATCTGTGCCAGTGTCTGAAGGAAGTCCATTTAGAATAAACTAGCAGCTTTACCTGGCGACTATGCTGATGTAACACTTTCTAAGACTGAAATATGAAGTAGATGAAAAATTGAAGAGACTAGTGTTTCACTTGTTTAACAAAATGGTGCTCACCAATGGTGTGATCTTTATTCTTCAGGTTTAATACCGTATTTCTGAAAAATTTCCATTAAAAATCCTTAAAAAAATAATTGCACAGTTCAAAGCATAGTTGTTCATTGCCTCCAAATTGGTTTGCAGATTTATATATTCTTTATTTCCATAAGATTTCAACAAAAGTAAGTTTGTGCTATTCTACAAATAGCTACTAAAGCTACTAAATGGAAGAGACCACATAGCCTTTCAGGACTGGTCTTGAAGAAAAGAGATGTAAGAGCCTTAAAACTCATAGTACTGTCTGTAAGCCTGTGTACCTATTTTGTGACGTATTCAAAATCTGTTGTACCTGGTTCTTTCCAGAGATGTATAAAGCTACTTTTTTTTCAGCATTAGGTTGCTGGTGTTCACATGTTTGCTTGCATCTGTTCTCAGGGGTGAAGACCTTGGTTTGCTTGCTTCACAGGTTTGATTTCTGCTTCTGTGAGCTTTTCTGTATTGCTCTTTAGAAGCTGATGCAAACCTGCGAATTTGAGAGATCTGTGCACTGCTGACATTAGTCCTGAATGAAATTATTCTTTTTTTTTTTGTCTTTTTAATAGCATTTGGTGGGGTGTTCACTAATGTCTTCTGCGACGTAACTTTGTTATGGCTTTCTCTGGGTAGTTACACTGGTAATAATTACACCAAACGTAACCTGTCCTTATCACAGAGGCCACTAAAATGCAATTGCAATTAAGTATGAAGGCATAAAAACATACACATTATCTTGCATTAGACTAATGAAGTCGCACTTGTATCAGCTGCTTTCTTCCATTTCCAAAGCCATCTCAAATTTGAGTGTGTGATATTCTTTAAATAGGGCAGGGGTCCTGGCTTGGAGATCTCCAAGGAGAGGCCAGTTTCCATGTGGAGTGTTCCCACAGCTCTGTAGGTGTTGGTCTCCTGGCTGATGAAGTATTGAGTTATTCTCCCAACATGAAAGTAGCTGGAAGTGGGTTTTCACCATCTGTTCACTGAAATTTAAAAGCAGGGTCCTTTTCTGTCCATGTATGAAAATAGAATGCTAACCCCAAGGTCCTGGCCAGATACTAATCTAGGTAATTCATCCAGATTTTTGTTTTCCCTGCAGTTCCAAATAAGTTCCTTCTCAATGTTTCATATGGCTTTGGATAGTTTCTTTTCAGCACTGTGTATAGTCACCTTCATCCTACAGGTAGGTGGGGAGGCCACATTTTAGAATGAAAGATGCTATTCTAAGTGAAAGGTGATATGGTAGCCAAGTGAAAATATCAATAACCAAATCTGGGTATGTTGCAAAACTCAGTATTTTACAAGACTGTTCAGGTGATGCAGATTACCTGCAGTTAGTATCATTTATGAAATATGCTTCTTTATCCAGCATCATCATTAGCTTGCATTTTTTTTTTTGACTAGTGATATAGCAAATCTGATTTTGGAATAGTTCAGGAAGTTCTAAAGATCTGAAAACTCCAATACATGGCTAATGGACCTGTTTATTTTTAGACAACCAATAGATGATAATGAAAGCTATAGACCTTCTGACTGAGAATAAGAGGCTTCAGTTACTCTGTTATGAAGATTCCTTTTTCTATATCATTTCTACTCCAGCATTATCTAGTGAATTGCTAAATCAGGGTCAGCATTTTCAAAACTGTGTGTCAAGTATGTTTTTATTCTAACTACTATAGTTGTTACCTCTGCTTTATTCCCTTCCATGTAAAAAATGCAGAGTTTAAATTTCATTAGCTCTGTCCAGGTGGTCAGGATTTTTATGTGTTTTGCTTCTAGATTAACTTCTTCGTGTAAAAAGTGCCAGGGGAGGGTTAACTGTTAACATTATTCATTTGTTTTAAAGAAGCATTTCTCTAACTAAATTGCTTAGGGCACAATGGCTTGACCATCAGTATAATGTAATTCTGAACAAATTTAGTATATTGACAGTGTACTGTACTTCTGTCCCGAGCAGTAATGTCAGAATTGTCTGAAGGTGCAGGTTAAAGCCTGACAGGTTCCTGACCAGGCTTATCATATGCAGGACACCTGCAGCTAAATGCCCTGTGGTCACTTGAGGAAGGAGGGTTGGAGCCTGGTTGCCTGCAACCCATCTACTTTTGTAGGAGTTCACAGCTGATTCATTTCCTCAGAGCAGCACACATCATGAAAATTTAGAGCTGATGGGATGCACTGGGCAAACACAGGCCAACCATAAGGATCATGCAGGTGGCAGTCATCTCTTCTGATACACCACTTGCCCAAAGCTGCCTCCTTAGAGTGTGTCCAAACTGAAGTTTGTATTAGACCTTGTCTATGAAGTACAAACGTGGAGCGGTAGCCAAAGTTCCTATCCAAAAAACGACAGACATGATGGTGGAATCTGGAAAGCAGAATGCTAAAAATCGTGTAGTCAGGAATGGTGCCCAAAGCTCCTGACCAGCAGGTTGAGGTCTAGCCACTAGAGCATGCTGTCCGGCAAAGGTCCTTACTCCCTAGAAAGTTTATAACCAGAATAAAGTAGTTGAGTTCAGACCGATATAATCTGGAATGTTCCAATAGCTAAGAGCAAGCAGTTTCTTGCAAGCAAGTTCACTAGTGGTCTGGTGGGTGCTAAGTCAGTTTGTCAAACACATTAACCTGCCAGCTGGCAGTTCAGTTTCCTTATATCATACTCTGTATCACCATGCTCAGAATCTCTTTTTACCCCTTGGCATGCCTTCCAAGGGAGTTTGGATGCACAAGTGTGCCTAGTGCTGCAGTCAGATATCAGTCCTGCCATAATTTCAATAGTTACTTGAAATTATGAGGTTTGTATTTTTGAATGTCAGGATACATTGCTGTATCTTGGAAATGGGCATTGTCTTCAGATGTGGACAAACAGGATGGGTCACGTGCCGTTTGCCACCATTTGGCAGCTAATGGAGACCACTGTTGTAAAGACTGCCTTTGGAAGTAAAACCCAGCTAAGGGAAACCCAAAATTTATGCCACCCTTCACCTTCTAATCTTCTCCCAGTACTGCAAGTACTGCATAGCATACAGGAACATGCAAACAAATTCTAGTTCACCATGGGCATTTCTGAATAGCAGTGTTCTGTAAAAACTAATCTTCTTCCAAGTTCTGGTTAGGCTTAGTTTATGGCTGCATGGTTCCAATGTGTTAACATTGTATTTGTTGTCACAGGAAGCACTGCTACAGGCTCAGCATTAAGGACATCCTCTTCTCCCCTCTATCCCCCCAGTCTTCAGCATAGCGAGGAAAACGGGCAGGGCGGTTCTGGAAGTCACCATCCTTCTGCAAGCAGTCTTGAGGTGGACTGTGAGGGAGAGAAATGGGACAGCAGGGGATTTTGATAAAGATGTACAAAGTTTTATGTTTTCAGACCACCTTTTCACTGCAGTTTATGCTATGCCTGGCAATAAAAGGAGCAGCTCTTGAAACTGACCTTTGGCTTCAGGGTCTTTGACATCTCATTGCTTAGTACTTAAAGGTGAAAAAGTTGTGTAGTAGATCACTTCCCTTCATCCCATGTTCCAAGGGAAAGCCAGACCCATTGTAGGTAGGAGATGAGATTCATTAATGGCTTTTCTCACTGGTATAAGTCACTTGCTAGGCATTTTCATTCTGGACTTTTTTCAATTTAGACTAAAGTGCTTTGGAAGCAATTTAAGCCAAACTGGAAAAAGCCACTTTTATTCTGTAGTAAGAAAAACTGGCCTGGTCTGCTGTGGCAGGGAAACTGTCTCGTGCCAACCAGTGTGACTATAATGGTTTAACTGGAAAATTCTCACAGTAAACAAGTTTTAAGTTTATTAATGTGCAAATGCTGTCTCTAAAAAACACTGCAGGCTCAGACACTGCCCACAGCTAGTATATTACTTTGCAGCCCAAGGTCAGACACACTCAGCATGTTTGCAATGGGCATGCTGTATTAATAATTATATACAGTAGTATCAGAGTGTGTACCATAATGATAAAATGTGGTTCAAGGATGCACTGTGTGTCTTTATGTTCAAGGGAGAGTTGTGTTCTTAGCTGCCTCTAAAGAGCTATCTTACTAAAGTTTGTAGCGGTTAACATTAACTATCTGCTATTTCTCATCACTACTTTTCCGGGGTGGGATAATGTGAAAAATCAGATAGCTTTGCTCTAAAAAAGGCAGCCAGTCTAGACTTAACATTGCATGGGGATCTTCCACCCCAATTTTGGGGGTTGGTGAGTGTCACATTTCACATTTTTAAACTGTGCTTTGACAACTGAGAATCTGGAAAAGTGCAAAGAAGGAATAGGACTGAGGAACAACTAAGAACAGTCTGATGATCAGCAGCCATCAGAAGGGTAAAAGCAACACAAAAAGAATTAGAACTTGGAGGTCCACTGTAAGAAGGAAAAGATGGGGAAAAGGAATGATAGGAAAATAATTGCTATTAGCCAGAGCAGATGGCAGGGATTTTGAAAGCTAAGACTGAGACGGGTGAAAAGGGAAAGGCTGGAAGGCCTGTTTGTCTGTTAGGTAACAAAAGAGGACCTAGCTAGGTAAAGCTCAAAGGGGCTTTGAGTGCTGGGAGATACAAGCATGCCTGAGTGATGTTTGGGAACCTCTCTGACCTCTTGCAAAAACCATGCAATGAGGCTGAATTTGTCTCAGGAAGGAAAGAAGGTTTTTTGGTGAACAGCTCAATTATTTGATGAAAAGACTTCACAGGATTGCCTATTCAAAAGCTGGAGGGTCAGGGGGAAGGAGGGAAGCCTGAGCAGAGAGTTTGAATGAAGTGGGATGGCAAGTGCTCTTTACCTGATGTGGCGTAAGATTGGAAAAGGAGCAAAGAAGAAAACTTTTTGTGGGGGAAGCTGAATGGTTGTCTTAGTGCTGGTGATTGGATTTTTCCCCTACTTGAGCCTTTCTACAAGCAATAACTACATCAAATTTGTTGTAATGGCAATCAGAGCCCAGGGCTCTGAGTATGCTTGTTGCTGTAAAACCACACAGTAAGTAGCTGCCATCTCATTTAAGGCAAGACATAACAAATGGGTGTAAAAGCAATAAGGAACAGGGGAGAAGGTGGTTCAATTTCATAGTTTACACATGTACTTAAATTGAGCACTTGCGAGTCACTTAATTTTTGAGGACATTATAATAGATGTGTCGCAGTCTCTACTGGCTATCCACCTAAGCTGCTCTCAGTTGGCAACTTCACTGTTGGTATCTGGGCATCATTTTAAGTGAGCACTTAAGGTTGAGTATCAAGGGAAGGTATTTATAGTTTCAGCAGAGTGGGTTGATAGCTATTCCAGCCCCAGATGGGAATTGGGTTACATGACAGATCAGGCTGCCTTCCAGTTTTATCCAATACTAGTGATAAGGGGAGGGGGAAGGGAGGACAGCTGCAACCGTATAGTCCTTCTAGGGTTAAAGATCCTAATGCTTTAAAGAGAATGTCTAAAAGAAAATTTCTTTCTGAAATAATTTATGGAAATGCCGTGCTCCCTTTGAAGGTTCCATGTCACTGCATGGCACTACGCAATGTTCTCTTTCTTCACCTGTCAGGCAAGGACCACCTCGAAGAGTCTCACTGCTGATTACTAGTTAATTGTCATTAATAAGTGACAACTGACATTATGGGGGCTTAATGCAGAGAGAACAGAAAAGAGCCACAGATATTCTAATGAGCTGACTCCTACGTGCCCTCTATTGTTGTCGAAAATGAGGAGCTGTCGTCATTGTTCAGGAGATGGGCTTCAATTGCTCTGGAAAAATATTCTCTTTTAATTTCTTTATGCATAGATAATTCCTGGTGCACTCTCTCCCTCTCTGTCTGTCTCTCTTGCTCTTTCTTTCTGTCTTATACACACACACAGGGACACACACACACACACACCTTTCTATGAACACAGTGAAAACTTCCACTGATCATATACAGTATGTGTGAAGGCACAGTAAAGCTTTTTAAGTACTTTGATTTAGATATACAAGCATGCAAGCATATGTGTATTCACATACACACAGACTATGTACAGATGAATGCAAATCACCAAGACATTTATTTTATTTTAAGAGTCAGGAAAGGGGAGGGCACGGACAACTTCACTAAGCAACCAAAAGCGGATGGTCAAGACTATACAAGCTGGTGTATGAAGTTAGGGTTGAGGAAGTCCTGTTCTGTCCTTACTGTGAGGCATTTTGAAATGATGGCAATGAGTGCACACAGATTTCAGACACAGATACCTAAAATTAGGTCCTTGCTCTTAATTTAAATAGTAGCTTAACGACTTGATGATTTTCAAAACTGTCAAACAGGCAGGAGCTCCCAGCGAGGCGGTGGTGGCTGTGGATGCTCAACACTGCCTGCTGAAAGTCAAAACCATTCTTTACACTCGTGCTGAAGATCTCAGCCAGCAGAGGGCCAGAAATTTGGGGGAAATGATTTAATTAGACATCCAACTCCTGGTTGCATTTACTGAGAGCTTCAGAAACCTTGGGGTTCTGCTTACACTGGACAAGTATGATCAATCCAAGATCAGCTGACTTCTGTGCAATGCCAGATGAAATGTATATATACCTATAGAAGAGATTCCTGTCTTACCTTGCGGATTTGGGTTGCTGAGGGTGCTAATGACAACCACCTCCAAGAATCTCTCCAAAAGTCAGGAAATCACCCATGATCCTTGAGGTAAAAAATTAGGTGAAACAAACTGAAGCCAGAGGAGTTGTTATGATGATGCCGGCTTCTCCTACCAATTTTGAAGCAACACAATCACCTGTATAAAATCTCTAAGTACAGCTTGTACTTGAGATCTAAATTGTAGAAGAGGAATTTTCTATTTTTACCAGTAAGTATCCAAGAGTTTCCATTCTGCAGCAATAAATTGCATGTCTGTATTTCTCTCTAACATTTAAGGCTGTGTGGTTTTGACTGAGAACTGGCTTATCCAGGTCTTTCAACTACCTGCACAAAGGGGAGAGCACATCGTTTTAAGAGGAATTTCATTCCATTGCATAGCTCAAGTTTAAAACTCAAGACTCACAGGAGAGAAAATGAAAATGAAAATGAGATGCCTCTCATATTGTGCTCAGAGCAAAGATATTCATTAGCATTCTCTGTCTTACTGCCTGCCAAGGCCCAAACAAAAGATACAGTCTGGAACAATGGCCTGAAATGAGGAACACAACTGAAGCAACCATGCAGGAAGCCTGCCATTTCCCATGGTTCAGGGACCGGGAGCCAATATATAATGTGTCCTGAGCACATGTGTGGAAGTGGAAAACTCCTCAAATAACTGTAGGGGTTTTTTATTTTCTTCTTATGCTGGGTTTCTCATTGAAGTCAATGAATGCTGTGTCTTCCATTGCCATAATGCAACCTGATGGGTCCTAGTTCCCAGCTCTGTGTGTGACTTCGGATATGACCTCTTGGTGGCTGAACCTACCTGTCTTTTAAGGAGATGAGATAATGCCTGTATAGCAGAGAAGACACATGCTGTAATCTTTGTGAGAGAGTTTGTAATAATGTGCAGAAAGCATTTCTTGATGTTGCCAGTGTCTTTTCAGTTACTGCTCTGTCTTTAAATTTCCTGTTGGAGAAAGCAGTTGAAAAGATCACAGTCAAAGCCATTTTGGTTCCTGAGGCAAGAGGTCAGCTTGATGCTCTTTGTGGTGCTCCTCTGCTGTCTTACCCTCTGGGTTAGGAAGCTCCCCACTGCCAACCACTAAGCTCAGTCTAGGGTCAGAGCTGCCAGGGCAGTTTCATATCTAAATCTATCATAACAGTTGTTACTGTCCTCATAATTCTTCCCTTCTTGCTTCCTTTCCAGCTGCAGCAAAGCAGTTTTGGCAGCTTCTGGAACTTCTCTGCCTCTGGACCCAAGCAAATCTGATGCTAGGTACCGGTGATGGCAGCTGAAATTAGTACGTTGAGTGGAGCAGGTAAAAGTTGGGGTCCTAGGTAGACTGCGTGTTTTATTGCTTTTAATACCAACGATCTTATTAATGCTACTGGAATGTAGCAAAAAATTGATGGAGTCATTTCTCAGTGGAGTCGTTCCCTTCTTTACTGAGAGTCCTGCAGCATTAACATCAAACAATTGCTCTCCTGCACTATGTACTTCTTCCCTCTCAAATGAGAGTCATTAACCTTATTTTCATTGCATATGTGTACTAGGGATTGTCAGTCAGACCTCTTAGACATTTTAGCAAACACTTTCAAATGACTGGGACTCTGGCTGCGGTATTCTTCTTTGAATAATTTACAATCATTAAAATGACATCAGACTATCTCCAGTTCTGGCATTCTTTCCAGTCGCTGTCTCTCAGATGTCTATGTGGGATGAAGCTAAAGCTGGGTCTGTAATGATGGATGTCCTTGCAGAAAATGGTTTAGAATAATCCAGGACACACAACAAAGCCAGAACTGGAGATAGTCTTATCTCACTTTCAGAGCTGTAAATTATTTAAGGGAGTGCTCCAGCTCCAGGAAACTGAGGTTACAGCAAATATTAAGCTTCCTGTATGGCTATTTTTCTTGTGTCAGGTGATGTGGCAGAGTTTATTCATAGGCATTCAGGGGCTGTGGAAATAATCAGCAAATGAGGAAAATATTTCATTTTCTTTTGCTATTTCTCATGTCAGATTTCTAGAGAACTAAAGCTTGAGGTTTAGGGCCCTTTACATTGAATTCAGATCCATAAAAATCCTCTTGATGGCTAGGAAACATTGTGCCAAACTAATAGATGCATTGTCAATAGAGATTATTATGACTTCACAAAATGCTCCAAGTAACAAGATATCATTTATCTAATCAAATGCAAGATGCTCCAATCCAGTGACTGTTAATAAATAACTAACTCAAGAAACAACGTGATGAAGCTGCAGTGCATGAAGCAGTCAGTGATAGCTTGTGCAGTCTATCTCGCTTCAGCTGGCATCAAAAGCTTGCACATGCTCCCTTCTTTCCTTACACATTCTTGCTTGGTATATAAAATATATGTGAAATCAAGCTGGGGATAAGAAATGCCTACATGTACTGCTGATACTAAGGAAATTTCTGCATTATCTTGGACAGGGCTGCTTCAAGTGATAACAACGGGGAGGGGGTGCCTCCTGTGTTCCCTCCATGGCCAGCATCAGTGGAGAAGGGGCTCCTCCATAGGGCAGGGCAGCAGCTTCTTTACCCCATGTTAAGTCCACACCTATCTTGTCAGCTCTACAGGGCGAGCTATAGCTATCCTTTCCCTCTCCTCCTTCCCCAAAGCAGCGATGAAGCCTCCAAAGACACATGCAGCCAGTCAGTGAGGAATGAGCACCTGCTGTTTCCCGTGGGGGGGATTTCTCTGAGACCCTTCAGTCACAGCAGAGCATGTGAGCATCCCTTATCTGTGACGGAAGCATGGAATTTTGCCTCCTTTTATAACTGACACAGGGACAAGGAGGAAGAAGAAGAAAGAAAAAGATTCGACTGCTCATATCAAAGCGTTAATTTGAATTCGTAGGTGCAAAAAGTGTGGCTTTTGGTCTGGTAACGACTGTTGTCTTTTGTTTCTTTTTAACGTTACGCTGATGGTAAGTAGGTAAAAATCATACTCATTTGTGAAAAAGCATTTTTTACGTAGTGTATATAACTATATCAGGAGATGGGGGTAGAATTTCAAAGTGGTACTTTTCTTTGGTTCCTTCCCTTTCAATAGCTGTTGTTTTGATTACTCTGTGCCTTAGGCTATCATTAGAATCTTTTTGTGTGTGGAAGTATTAAGTCCATAAATATGAAAATAAGCCTGTAATTGACCCATGGACTGAATTTATTTCCATTAGATTCTCCTGCTCGTATAAAAAGCACAAACTGGAAGAGTGATATTTATGTGCGTATGAAGCTCCCCAGCTCTGATGGTATATCATATATTTGATAACAAGGTTATGCTCTTAAAGGGACTACTCAGCAAGACAGGGTGGGGAAAACAGGTGTCTTATTTTAGTTTTGAAAGCAAAACTGGGTACAGCCATGAAATACATGCACGGCACATACCATTATTTTGATTAATCTGACTGCTAGGGAACAGCTTATAATGAAAGCTGATCAGCATGTCCCAATCAGTCTCATTAGATTCCTCAGCAAACACCTGGAGAAAGGCAGCCAGCGGAGGGTACTTTGGAGGCAAGAGAAGCCAAGTGATCTACCACTGAAAACACCAGGGTTGCTACACCTGCTTGTGTGCTTTAATGGAGCTTTATGGTACGCGGGGAGGTTTCTCAGTTAAATGGGACATAAAGCTCAGCTGCCTTCTGTGGAGGCTGTGTGCTGTTGCCGTGCCCTATGCATCATGCATAATATTCCAGTTGTTGCCTCTGTTTGTGGCCACAGCTGTAGCTCTGCTGAGCTGCTACATAAAGTTTTCCAGGGTTGCCTTTATTTTTTTTTTCCTTCTGGATTTTTCCACCTTCCCGCTGTGAGTAGGGACCATATGTCACAGCTATTACATCAGGACCCGCAGGCAATTCCCACTCAGGCAGTACACTGGAGTAGGGCTGCACATCAAGGAAGAAAATGAAGGAAGGAGGGAGGGAGGGAAAAAGGTGGGAGAGATTACTTCCGAAAGAATATTCAGGGCTTGTGTCATGAGACAGGAAACTCTCCATTTGCCCACCATGAGCTCTGTTTCCATCCACCAAAGCCTGCTCTCCCTGTGCAGTACAAGGTGCTGGTATGGCCGCCTAGGCCTCTGTCACTCACCAAGGTCGGCTTGGCGGGAGGATTGCAGCTTGCAGGGTCCTTAGTGCCACAGCTTTGCCCAAGGAATGACTCTGTGCAGCCTTCTCTGTCTGTATTTGGAAGGTGTATAGGATGTCATGAAAGGGATATGTGAGTTCTTAGATAACTTCTACACCACCCGCCCTTTTCTCTTTTCTCTTTTTTCTCTTTCTTTTCTCTTTTCTTTTCTTTTCTTTTTTTCTTTTCTTTTCTTTTCTTTTCTTTTCTTTTCTTTTCTTTTCTTTTCTTTTCTTTTCTTTTCTTTTCTTTTCTTTTCTTTTCTTTCTTTTTTCTTTTCTTTTCTTTTCTTTTTTCTTTTCTTTTCCTTTCATTTCCTCCTCATGTTCTGGGAACTGATGACGATTAATATAGGCCAAAGGGAATCATAATTAAACAAAATATAATTGAGACATTGAGGGTTTTGTTTGTGCGGCTTATATCTAAATTTCTTTCAAGGGGGTTAAAAGTAGAGAGGTCTTTCAACAGCCTTCCCATTTGTTTCTCCTAGTAGCTGTAGCAACCATATTAGCACTGCTTTGAATTAATGGCCAATTGTCTTATCATAGTTAGAGAAATACGATGGGCTGTGAAACCAAACAGGATTCTGAGTACCTAACACGTCTAATTAAAAAGAAAGAAATGAAACAGTGGCACATAAAATTGGTACCTGATCTCTAGCCAGTGCTGCGATAAACAGTCAGGAGTCTTGATCATGAAGCTGTTCCTCCATCATGCAGGAGGTCTGCATGATGGAGGTCTGTTCCTCCATCATGCAGGAGGTACAGGTTACAAGGGTGACTCTACAAAAATTACCTGGAACATCAATTACTTCCTTGGCTATGCGTTCCCCTCCATCTGAGACCTTCTTTCTATTATGTGGTATCTCATAAGAGAGCCTGTGTACAGGGTGGTCTCACATGAGCATATAGTTAAGCTATGCTTTCTTTCCATGGATGGGGTCCATTCACAAGTGATGTCCAACCAGTACTGAGAGGGAGGAGCACCTTCTGCATTGCTGATTTTTTGCACTTCTTGGTGGATACATAGAACAAAGATTATTACGTTGGCAAGATGTTGCCAACATCTCTTTTGAAATGCTGTGTGTTGTTGTGACCAAGATCAAAGAAACCACTGCTCCAACCCCACTGACCTCAGAAAGCAGAGCAGAACACCTGACTTCATGGTTGGAAAGCCATTAACCATCAGCCTGGCACAAATGGGCTTCAACTCCACCCATCAGCAATCCAAGCACCAGAGGCCTCTCAGCTATGCTTCAGGTCAGGGTGTGATAGAAAGACAGGCTCTTGTTGCCTTGGTGGGTGTGCTCCAGTCATAAAGGGCAGCTACACATCCAGCTGTATAATCAAGGATGGGGAGGTAACAATATGGAAGGTGTGTGACTATCTACCATAAAGCTCTTGTAGAGGGTCAAGCTGTCAGAGCAGAGTAGCTTGCCAGTGCACAGAAGCTTGTGGTGCTGACCTTCATGATTTCACTCCAAAATTTGCAATAACTGATGTTGTCATTCAGGTCCTAGTGCCTGTAGCAGGTGATCAAGGGGGGAAAAACACATCCAAGTGAAGCTTCTAGCCCTCAGATTTGCTGGTACAAGTTTTAGGATATCACCCTAAGGCTCAGTTGCAGTGAAGAAAACCAGTCCTCTTTTGCAAAGTCTCAGTTATTGGCAAGTTTTTGTTGGTTACCTATATTCAGACTATCATTTCAACTCATAACCCTCCTGCCCTGGTGTTAATTCATCATGCTGGAGCAGTGACTGGATAGTTATTAGGATGCAGGGCAGCCAGCATGGCTAGAGAAATACCACGGGGGAAAGAGCTGGAAACAGGCACTGAGAAAAAAAATCTGTTACCAGCAAAACCAGTGGAGGCAAGACCCTGACGGTGTCAGGTATACCCAAGGGAGAAGAGGCACACAGACATGCTACACTTGTTGGAATGTCTCCAACACTAAACCATAGCAGAGACGGCAGCACACTTCTGGGCAGGGATAGAGGGAGGCACGGGGAAGGGGCAAGAGCATCACGGATGTTGCACTTCCCATCGTGCAGTCCTTACTTGTGGGGGGACATGCCTTCCCAATGGCTGTGTCAGTGGTGCAGTGGGAGAAGACGCAAAGCAGGGGTTTTCTGGGCCACTCTCTTGCTCCTCTTGGGCTGCTGACAGAGAAGAAGAGTGGGAGCAGGAGCAGTCTGTAGATAGTTAGGTTTCTACAGCAAGGGGCACATTTTTAGCTCATAGGAGAAGAAGCAGCCACACAACTCCCATTAACAATAACGCAATTGCGTGTGTGAGTTCCTATTCACTGTACTGAAAATTTACCCCTAAGGGTCCACATAAATTTGAGCTGTTGACCGTGTGAAATGTTCTTTTATGGGCAATAAGGACACCGAGAGGCAGCTACATGTTTTCCTAAGCTCTGGCCACATACCAGTATTTGTCTGCATAATTCTTCAATTTTTCTTCCCAGATTCTTCATACAATGTACACATTGCTTATAGAGTGCAGGCAAAAAAATGGTTTTAACAGCAGCATACTTTGTTATTAAATTAGGCCTTGGAACTATAATTCCCCATCTCTGTATTTTGATGAGAAACCCTCTACAATGTTATCAAACTAATATATTGTAGAAAATTCTTTATCTACTGTCTGTGCCACATATAATATGAACTGTATGAGAAAGAGCTAACTTCCTAAAGAAATTTTTTTCCTCTCTCTCTATTTCTCACTAAGAAACACACAGCTTACTGGCAGGTCGAGTATTCATCCTGCTGAGTCTTACCTTTTATTTGATTATGTAAATGGAGGGGAACTGAACTATGGTACATCTTGGCAAAATTTAATTTCTAGTTTATGCCTAAAACTCTCACCCCCTCCCCAAAAGATTAGCAATTGTCAATAATGCTGCGTACTCTCGCTCCCCATCTTTTCTCTCCCACTTTCTTTCCTTTTCTTCCCCCCCCTACCCCTCCTGCTTATTTTCCTTGCAGTGTGATCAGACTGTCTTTCAAATAACTAAAGCAAAGAGTTTTGCAGTGGAGGTGTATATTCTCTTAGCAGACATGTTCAGCATTTTGAACTCTACGGTTGTAAACAATGGACATGCATATATTTAAAAAAGAAACTTGAAGTAATTTATCTTAATTTAAAACTGACTATTCCTGCTCAGGATTTTTCTTTTTTTCTCTTGGAATACTCCACATATAAATCCTCAGACAATCTCCTGGTAATTCATATTAATACACTTGGGGAAATGGTTTGGATTCAGAACAAATGTTCTCGCAAATGTAGTTATCTCATCCTCCTCATTTTCTAGATCTACAAATCCAGCTCATTTAACCGTTTAGCAGCGGGAAGCAGTAACAGGTTTTCCCTGCAATGCCCAGGAGCAGCTGCCTGGACCCAGGGGCAGAGGTGTCTTCCTGTGTGTGCCTGGACTCCAACAATATGACCTGCAGAGGTGCTTGTAGGCATCTGTGCTCCTCGAGAGGCAGGAGCATGGGGGAGCAGGAGTTGCAGCAAAGATGTGCCAGGTTTGCTTATCTTGTTGGGGTATTCCCTGCCCCGTTCCCAGCTGGTGTACGGTAGTAATAGAGGAGTTAAATAGTGAGCATTTAAGAAGCCTAAACCCACAGTAGGTAGACTGGCCTGCTAGAAGAGCAAATCCCATTTTGCTTGACTAACGCCTCTCTTTTGTTTCCTTGGTGACTTTTCTTCCTGTTTGTCTTCACTTGATGAGAAAATCATGCAAAATGGGTCTCTTCTTGTTAAGCCAACTCATGGTGCACCGGATGAGCCTGACCATACTCCTGTGAATGCCGAGTGGGATAGTTATTTCATCTTGAACCTGGAAGGGACTTTGAGAAAAGCATCATCCTGCTTTTCTTTCTTTTGCTTTTTCTTCCCCCCTACACTCTCCTGGAAATAGTAAACCAAGAATTCTCATGTTCTGAAACACTGCTACAATGAGGTATGCGCACAGTCTTGTTCTGTATAAACCCTTTTGCTTGAAAATTTAACTTTAATTGAAAAATAGGTTTCTCGAGGAGTCCCTAGCCAGTGTCTGCTCAATTACAGCACTGTAACAGTTGCAATGGAAAGCTGTTAATGTTAGCTGCAGTCCATGTGATATGTGGAGTATGCTTCAGATTTAACATCAGCATTCAAGGCCATGACTATGTTTTGATGTTCCAAGCAGGAGATTTTATGCATTTAACATCAATTTTATGCATTTAACATCAATTTTATGCATTATAGATCTTGCTGTACCTGGGTGCGGAAGTAACCATATGACTCTGTTATTCATTCTGAATTAACTGTGAACAAAACATTTGCATCAACTATTCATACAGTGGCTGCTTTTGCTATGTGTCTCTAGGTGGCAACTAAGTGACTCGGTGTCTTATTTGATTGGCTTTTAGGCAGAAGGCTTTACAGGTGCTATAAGCCACAAAAGGAAAGCGCTTTGTTTGGTAGCCGCATTGACTCCCTGACAAAACCCTACATTACTGCTCACATCAGTGTGGTGTAGGCAGTTTCATTTGTGATCCCTTGTTTGTCTCTTGAGCGAAATGAAGCTAACATGCTGAGAGCTGTCTTCGGCTAGTCACACTTTGGCAGGTATGTGTGGGTTGTTTTTGTGGTCATAAAATTTTGAGTGGTGTAGAGCAGCGAGTGTGTTAGAATGATACCTGATAACAATGCTGCATCTTTACGATGTGTCAGGCTCTGTCTGATAAATCCTCTTGCTTTCTCTTCCTCAGGATGTTTTAACTTCCAGAGGAAACACTGTTTTTTACTGCAGAGGTGGGGGTGCGACTGCTCAGCCTATGCTAGGAGCAATGTCGTACCCCAAATTAAAACAATCCATAAGGTAAGCAGGGGTCGTAGCAACATGGGAGTTTCCAAAAAAACCCATAGGAACCTTTTTTCCATGCTAATTGGAACTTTTTACAAAAAAAAAAGATTGAAAATAATTTAATCATCATTAAATGATGATGTTCATAGCACTTCCCACCCTCTCCCCCACTGAAATCTCATAAGAGATTTTAACATGCATATTTAGAAAGCTCCATCACAACAGCTCCGAACTGGCTGTTATAATATTGAAGTTGTTTTATACAGTCAGTTGTAAATTATAGTCTAAAGGAAAGGTTTAGGGCAAGAAATAAAAACAGGATGTGACTGAGTGATTTAGAAGGAAGAAGGGAGGAACTCCTAGGAACTGGCACAGCCCTGCTCTAGCAGCAAAAGGAGGCAGAGACTGAGACTGAAGGTGAAGTCCAGAGCAGCAGAAAAATGAGTGGGTAGGAAAGCAGGGTTGTGAAAACACCATCCATAGTCACTTTGGGGCCACAAAGACTGTTTTTCAAAGCTGCCCCCTCTGTGAAGAAAACCAGTTGCCACAGTGTGCAGGCTACCTGATAGATAGATGAGTAGAAAACAGTTAGTTGACAGCAATTCAGGGTCACAGAAATAACCTTACTCCCGCCATGGGTAAAGGGACCATATTTGGGTGCAATAACAGGTTAGGAGTGAGTAAATTGGGCTATCCCTCAGCTCTGCTGTTTATTTCTGTGAAACTCAGTGGTTTCTCATTCTTTCCTATGCACAAAAAGAAAAATCCCTGCTTGCTGCTGCACTGCCTGAACCTTTTCAGCTTTAATGGGCGCCCTAGTATTTTGCCGCATGCTGTATGCAGCAGGTCCGCTTGCATTGGTCACAGCTTTTTTGGGGCTTACAAGGACATGAAGGAAAAACATTGCCTCAGCCTCTTGAGCAAGGTGAGCCTCATAGACAAAGAGCCAACATGGGAGTCACCTAGACACAATCCCACCATCCTCTTTTGTGAATACTGGAAGATATTTTGGAGTAATGTGCTCCTCTGCTGATTCTTTCTAGGAGATAAGCAGGAATGTTTCTTTCAGAGGGAAGTGACAAAGAAAACTGGTTTGCTTTCTTTTTCAAAGTACTTGTAAAAAGGTACTTTCTTAATGTCAAGTTGGGTGCTTTCAGAGCAGCAGGATTTTAGATGTACAAGGCAGAACAGGTCTTTTTTATTAGTAGGGTGGTCATGATGGTTTGGGAAGTGCAAAGGCTGCTCCTTCCACACCACATCCAGGATGCTCTCAGCTCCTCAGAAGGGAAGCTGCTTTATCTGGGGTTTTCCAGCCACCCCTACATGCTCTCAGCCACTGATTACTCATCTTTTGTCTCCTTCTACCTCCATATTCCTGCCAAGCAGAAATGTCTTGCAGTTGTCTCATCTACAGATCAGTCCATGGTGTAGGTTTCCAGCACAAAGTGATCTGTGACAGGCTGTACAGTGCGATCACTGCAGGCAGCCTGACTTCACATTAAATGTAATTCTTTCCGTAATTCTTGTTGCTTATTAACACAGTTTGAGGCCTGATCCTGATTCCTTTGAAGGAGATGACAAAGCTCCCACTGAATGTAGCTGGAGGTGAAGGGCGGTCTTTGCTGCCTGACAAAAACAAAACGCTATGGTGCTGGAGTTGCTTGAGAAGCGTAAATCCAGCAGTCCTCAAACTCTGTGATTTTTATTTCCCCTACTTTTTTTAATTTTAAAGCTCCACCTCTTAATTGTGGCACAATTCTATAAAAACCATAGAGTGGTGACTCCAGCCCTACCCCAGGTCATGCCAGTGGTCATCTCCAGGCAGGCTGTACACAGTGCTGGGGGTTTGGCTGCCATGGGCCTTCAGTGGCATCAGGGAGGTCTGCTTGGCATCTTCTGGTGATGGTAGGCAGAGGCCGTGTGCTGGCCAGCTACAACCTCCAGCTCAGTCTGGATGCTACTGAATTTTCACCTTGAGCTTTGCCTCCAGCTTCAGGCTCTCCTGTAGGTTTTCCATCCTGGCCCAAGGCTCCGTCAAGCACCCAGGGTTGGGCAGACAGTACCTCCTTGGGAAATGGCCATGTGGGGAGCCTGGCGATGGCTGAGAACCGTCTCTCCCTCCATCTCTGGTGCCGCCGCAAGAGACCCACACCTCTGCCCTCCCTGCTCGGCAGCCTCTTTGTCCCTCAGTCCCCCCGGCCCTCCCTGGCAGCTGTGGGGTTTGCTTTTCAATCAACCGGCCTGCCTGGTTTCTGCAATCACCTTGTGCAAGCAGAAATAGGACTGTAATCTGGGTGAGCCCACAGCCTCGAAAGCTGTCTGCCTGCTTCACTTGGGTTTCAGCACACTGCCACCTCACCTATTGAGCTAAATTTCCCATTACAACTTGAATTTAAATATTCTAATAAATTTGTTTTAGAAACTCTTACAGCTCCCCTGTGCCATTTGCAGGGAAACACTCTCTGGGTTTTTTTCTGAGAGATGGAGATTTCTTTGTGCTTGGGGTGACTGATTGAATTTTACCTGCGCTAAATTATATTTGCACATTCTAGTAATTGCAAAGGGCCACACAGAGAAACAAAGCATTGACTGCCGTTGTACTGGGATTTCCCAGATGTATAATTTCAAATTGATATGAAAAAAACCCCTTGCAATGCATTAATAATAGCAGAAAATGTAACTCAGTTGGCCAAGGGTGAACAGAGGCTTTTTTTTTCTTTTCCAAGCTGAAAAACAAGCTATAGACCTCAGGTGACTAGCATTTATTGTTAGAATGGGTTTTCTATTGCATACCTTCTGAAACACAAAATAAAGATTTATACTGACCAGCTTCACTGTATATAACAGATCTGGATCATACCTGGGAAGCAGTGTGGGGCTTTTTTGAAAAGAAAGCAGGTTTTTGTCTAATTCAAAGGCACTTTGTGGTTATTCAGTCTTCTGGCAGGCCACCTGTCCTTTTTCTGCTGCTCAATATTATCTCATGGTTGGAAATATGACATTGAAAAGGAAATCTTTGGCAAACAGCACATACTTTTCAAGTAATGTCAGAGTGCACCGAGAATGAGAGGCAATGATGCTCAGTAAAGATACCAATGGTATACTTATATGTTTATTAATAAAGCAAGAAGATTAGCTATTTAAGGGCATAGGCCAGTGTTGGAAGACTGGTTTTCCCCACTCTCCAAAAAATCAAAGGAGATGAAAAAGCTCTGACATACATTTAATAATAATAATAATAATATATCTAACATGTTGCAATAAAGTGCTATGCATACACCTCTGACTGGCTGCTGATAGACTTCAAGGTGGTTTCTCATGGGTCTGGAGCATGCGCCTATGCCAAGCATAAATACTTCACTGAAACGATGCTGGAGGCAGAAGGTACTGGGTCAGAGGGAGAGGGATACACAAAGTATTAGCACATTGGTCTGAACAGGAACCTCAATATCCTGCCAAGCTGTGGTGGTATTTTCTAAAAGAAGAGAAGGTACTCACAAGCCTGAATTTTAGTCTTGGGATATCGCTACTTTGGGATCTCTGTTTCTCAAAAAGGGGAAGTGTATCCACCATTTTCCTGTTTTGTTTTGCACAGTTGTTCTTCTCCAGCACAATACTACCAGCAACAATAACAAACTTCTATTATCATCACTGTTTTTAATGCTGTGAGAAATTGTAACTGGAAGCCACCTTCTTGTCTGCACCTTACAAGCACTTCTTCCTTTCCATTCAAACGCTGGGAGTACACAGCTCAACTATTGCTGCCTTCATGCTCTTGCAAATTTTAATGCATTATTAATAATTTTGTAACATATTTCTTCAAGCTTTTTAACAGAAAATGTATTTCAGTGCTGCCTCTGATAAGAGTCTTAGTCACCATGTGCACTATTTCCATGCTACCACACACCCTGTTTAAATACAGGAAGGACCTTTTGAGAATAATATTCCTCATTATCTGATTGCTTTTGTGAATCGTTTCCTGGGTTTCTAGGTATGCTTATCGTTGTATCAGAGACAGTACACATGGGAGACCTATTAGCTAATCTAGCACATGGTCCTCCTCTTACCCCCACAATGAGGCATCATTTAATTTGTGGAACATATTCATAACCAGATAAATCCATATTTGTGTTTTGGAAAAAACCCAAACAACCATGCCATGGAAAAAACATCCCCCAAAAGGAGATATTTCCATAATTGCTGAAGAAGGTAATCTGTCCCTTGGCTCAGGTCAACTTTGCCTATCCATAAATGCCCTTGCAAAAGCAGGGTCCAGAAAGGTGACCAGGGAAAGTACTGGGCTGGGTAAAGAGGTCTTACTCCCTCCCTTGTCCTTGCTGTAGGGTGCAGGAGGAAAAGACCCAATTAGCTGTAAAACATTAGCAGGTAAATGATCTTTACAGTGGGCCCAGAAGCTGCCAATGGTGATGTAAGGAAACGGTGAGAGGGAGTCACAGAAGGATCTGAGAAGAAAAGGAGATTGACAATTTTTGACTGAAAATGTATTTGTTGAAAAATAGTGAGCTGACAAAACTGAAATACTTCAGAATAACATCTCAACTTCTTCCGAATGTCCTGATTTTTCATAAAAAATGTGAAATAGAAAATGCCTGTATAATTTTCTGCAAGTGTTAACATTTTTTTTCAATTGACAAATCAAATTTTTCTCTCAATTTTATAATTGGATTCTATTTTATTTCCACCAAAAATCTGAAGGGGTAAAAACAGAAAAAGTGTGTGGGAGGAAAAGACGGTGGTGGTTTGTTTTTTTTTTTTTTATATACATTCTTTCAGGGAAAAAAGATGGGGAAAATAATTATTGCCTCACCCTCCCCCCAGGAAAAAAAAAAAAAAGAAAGAAAAAGGGAAAAGCTTTGTACCTTTGTGTTTCAAAACGTTGTGTTCAGGTACTGCATGCAAATGCTCAGGAAGGACTAAAAATCCTTTTGTTTCTTTTTAATACTACGTATTCATGCTCATGTTGATATATATTACATGTAACATGATAAGTATATGAAATCCTTAATAACTGTAATGACAAATTGCATAGCAGTGATTATTCATATCCTATCTTCTAGTGAATGGGAGTGAATAGGATTTTGTCTGCCTTCCTCAAAATTTGAGGGGAAGGCAAAAATGCCCTCAGCACCCAAGGGCTGCCTCCAGAGCACTCACTGGAGTGTGTGTGTGTGTATGCCTATGCATGGAGGGTACCCAGTCCCAGACCAGCAGAAAGGATTATTTTTTGCAGGATTGGATGATATTTGTGTTGTTCAGGCAGTTACCAGAGTGTGAGTCCGTCTGTCTGTCTGTAGTGTGTGTGCGCTGAGACAGCATCTGGTGGGCAGGCAGAGGGATGATTTGGTCAGGAAGGCAGCACTTCTGCTGCACTGGTTGCTGTTGCTTGGCGAGGAAGTAAAAAAGGATTAGAAAATTAATAATATTGGCAATGTTCAGCCACTCAGCGCTTCATGAGAGAGGATTCCTCCTTATGCCTAATGCTGCAACACCTTTTGGAAGGCAGATGCAGGGACAGTGAGCATGAAAACCTTGGGCCCACTGTAGGAGAAGATCTGGTTCGAGACCGTCTTAAGAACCTGAATGTACACAAGTCCACGGGACCCAATGAAATCCATCCGTGGGTCCTGAAGGAGCCGGAAAATGAAGTTGCTAAGCCACTGTCCATCATATTTGAAAAATCATGGCAGTCACCTGAAGTTCCCGACGACTGGAAAAAGGGAAATATAACCCCCATTTTCAAGAAGGGGAAAATAGATGAGCTGGGGAACTACAGACCAGTCAGTCTCACCTCTGTGCCTGGCAAAATCTTGGAGCGGATTCTCCTGGAAGGCATGCTGAGGCACATGAAAAACAACAAGGTGGTTGGTGACAGCCAGCATGGCTTCACTAAGGGAAATCCTGCCTGACCAATCTGGTGGCCTTCTATGATGGGGCTACGGAACTGATGGACAGGGGTAGAGCAGTTGATGTCATCTACCTGGACTTGTGCAAAGCGTTCGACGCTGTCCCACACGGCATCCTTTTCTCTAAGTTGGAGAGACATCAGTTTAAAAGGTAGATCACTTGGTGGTGTCCTGGGTTCAGCAGTAGCAGTCATTTTCCTCCTTCTTAGTAGCTGGTGCAGTGCTGTGGTTTTGACTTTCAGCCTGGGAACAGCGCTGATAACACCGATGTTTTTAGCTACTGCTTGGTAATGTTTACTCTGACCAAGGACTTTCTGAGTCTCATGCTCTGACAGGGAGGAGGGGAAACTGGGAGGAAGAAGACACAGGACACCTGACCCAAACTGACCAAAGAGGTATTCCATACCACAGCATGTCATGCCCAGTATATAAACTGGGGACAGTTACCCGGAAGGGCTGGATCACTGCTGTATCGGGCTGGGTACTGCTTGGCAGGTGGTGAGAGATTGTATTCTCTTCCCCTATTATTTCCCTTACTTTATTATTATTGGTGGTAGCAGCAGTGGTTTGTGTTATCCCTCAGTTACTGGGCTGTTCTCATCTCAACCCATGGGAGTTGCATTCTTTCGATTCTCCTCCCCATGCCTCTGGGAGCTGGGGAGACCTCACTTGGAGTATTTTGCGGAGTTCTGGTGTCCTCAACATAAAAAGGACATGGACCTGTTGGAACAAGTCCAGAGGAGGGCCACGAGGATGATCAGGGGACTGGAGCACTTCCCGTATGAAGATAGGCTGAGAAAGTTGGGGCTGTTGAGCCTGGAGAAGAGAAGGCTGCGTGGAGACCTCATAGCAGCCTTCCAGTATCTGAAGGGGGCCTATAGGGATGCTGGGAAGGGACTCTTCATGTGGGACTGCAGTGATAGGACAAGGGGTAATGGGTTAAAACTTAAACAGGGGAAATTTAGACTGGATATAAGAAAGAAGTTCTTTACTGTGAGAGTGATGAGGCACTGGAATGTGTTGCCCAGGGAAGTTGTGAATGCTCCATCCCAGGGGGTTTTCAAGGCCAGGTTGGACATTGGCTGACATGGTTTAGTGTGAGGTGTCCCTGGGCATGTCAGGTGGGTTGGAACTAGATGATCTTAAGGTCCTTTCCAACCCTAACTATTCTATGATTATATGACTCTATTATCTTGAACTCATGAGAATGAGGAAAAAAACCTGTTATTTTTTAAATATAGTTTTGTTTCTGGAAGTTTCAATGTTCCATGTTTTATGCAAATGAACCATTTTTAACAACTTGGAGCAGAAACCTGGAGGGTTTATATACAGGCTGGCCACAGAGCTGATGAATCATAGAATCACAGAGTGGCTTGGGCTGGAAAGGACCTTAAAGATCTATTTCCAACCACCCTGGCAGAGGCAGGAAAGCCTTCCACTAGACCAGGTTGCTCCCTGCCCCACCCAGCCTGGCCTTGAGCTCTTCCAGGGGTGGAGCATCCACAGCTCTCTGAGCAGCTTGTGCCAGGGTCTCACCACCCTTACAATAATGTACTTCTTCCTAATATTGAATTTTAATCTACACTCTTTCAGTTTAGAGCCATTCCTCCTTCTTGTATCACTATGTGTTCTTGTGGAATGGAATGGATATTGCTCTATCACCATGCTTCTTCAGCTCTAAGCATTTTGTCACCTCCGATCTGCTTCATCACCTCAGGTTTTGCAGTCAGGGGATGAAGGGAAGCCATCAGTCTCAGATAACAGGCTTTGTTAAATCCTAAGGGGTAGTACCCATTTTATTCTGTCTTTTCTGTAGCTCAAAAGCCTGCTTGCAGACCTTTGCCTAGTCCCTTCTGGCATAGCTAGAGAAGAGCAACCCTTGTGCTATTTCCCTTGTGGATACTGTTTACTGTTCTTTAATTACCAGTGCAGGGTCCTAACACCATCCAGGACTATACCAGGATGGAGCAGCGAGTGCTGGCTGGCTCTGGCAGTGTTGTGGCATGGTGGGTATACGGGGAGCAGCCCAGCACAAAGTAGAAGGACCGACAGAAGCAGGTGATGCTCCCAAGGGCATGAGGAAAAGTTCCTGTTAACCAAGATTTTTTTTGTCCTGAAACAGTGATTGCTTGTCTCGGCCAGATGCATGTGATAGATAGAATTATATTCATAAAACATTATTCATCTCCAGTGATGGCTTCTTAGGTGTCAGGGAAAAAAGTTTCAATTACAAGGATAAAGGGGGGACAAGGGGAAAAGAGGAGAAAAAACAGTGCCAGTGGTGAGGATTTAGGCTGCCAATCTGTGTGGCTGGCTATGACTACTGCCCCAACAGCTACAGTGAGAATACATTGCACTTTTTTGTTGACTTTTCACGTTTTTAATTACCAGCATGTTGGTAATGGCATGCAGAATCCGATCCTGCTTCCTTTCACACTCCAGACACTCATGTCTTGACCACAGGGCCATAAAATTATCAAAGGGAAATATTATTGGCTGTAACCACCTCAGTAATATTTTTACAACTCCTGATTGACCACAAATCTATATTTAATAAGGAAAAGAAGAAACACACCCCATTCACTTGAGCTGGTGCTGTACATTTAACTGGGGAAACACATTCATTCTACAAGGAGGCAGAAATTGCAGACTGTGCCTAGGAAAATATGCTTATTATATCCATAACTGGAAAAAAATATAAATTCCCCTTTTTAGGTATTTTCATAAGTTGTCCCAGGGTTTATCATCTCAGCTGGCCCCCTGCTGAATTATCGCAAATATTATACTCTACAAATTCATTGTAGTGGCACTTTAGAGGAAGCCTTTTATGTTCTGAGTACCTTACACAACATAATTCAGAAATTAAGTCTTTACTGGTTAAAAAAATCACCCCTTCATGGATTTGGATTCCTGAGGAAGCATAACACAGCTTGAAACAGTCTTGTCTTCTCCGTTCAGGTTCCAAGACAAAGGAAGTCCTTCTCTTCATACTTCTAGAGAGCTGTTAAGAAATGCCCAGATAGCTTAGAACACTGAGGAAAACACTTGCAACTACTGTGAAGATACTCTGGTGCAGAGCAGAGGTTTATAGTTCGTATCAAGACCTCCAAAAGAAACTATATTCCCTGCAGAGTTAGCTTGGGCCAGGATGCTGAACTGCACTTGGTTCATGTTCAAGCCACTTGGGCTTAGTGAGGACACGGCCTGATGCTCTCAAGGTGACAAAAGCAGGAGTGTTCCTTGGGTATTTTGCTTTGGGAGCACCTGCTTGGCCTCTCTGGGTCCTGGTGCAGGAAAGCTCCCTCTGCCAGCTTGCCCACTTGATACCATGCCTTGCCATGCCAAAGCAGGAGGAGTGAACTCCTGCCACTGCGAGCTGCTTGTCAGTATGGTGAGCAGAGGGGGTGTCAGAGGGAGAGGGCATTTCCACCATGGCTTGTGATTGCAGGAGCTTGCTACAGTGAGGAGGGAGGTATGTGCTAGAGAGTTGCATGGAAAGAGCTGGCCACAGCTGTGCACCTAAGTCGGTTTCCTGTCTATGGACTGGTGTCTCTGAAGCAGGACTAATGGTACAAAGCAGAGTGTGATTCTTGCCCGGTGCAGGAAATTACACTTGCATAAGAATGGATGTTTTGGAGAAGCTGTGGCAACTGCCTATTCAACCCATGAGGACAAGGGAGGCTGTGCCAGACCAAGGCTAAGTTAATTCAGGTCACATCTACAGCTAGGAAATTTGATGTTGACAAGGTAACAGTACCTTTCAATTATATCTGTTGCAAATACATCTGAAATTATAAAATCTGTGTGTAGCAGCTGGCAGGAGGTGGCAATTGGCTCCCAAGGGCCTGCAGTTCACTTCTGTCCAGGCAAGCATGCGTGTCCACTGAAGAAGATGCCAGTCCATCACTGCACATTTCTAGGTCAGCCACTGGTATAGGATCCACTGTCAAAGACAGGTGGGTATCTCCGTGAACAGGCAGGAGCCTTATTCCTAACATCCCACCTGCTCATTAGCAGCCTGCCTGTTTTCAGGAATCCAAGCCAGCCTCTAGTATGCCGGCTCCTGAAGCCCTAACCTACTATTAGTGACCTACAACTGATGCAATGACACAAGAGATGTTGCAGGATAGAAGAAACCTACAGTAGACGCCACCTATAAATCTGCTTACATGGTAGGACATTCACATCACTCTGGCATGCCATGTTTTACATAGAGGAACAGGCTGCTTCTGGGAATGGGTTTGAAGGTGCTGCCGATATCCACTTTTGTATCAGGACCTCACTCCTATTGCTACTGATCTGTGTCCAGGCAAGTGGTGGTCATAAGGATGCCTGGTGCATTTGCATCTTTGCAAGGCCAGAGCTCACAGGTTGCCTGCCAGCTTGCCATCCCGCAGTGGCTGGAGGAGGAGTCAGCAGTGCAAGTGTCGCATAAACTGTATGGCACTGGAACCAGTAAAGTAGCTGGGATTTGTTGCACACTGCGCGTCTCGAACACTTGCCTTTGCTGCTGCTGGGCCCACATCCCTTGCTACTGTTCTCCTTATGGGCCCTCAGTCCACTTGGTCTCCATTGGCTTTCTTCTGTTGCTGCCTCCCCATGTCCTGTGCCTCCTTTCCCTTCCAGTAGATGATCTGCTGGTCTAATGGGTCTTTCTCAAATCAGGTCACTTCCAAGTCTTGTGGGATGCTATTTCTGCCACAGCTCATGCAAACGTATTTCTCAGACTATCTTAGCCAGAACACCCAGCTGAAGGAGTGGAAGATCACATTGCTATTTCCTGCCTGCACACAGAAAAAATGGAGTCTCCCATTTTTCATTCTGTAACATTGGAAAGCCAAAAGTTGCTACTTTTATCTAAAACTACGTGCATAACTGCCTTTCATTTGGCTGCCTGCGTTGAAGTATTGGAGGGAAGCAGACTTTCTACTTGATCTGAAGCAACTTTTTCTTTTTTTTTTTTTCTTGGTTTGCAAGTCAAATGGCAAAAAAATCTGAAAAATTTAATTTGAGGCCAAGTAAAACATTTCATTTGACTTAAAATAAACATTTTCTTCACTATAAAATGAGATTTTCCAGTGTTTTCTTTTTGTGAAGGGAACCAAAATTTCTCTTTTTTTTGTATAGAGCCAATTTTTTTCAGTGAAAAATCTCCATGATTAGCTTTTATCTATGGGACAGGCTTCCATCCTTATGCTCTACCTTGTGAGGGCTTTGGGGTCTTTGACTTGACAGGAGATCAATGAGGACACTGACAAGAGGAATGCATCTACACTGTTGTCATGGGTTCAGCAGTAGCAGTCGTTTTTTTCTCCTTCTTGGTAGCTGGTTCAGCGCTGTGGTTTTGATTTTGGGCCTGGGAGCAGCGCTGATAATACCAGTGTTTATAGTTTCTGCTTGACAATGTTTTGGCCTGGCCAAGGACTTTGAGTTTCATGCTATGCTAGGGAGGAGGAGAAGCCGGGAGGAAGCAGAGACAGGACACCTGACCCAAACTGACCAAGGAGGTTATTCCATACCACAGCACGTCATGTCCAGGATGTGAACACGGAGGGCAGAGACCCGGAAGGGTGGTGGGAGTGGACTGGGGGTGCACGGCATGGTCAGGTTTTTTGGTGGTGGACTGGGGGGCTCGCTGCTGAGGGGTGCACTGGCTGGGTCGGGCTTGGTGAGCAGTTGTATTCTCTTTCCTTGTATTTCTCTTGTATTATTACTGGTGGTAGCAGCAGTGATTTGTGTTATACCTTAGTTACTAAACTGTTCTTATCTCAACCTGTGAGAGTTGAATTCTTTTGATTCTCCTCCCTATCCCCCCTGGACTGGGGGAAGAAAAAGGGGGAGTGAGTGAGTAAAACTGCGTGGGTGGGGGGCTTAAACCACGACAACTGTGAAGCAGGAACCAAACAGGAAAAACCCACATCAACCCCTCCCACCCCATGAACATCTCATTACATTCCTTTTCGCAATATAACTCTGCAAATAAAATCACCTTTAAAAGTGTAAGGGAAGTGCATGACACGAACAAACCCAACGGCACATGTTTATGAACAGCTCCCCATCTTTCCTCAGTTTAAGTGCTGAAAGTATTTTTGTCTTACGTCTCATGACTTGGGCAGTGTTAAAAACACCGAAGCACTTTTGCTCACACATCAATAGGAGGAAAATAAAAAATCACGGTGCCAGCAACTTTGATATCATATATGTGACAAATACTGAGATGCAATTAAAAAAGTGCTGTAAAATATGGCCCACCAGACCTTACAATTAACCACTAAGACATGTCCAACACTTCCTATTACTGAAGATCAGAATATCTGAGGAACTGAGGCCTCCGAATGTGTCCTTTGAAGAGCAGGCGTTGTGCTCCTGATGATAATTTTACTCTGCCCTGCTTTTAAGATTGTCTGCACTTTTACTTCCTGTTGAAAAAATGGTTTCATGTTTTGTCTTTTCATAAAAGCCAAAGGAGCTTGGCTGCTGCAACTGCTCCCTAGGTATGTTACTGTGATATACTGTGATATAAACTTTAAATGCAAATGTGTAGATATATTTAAATATAAAGGTCTTTTACATAGTGAGAGCCACAGATGATGTTACAAACATAGTTGAGTAAATTTTTCCCACTGGAATCTTGTTTCTCTTCTTTAGCTGCAATCTCCAAGAGGTTTGTCTTGTCCCAGCTTCTCAGTGACCAAACCACATGGTGAGCCAAGGACACATCTGTGAATGTGGAGCTGGGCTGTGGTGCCTTGTGTCCTACTTCCTTTGACACTGCCTGTGCTGCATCTCTGTCGAGATCAATAAAATGGGAATGTCATCTCTCCATCACCACGAAGGGAAGGTTGGTATTAAGTTTCAACAGTCGATGTTTGCAGCGACAGAAATTGATACACGTTACTTGTGTTATTTCAAGGCTTGAAGCTGTTTGCAGCTGTGTCTTTATCAGAAATTCTTGCTTCTCTGCCTCTGTCAAAGACTTTTAAATTACTTTATATTTGTAGCTTTCGAGCAGCTGGATCTCTCTGCTCATATCCTTTAATTTGTTGAAATCCAGCAACAGCATCATGGCCAAAGTAGCATGCCTGAAAACATCTCCAGCCAGCCCTAGGTCAGGCTGAGTGTATGATGAATTACCTCATAATATAGCCCCAGATTTTTGTTTTACTCATGAAGGTAAAGCCTACCCTGACCAGTTCTGAAAGTAAGATGGGACTAAGCACTGGGTGAACAGTAAACATGGAACAGGACAGCTGCCTAGCTTCTTCTTATATCTTAGTCTTACCACCCAGCCCCCTTCCTCCCTGTACAAGCTCCTACATGTTTACCTGAAAAGTGTTTGTCACCCAGTCTGGGGACAGCAATAGTATGAGGACCCTCAGGTAACTGGTTCTTTAGCTGTAACCATGAGTAGCTATGAGGCAAAGAGAAAGTCTTTGTTGGTAGCTTGTGCACAAACCACCAGCCGAAACATATTCACATAAAGCATTTGTCAAACAAGCTGGAATAACAAATGTATATATAAAAAAGCAAAGAATTCATTAACAGAGAAAAAGGCTAAATTAGTTGAATAAATAATTCACCACAAATTTCTCAGTTCTATTTCGTACCAAACATTTATGTTAACCTTCTTATTCTTCAACTCGCTGAAGCTCTCAGAGGATTAGAACCAGTTGAAATCAGTGGCTATTAACGGAAGTAATACTCCAAACCATCTCTCTATGGGAAGACTCACAGCTAGATATTATTTAATTGTGGGTGTTCATCACTCATACTCCAATACAGGAAACAACTTCAGCACGTGCCTAAGCGAAGAGCACGTGCATCTATTTTTTATCTTCCAGTGGCTCTGAGAAGAGTTGTTACTGTCGCTCAGGTAGATACTCGAACGAAGGGACTTAACTTGCGTTTCTGGATAACTGGAAATGTCACAGAATTTTGTCACAGCTCAAAAAGCTCACAAAATTAGGGCACCAGACCACTTTATCAGTCACAAGTAACAAGTCCCCAGGTCTTTGGTACCTGGGGACACCTCACACAACCTGCAGCCTCCTTAGAAATGCCCTCACAAAGAGGTTGGCCTAGCTGATGGCTGGGTGGAAAGCACAGGTTAACAAAACGCTGTTGTGCTGGTGCTCCTCAGTGGAGCTCCACAGCAAACAAGCAAATGTTAGCAAATCTGGTTCATTTCTCATGTCCTGTCACTTTTCTTTCTTCATAGGCCTCTGTGATTCACTGAGACCAGTGTGTTGGCTAAGCAATGCTATTTCTAATCATTCAGGTCAATACTGCTCTATTGCTATTGCAACACTGATTAAACGGTTAAAATACAGCATTATGAAACCGATGAAAATACAGCAGTTTGAAGTTACAGCTCACTGCTGCTTCCAGTCACTTTCACAGAGAGCAATAAAAAGTACAATCAATGAATTGGGATTTCATCAGCAAGACTTAACCTCAGTCATCATCTGTAGCAGTGCTGAGGTTTTAAAGACCACTTCATGACCCCTCCTTGCAGCTTGGATACAGAGGCCTTGGCTGAACCAGCAGTCTCTGGTCAGGGATTTGTTTATCATCACAGATCATTTTGTTTTTGCCGTTGCTGAATTCCCAGCGTCTATGTATCTTCTCTTTGTCATTCAGACCAGTCTCCATTTCTCGTTAATTTATAAACAGTGCAGTGAAATCAAATGAGACTCCCATAGGGCTTTCTTTCTACTGTAAACATGGTAATGCTCAGTGAAAACACTGAGGTATTTCAGCTACTAAACCCAGCAGGAAAAATAATAGTTCTGGTGAGGTGGTGGCAAGTCAAATACAGCTTTTGTTCAAAGTAGTATCTAAAATGCTTAGTTATTTTGTAAGTATCTGTTGTACTGTTTTTCCCCCCAAGAAGAATATTCTGGACATATGAAGATGTAAATGGCAGGTAAGCCTCTCTATGCACAATACATAGTAAGTGTACATGTTCACTGTCTTGTGGGAAAAGGAAAAATAACAGAGAATAGCTGGGATCCTGTTTTACCTTTTGAACATGTGAAAGTTTATTCTGAGTGTCTCTTTCAGGCTCTCCAAATAAAACAGTGGGTTAAAATGTGCTTTATCACTCTGAAAAGTTCTGCTCCAGCCCGTCATCAGATGGAAAAGCAAATTCACTTTTTTTTTTTTTTTCAAATAAAAACATTTTAAAAACCTTCTGTTGGAACTGAGTGACTGCTTCCTGCTTAAAAAAGGCTTAAAAATAGGAATTAATTACACTGATATACATAAATTCCGATAGAAATCATTTCTGTTTCTAGACATGGGACATTGCTCTTTATTATTTTTATGATGTTGCAGAACTACTGAGGTTACAACATGCATTAAAAGTAGGCGCCAAGCTTTCTTAAATTAAAGGGTTGGCTATGCCCATGCCTCACCTGTGATGAGGCAGTATCAATCGCTGTGTGTACCCAGCGCCTATACACCTGAGAGGTTACAGTGGATGTCTCTGTCCTCAGTCCATGAAGCAGAAGGTCATTTTTTGGTAAAGTAGAGCAATGTGGCAGCAACACAATTGTTCTGCTGGGTGAATCCTAAAACCAAGTGAGATAGAGAGAGCTGATAGACTATATTTAAAGTCTATAAAAAGTTAACAGCCTCTTCTCAATAATTATGTATCTATAAAAAATAAAGATGATACAGAGCCAAAACTTAATGGCGTTTAAGTTAATGTGATACTGAACACTCACAGGCTGTAGATATCTGCAAAAGTGGGTCACATATAGCTTAGAAGCTTTATGTTGTATATTCTGTTCAGCATATGTCTATTCAAAAAAATTTTGTGTGTGTATAGTGAGCAGGTCACCTCTAGTATTGCGCCGCTTCTGTGCATCCTGCCTGTGTTTCTGTGAGATCAAGGAGGACTGAGAGCCTCCCATTTGTTGCTGGCTGATACCCATTTGTATAATATTCAAATGAGGGCAAATCTCCTGGTTCCATGTCTTACATTTGCCTTTGTTTACATAAAGTCCACTCGCCTACCCAGGATAGGAGCATCTGAAAGCAAGGGCTAAATTCCAGCTGATACCAGTTCATTGTGGCTTTTGACTGGTTGTGTTGCAGGCTAGTTTCACTGGGCTGCCCTGCCTGGCTGTTAGTGAATAAGAACCTCCATGCCTGTGTGATTAAAGGAGCCCCAAAAGTAATCTCTGCAGAGATCAGAGTGAAAGAGCACTGTGGGATGAGGGGGAAAATACAAAAACCTTTGGGAATCCAGAGAAATATGTTCCCTCTGTTTTTTTAACTGGAAACTCTGGTCCTCATTTCCTTGCTGCCTTTATGAAAAATTCAAAGTTGTATCAGGCATTAAAATGACAAATTGGCTGATTTCGCCTGTTGTTATAAATATGGAGCACTATTTGCTTGTCAGGCAGCTTCATAATTAGCAGCGGTCTGTGTGGTATCAAGGCAAGAGATCATGAGATCAAGTTTCATGTTTATTCCACAGCCAGCATCTTCCCTATTGCTAATGAAAGTGTTTCCCAGGGACTGGCATATCTGAGCCTGGCAGCTATGTAACATCAGTCTTTGAGCATCATTTCCACCCCAACCCTCATTCTCATTTGGTTTTTGATCACATCCCATATTTATAAGTATATCCCGTTATGAAATATGTTTTCAATAGTGTTTTTTAAGGCAAAACAAAACAATATGTTTTCTAGTGATTTTTGTTGCTGGTAAGTATGAGCGTGTGTTTGTGGGGTGTGTGTTTATACTATCCTGGAGCGTGGTCAGCTTTGTTATTTTGTATGGGTAGGGCATGTGTGTTCATGAAGACATAAAAAGCCACCAGGTTCCTGGTAGTTCACAGTTTGCCTTGTGCTTCTTACCAGCACTGAAACATTTTAGTTAGGGAAACTAAAATGTCTCTGAAAAGTCACAAAGAAAAGAACTGCAAATAATGGTAAGATGGAAATGAGATTCCTTAAAAGATTCTACACTTTCATTTGCTGAAATGCTCTATGCAGAAAATCTCCTCATCTTAACTTTTTCCAGACCAGCCTTCATTCTGTTGTGACTATTTCTGTATAACATCAAGAAACTGATGGTTTGGTATAAGCAGTAAGATCACAGGACTTTTTATACCAGAGTACTGGATCAGTTGTTATGTCATGACATACATATTCATAACCTAGGAGGCCTTGTAGTAAATTTATGCAAAAGGGACTGATAAGAAAAAAATTGATTTATGATGATCCCAAAAACATGGTCTCCCAAGATGTATTCTTCAGCTTTGAGACCTACAGTTTAGGCTCTATTAATTTTAGAGTGCTGTCTGGAATTATCCATCTGTTTAAAGGTTAACTGTCTTTACACTTTCGAAATGGGTAGTTCTGTTTTGGTTCTTGCTTTGTTCATGCCACTGATTTATAAATCGTTAAATCTATCACCACACAAGAAGACTGAAATTGGTTGCCAGATTACAACATCTACTTATTTCAAACTTTCTTTAGCAACTTTTTGATATGATCTTAAGTACTCCCTGTTAAGTACTGAAAGTAGGGAAAATGTTGAACCCAATGGCATGTGTTGTACAATTCTCTGAATTTTCTGCAAGTAAACACCATTACTGTCACACAAATGTCGCCATGTGCCCAGTGGAGCACATCAGACAAAGTCTTCAACACAGCACCATACCAGACAGACTTTAGCATGTGGTCACACACTAATAGACATGGTGGAGTCTTCTGGTTGAGAAAGAGCTACAGAAGCGACCCATAGAATTAGATCTTTTATTTATTTTTTTATTTATTTAGTAAAGCAGTCAATCTATAATGTCTTTTTACTCGCGTTGCTTTAGTGGGTAGGGCCTTCCCCTTTCCTGTCATGGCAACTGAGCTGGACTTGCTTGTTTGGAAACTTGTTGTTGGAGAGGAACTGGGAAGAAGTGGGGATGGAGCTGTGATGTGCATGCAGTGCCTACCAGCAGGCACCCATCATCCCTTGCTTGAGAGTCCAACACAGACTGGAGCAAACAGCAGTGTGGAAAATGACTTTGTGGTCCACACAGCCTATTGCTCTGTGAGTACAAGTTGGCTTTGTGTGGCTCTTTGACAGTAGTTAACCTGTAGGTGACAAATACAAAGTTCTCCATCATCTCTTCTACAGAGCTCCCTTCTACCACTGCTCTTCAGCAGCGGGGCAGTTGTTTTCATTTTTAGCATGTGATCGTTAGAAAAGCCAATTTAAATACATACAGCTAGCAGGGAAGACTGAATTTCCACAGAATTTGCTTATGCGTTGCATGCATGTGTGGGTTTCTGTGCTGCAGCTTCTTGTCAATGCCATCTGCACATGCAAGTCCATTGTGATAAGTACCTATCTCAGTCTTGGTAACTGTTGGGCAGTAACAGTTTTACTGAAGTTATAATATCTTGTGCCTGTGTATATTTTTTTGGTTGAAATTCTTGCAGATAGATCAGAGATTTTTCTGCAGAGCTAAGCTTTAAAAAAACCCCACTATTAATTTTCTAAGTTGATTTTGGACTCTTAATTAACTTTCACTGCAGCGTACAAGCTCCAGCAGAAACTTCCTTTCTCAAAGCACAGGAGACCTATCCTTACATTCCCTGCTGCTTTTGGACAGATACTAGCCCAGGAGAGCCATTTTGCTTGTCTTTCTTGCAGGATCAGCAAAAGCAGAAATATCGCCTGTGCGGTACCTCTTGTACATAGAATGAGCAGCTCAGCTTTAGCATAGTTCTGTGAGAAGATTGTTTCACAAAAAAAATGTTCCTTTCAGTATTATTCCATCCCACAGCTCGAAAAACTCTGCATGAGCATTCATCATTTGATAGTCAGCCATGGGTGAAGAAATTTGTTACGTAGACTGATAAATGTTGAGCAACTACTGTTTCCAGAAAGACATATTCAGAGGTTCATACACTTAATATTCGGATACTTGGCATTTGCATGTGTAAAACCAGAGAAATTCCCAAGAGAATGCTGAATAAATACCTTATGATCTGGTCCATTAACTTCACTGGAGAGGTCAGCTCTAAAACTATTAGAAAATAGCATTTTGCCCATATATATTTTGCTTTTCTTTCATTTAAAATGAAAAATGGACAGGATTTTTCCAAAGATGTTCAATTGTTAAACTAAATGATTTTAGTTTATGTTGGAAATTGAAGTTCTCAGGTTTGAAGTTCTTGCATTTACAATGTAAAGTTGAAAATTTCTACATAAAAAGACACTTTATCTGAAATAAATTATTTAAATGAACTCCTAATTTTCCAGTGAAAGCCCAATTATGTTGGAAAATTTTTAACCATTTTCTCAAGAGTAGAATCCTCAAGAGAAATGAAGTATAGCTGGTATACTCTCACAGAATCATAAAACCCCTCCAAAGTTAGAGGACTCCTCAAGAGCTCATCTTATGTACTTCTCATAGTAGGCAATGTTAGAGAGAGAAAAAAATTAATGGTTTAAATGATCGTAATGAAGAGTTTAAATTATTACCAATTTATGTTAAACAAGCGTTGATTTCCAAACCACTGGCAAATAATTGTTTCAGTGTAACTTCTAATGTATGTCTTTTGCCTGAACTAGCTGCATGACTTATTCCAAATTAATATTTCTTCTATCTAGCGCATGCAGATTCCAGTTGGGAGCAGGGTCCAGTTGTGCCAAGGGATGTGTGGATACAGAATGTAGCAAGAAGCCCCCTGCTGAAGGCATGTCATCCAAAGAAACTCATCTGAAAAGTCTTCCTTGAGTCATTCCTCTTCCTAGAAGATTTCCAGTACACTATTAAATATGTTTTTGGCAGTAAATAAAATGTTCTTGTTGAAAGAGGGCAACATTTGTAATTTCAGCTTTACCAAAGATTGCACACTATGGGTTTAGCTTCCCAGTGGATAACATTCATAAGTATAAAATGTCAGTCTACAAATTACCAATCTCTTCCTGAAGTGCTATGGTCTGTGAGCAGACAGGGTTTTGCTTTTTCAGCAAGAGGTGAGGTAACTGAGATGATGTTGTAGGAGATAATTATGAAAAACAAACCTCATGGCTGTGACTGCAGAAGTTGTTGTGATAAGCACAGGTAAAAAATGCAAGTTTGAAAATAAAAATGCATTTATTCAACAGCTTTCTGTGACCACGGTGTAATTGAAAAGGATGCTGTGATCTCATTACTGCTGGAAAGGTCTCTTACTATGCGGAAACGTGGACATAAAGCAATAGGGGAGAGCTCAACATTAAAAACATTGACCTGCTTCCTTTGGCTCTTGATTAGTGTGGGGATGAAGAAGATCTGCACACCTATGTGACAATCTCATGTAAATATTGACTTCTAGGGAGCAAGGCCGTCCTGCCAGCTTGCAGCGGTGGCTCCATTTGTTACTGCCAGATTGTGGCATTTCAGATAATGGCTGCCCTCCACAGGCAAAGTTTCATCTTTAAAAAGCTCCAGATACTTTAGGCACAGCTCATTTGCCTAAACCAGAGCATCTAGGGCCATCTGAGATACCTTGGACATCGTGCTTGGTCCCTCAGCTGCCAGGTTTGGTATTACCTGCTCTCCCATAGGTCCTTTGTCACATCCCGTAGTTACCGTGTGGATGCTTAGGGAATCTCTAACTGCAGGAGCTTCTTATGTCTAGGCAACTAAAAGGTGCCTTTTGTGTCTCTGAGGGCACAGCTGACACACAACAGTAGAGCCATAGGCAGTCAGCAACCAGCCCGGCTTTAGCACATGAGCACCCCAAGAAAATTAGAGACATTGCAGTAAAGCTTGTTGGAGTACCATCATGGCAGAAGTACCCACAAAATATAAAGGAATTCAGGACAAATGATGATGGACTCCATGCCACAGATAAATGCTTGGAGCTCTCCTTTAATGATCTTGGAAGCTGCAGTGTTTTGCAGAACGAGATTTGATACTTCAGAGGTGAACCTGTCCTTATCTAGTCCCACTAAAAGAAAGAGCAGAAATCTGAAAACAGAAGCTAAAGGAAAACAAGCCATCAGCTTCCGTAGCAGGGAAAGCAATGCTGTGAGCACAACTGGAAGATTGCAGGAGACGGGGAGGAAGAGATGGCTGAATGTGCAGCAAAGCTCAATGCCTTGCCTGCCATTCCCATGGTGCTTGCAAAAGTCTATAGAGCTCTGAGGCCAGCACCCCACTGTGAGAAGTGCAGAGTTAAAGAAGGCGGCCCCAAGTGCAGCTTCAGATGTTTGCAAGCGAGAGGTGGAAATTAGAAAGCGAGGACCACTCTCAGCCCAGGACAGCTGCTTATGTGTGGCAGGAGAGGCTGCACAGAGAAAGGAACAGGTTTGGCTCTAATGTCCAGAAACACACCAAAGCTATTTTTCCTGCCTCTGGACTTCAGAAACTGCTTATGAAAGAGCAAGGAGGACAGGCTGCACTTGAGGTGTGGTTCTCACAGGGCTGCCATTGAACTGCCCCTGAGGATAGCTGGCTAGAAAAGAAATCATGATGAAGCGCTTGGCATTAGCCTTGAAATTGCTCCTTATGACTTGCTCCCTTTCCTTGCTGTCCTCTCAGACAATGCCTGTAAAACATGGCATGCTAGTAACAATTCCGTTCGCTTGAGAAGTACTGGAAGTACTGCTGCGAGCATCAGCAAACAGTGCTGGTGACAGTGAGCTGTATCCCCTCTGCCTCAGATGCCTGGCTTAAACTTTACTTACAGTTACTTCATTTGCCTGCCTATGGAGGGACCAGGGGAGTGGCAGGTGACCTTAAGTGCTCACTGCTGTTTGTAATTCGGATGTGGCAGCTGTGATGGCACGGGTTTTCCACAACCAGTAGGCAGCTTGAGTGTGGCCCTCAGCACCTGTGACACAAACCAGCTTGCTGATTCTGCTACCTCTGCTTTTGAGGCATTTGCACAGCATTTTGAGTCCAGGTACATGTAGGCAGCGCTTGGATATTAGTCAGGAATAAACAGGCACAAGCTTGACCGAAACCTTATTCCACAGCTCTTTCAGCTACTTTATAACAAGCCCCTTAGTAATTGATGTGGTAAGGCGGATGGTCAAAATAAGTTTGTGCAAAAAGGCATTAGGAGGAAACTGAGAAAATGTGGAATTTTAGCACTGAAACAGGCAGCAGCCGACTTGCTCTGATATTATTTGCTAATGATAGCGCTGGGGGAGTGACCCGCCTGAGGATATTTTTCCAATCCTTCCATCTCCCCCCTGGTCCCACTCCCTTTTTGTGCTCTAAAAGATGTTTTCTCTCTGGATGCTGGTGCAAAAGCTCTCCAGCAGTCCTCAGAACTTGCTGGGCATGTTTTTTGTTAAGTGCCAGGTGGTGAAATAAAAAAAGACAAGCGCACAGAGACTTTTTGTTACTGTGATTAATTTTCACGTTCTTTCAACTCCTGATCCTGGCTGCATCCTGATGTGGAAGATTCAGCATTTAAATAGCATTCACGGGTTATTATTGATCAGGGGGGCTGAAGGGAAGTGCATTTATTCCTCCTGGATTAGTCCTTCTCCTGCTTTGTAATTATTTGTTTCCACTTGTAGTAGGTTTTGTTATTTAGTGTTTAAACCTAGTTTAATTAATCTCTTCAGTTGTTGTTGTTTTGAAAATGTGACAGACACTCATGAGATAGATAATGGATTGATAAAGAACACTTGAGGGGACCCTGGAGTGCTCATCATTTGCTAGGTAGGGTATGTTAAACATAACACTGGTAAGATCAAGCCCTCCAGGACAAAAAATGAAAGAGGCATTTAATTGGAACACTTAGCAATCACAAAACCAAGACAGAGGTTAAATTGTTTTGAGCAAGAGAAATTAATACATTAAAGGTTACATTTCCAACTGTGAGGCTGCAGAGCCAGGCTCTTATGCAGTGTCAGAATTACATAAGGCAGAAGAAATGGCTCTGAAATGATTGTGGAATCATTAACAAAAGCCAAGGCAGAGTAAGACATTTCCCAGCAGGAGGGTGTGAAGAAGAATAAAGACATGGAGAGAGCTCATTAAGAATGAATTGCAGACCATAAACATTTGAAACCACTAAGTGTGGAGTTCTATCTGTTATCTAATGACTCAGAAATTATAAAACTAGCAATGACTTTCAGAAAAGGAGTTGACTTTGCAGGAGGTTGTTTGCTATTATGAAGAAAAGGTGATTTTTTTTTTCTAGTTTGGGGAAAAAAATAAAAATCCTTCATCTTTGTAAATCAGCACAATTTAAGCAACTTCAGCTATACCCCAGAGAGATTTCCTTCTGTATAATTACACATTGTCTCAGATTTAGTAACAAGGATGTCGAAATGGAGGAACTGCATAGAGGATGAAGGAAGAGACAAGAGGTTCATTTCTTACCGTCTGACTGCAAATGATTAACCTCTTCATCTTTGAAAAGATCTACCAAGTGCTGAGATCTCCCTAATTAGTGGGAATTTCATTTTCTTCATTTTGATTAAGGTCTAGACCAGTCTTTGCCTGATAAACAAATGACAGCCAAAGAAACAAGGGTGAATTTAATTCATTGACCGAACTCTCTCTGTTTGGTTTATACGATGCAGCCTCAGCAGGTCTACAAAGAGCACAGAAGGCAGTAGATGATCTGGCACAAGAAGCTTATTTTCGATATTTTATGGCACAACCATTGCACCAAGCTACCAGGACAATCCTCCAGTGCCCCAAAGTGGTGCAAAGTTTTTTCAAAACATCACAGAATCATTGAATGGTTTGGACTTGGGAAGGACCTTAAGCTCATCTAGTTCCAAACCCCTGCCATGGGCAAGGACACCTTCCACTAGACCAGGTTGCCCGAGGTCCTGTCCAGCCTGGCTTTGAACACTGCCTCCCTTTTCCTATGTATTGAATTTTTACTGGAGAGGTTTCCAAAGGAACATCCTATTGGGATTATTTGAGGGAGCAATAAATCAAGGGGCAAACAAACAGGTTTAAAGAGTGGCATGAAAGCAGTCCCCAGGGAGGGAAAGGAGCTAGAGTTTTGGGGAGGAGAACTGTAAGGCAAATGACCATTACAAGTTACTGGCAGGTTATGGAGAAGTTACAAAAGCAGATCAATTCTGTCTACCCTAAATTAATTCACTTTTCAATTTTTCTGCTGATATGAAAATCTTTCATCATGAAATTTCATCAGGACTTAAGCAAAACATTTCATTTTCATTATCTTTCACTTTTAATCATTCTTTGTTTAAGACTGAAATAAAAAGTATCTTCAAGGGAAGCTTGTCATTCCTTAGCTGTTAAGATTCAAAACCATCAAAGTAAAATTTTAACAAATGACTCTTTAAAAAAAAGAAAACATATATATTGGTGAGGAGCACAGATTCATCATGAATTCATGAGTGTTGCAGTTTACCTAAATTTTCATCTTGAGGCAAACAAAACTGGCAACCCAGACTGCATTCCCACCCTGCTGTGCAAATGGAGAAAGACTTGCTCTGGGAGAAGGCAGGCAGGGAAGGTAGGACGATTGTGGAAAGGTCAACAGTAGAATTAGTTTCCATACTGTAGGTACAAAAATTTCTCATTTGTGGTGGATGAAGAGATAGCTAAATGCATGCAAGGTCCATTTAATGGATCCAGTTTATAAAATTGGCTGCTGCTTTCTGACCAGCATTTATTTTGACGGTTGAATGACTTATGGTTCCAATTAAAGCAGCTAGATGTCTAACTCAGAGGCTATGGCTATAGAGAATAGTTTGCCTATGTATAGTTTTAATTTGTGCTTGTATTTTAAAAGTACACATGTCTGACCAGACTAGAAGCTATGAGTAATTCAGGTGAGCCAAAGTTACCTGCTTAATGGCTGGGCTTTGCTCTCTCCTCAGAGAGGGGAGCTGTCCCACTACTGCCTGCAACCACAGCTGGGAATGGGCTTGAACCTGGAGGTGACATTCACACAGCCCTGCTGCATGTTGGTATGAATGGGAAACACCCTGTCTGCAGCAAGGACCTGGCATGAGGATTTTGCTGGTGGAGAGGGTGCTCCGCATGTCATCTGGAAGCCACTCACGTGGTGAAATGTCAGTAAACATTTTTCTGCTGCTAATATTTTGCTTCCTTTGGCAAGTACCACATCTACCTGTGTCATTAGAGACACAGCCACTCTTGCAATGACAAGGGTGTGTGTGAGGGAAAGGCAGGGAAAAATTATATTAGCTTAAAATAAAGGCAAAGGTTGTGGCATAAATTCGGTCCCTCTTGAAAGGAGCGTTCCTCTGATGTTTCCAGGAAATGTGACAGATTAAAATCAATGGTCCTGGAAATGACTGGGATATACTGGGGAAAGGTGTGAAAGCAAAATGGCAGCAAAAGCATATGTCCTGTCATTGTCCGCCAGCATGAAGTATTCCTGTGGAAGTTTCAAAAGCTGTGTTTTGTAAGGATCTATGTTAAGATCATGAAGTTCAGCTTGTCATTCAGACTTCAGAGAGGAGCTCGTTTGTGAACAGAGGAGGAAAAGGTCTGGAATTCATAAGAATGAGAGGAAGAAAAAAAAAAAAAAGATCCTGAAATTTCTTTAATAAATAACTGGGATTGAGCAGCTCCAGCAGGCAGACCGGTAACGACAGTCAAATGTAACGTATCAGTCAGGACACCATCAGGCATTTCCCTCCTGCTGCTGTTTGAGGATCTCTAGATGCTGCAGAAAGAGGTTTATTGTGGTGCAGATTTGCTGCAGAGTGTGCAGTGTACTGCAATAACAGAGATATTTCCAATGGTCTTCTCTGCAATACCATGTACTGTATGTACTTAGCTGAAATCAATGGGACATGTAAATGAGAATAGGCAGGATCCCTTCTACAGCGAGGAACAAAGCATCTGTGCTATCCTAAGCAAATAAAAGGATCAGCTCGTGCAGGTTACACAAAGAGCTGTGACCAAACTGTTCTGTGAGGGGTCTGTTGTGAAGTTGAATATGTTTAATTTCCTAGTGGTTTGGGAAGGGCGAGGGTAACTTAGTACAAAGCAAGCGAGATCTTTGCACGCTTATGGCAGCGAATATAAGGGAAAAGGCGTAAAACAGAGGTTTGATGAAAACCTCTGTGATAGGAAAGCAAAATCTTTAATGGGAGGGAAGAAAAGAAAGGTTGCATATATATAACTACTGAATAAACAAATTATATGTTGAGTCTAAATGATTAATTGCTCTGAAGAAATATACGGAACAGGCCAAACTGGAGAGAAAAGAAAAAGCATATTTCAAGGACAAGACAAAACCAGACCCTAAAAAACCCACAGTTTTCAGAAATCCCCCCCTTGAAATAGATGTCTTTCTGAACACCCACATGCCCCTGACTAAACAAAATTCAAATAATAAAATAAAGCAAAAACCGGTGACTTAAGAGGGAGAGGAGGGTACGGAAGAGGGAGGGAGGGAAGAAATACACCAGATAAAGAGAAAATATACAGTGCAATATTTCATCTGCTGATATACCACAGTGAAACATAAACTAATCCTCATTCATATGGGAATATTCACTCAGAATTTACTTGTGGCTTTGGTACTTTTTCTTGACTGGTTAGATTCCAGGTCTTCTGGAAGACCTGGAAAATTTGAAAACACAAATGTAGATAAGAATTAAGTGCATCAATTCACTGCTGAGTTGCCAGTTCCTTCCTTTTCCATAAATAAAATCCCATACCTTGCACGCTGCATACCTTTGTGCATGTATAGAATAAACTAAATATGTTTAACACAGTCTTACAGCCAGGGGTCATATGGATATACTTACATACATTCACACACAATACCCGGTGCTCAGTTAAGTACAAGGGGAGGGAAAAAAAAAAGATTTTCTTTGAAGACCAAAAGTCAGACCCAAGGTAACAAAAGTAAAGTGTAATTTACCCTGTAGTTAAAAACCAAAGGAGCCTTTTTACTAGGGGGCTGCTGGTTCTATTCATGCCATTCCAGAAGAATATAAAAGAGACGCTTTGGGATTTTGAAGTAAAAATTCACAACAGTATGTCTTTACTCTTTTTTCCCCTTCAACCAAGACATCATTTGCTGGAGTCCTTTATCTAGAGCTTTGTATACATATTTTTAATCCTATACAAAAATGATAGGATGTCAAGAAGGATCTATAATAACACCATTTTTTTTATTTCACTTCAAAGACTTGGCAATTTCTGATCCATGTGACATTCACACTCCTTCAGGGTCAAACAACATCTTGCAGCCTTCATAAAATGATTAAATATTTTAAACAGCTCCTGCTTATACCTCCATTGCCCCTCGAGACTGATACTGTTATCGTTTTTGTCAAAGCCAGTTTCCATCCGCATTTGTCATTCCTGCTCGCATTTATGAGTTATCAATCGCCACGTCAAAATGCAAAATAACTGATGTTCTCTGGGCGGGATTGGATGGTCTATCTGGGGCTTTTAATCAATGCTGATTTTTATTTTCCATACCCATACATAAATCTTTACCATTCTGGGCCACATATAATGCGTTTGTACAAAACGCAGTGACAGAAGCAGTAGTTATATTATCAAACATTATACCTCGGGGCTAACTGAGTATCAAGGGCTTTCAAAAGGGAACATTGGGAATTACTGTGCAGGAGAGATGACTGCAGGAGAGAATATAAGGGATTGGTTGTTGCCATTTATAAATCAACATCATGCAAGCTAATCCTTCTCACTTAAATGCAGCCCAAATACTTTCCCTGATACTCAGTAACTCAGCCCTATCTATTTTTTTTAAAGCTTGCATAATGCACACGAACAATGGTTATATGCATTTTCTTATTTCTTGAACTTTTCCCTAGGGATGTATATAGGAACTGTGCTGCCGTGTTGCTTTTTTCTCCCCAAGGCCTACAAGCCAGTAAATATTCTCTTTTTAATCATACCTGAATTATTAGAACTCTCTCCGCCCCCATTTTTTTGCCTGAGACACTATAATAAAAGCGAATGTGTTTCATTCATTAAAAAGGGTATCTGCTTCGTTTATTCAATGAAGATTACAACCAGCTGTAGAAGTAGCTCATAACCCATGCCAAGAAGGCTCCACTGGCTGGGTCAGGAATAGTTTGGAGTCAGGAGTGCAGAAGAGCTGAGTGCTGTGCTCCCTGCAAATATCAGGCTCAACTGCAAGAAAACAAAGGTGAGGGGAAATCTCCTTCCTCCTTTGTAGGGATGTGTGTGCGTGCTGCATGATGCAAGTCTGGTTACCACACTCCTTGTCAAAGGGAACTCTTTCAAGCTGGAAAATTGTCCGTATCACTAATAATGGCAATTATTTTTGCCAGTGTTGAATGAAACTGCTCAGGAGTCCCCCGAGTGAAACATGCTTTCAGGCTAAGGATAAAATGTTGTGGGGTGTAACTGTGCCTGCGAAGTTCTTCCTTCCTGCTTTCATTGCTGGAAGGGCTAATCTGAAGACTTGATATGATCTGTGAGATAAGGGGCTGTAAGTGGTGAGCAGCCACTTTCCTCTTCTTTTGCAACTAAGCTTTCTGCCATGGGACCAAAACCTTTTTATCAAGTTTTCAGCAAAACATTTATCTGAATAATCCACTTCTATTGTGTGATTTCCCCTATTGTATACACAGGCTTAGAAAAAACATGTTTATAAGTCTTTTTTTTACTGAACTGCTGAAGGACATTCAATCTGGGTATCATCCAAAGGAAGGTTACCAAAATTCTCTCCACTACAGACTAATATGTTTTATTCCTCGTTAACTAGGACAAACAGGAGAGTCTTTGAGTTGCAGCTCTACTATCTCAGGGGTCACCTTACTTTATGTTTGTGACGAACTACAGTGTTTGCACTACGGCAAAGTAACCTCGATCATCTATTCCTGCTCTGTGTCGGGGTCAGAGTAGCAAGTGTAATGCAAAAATTAGGTTAAGGTGACTAGAAGGGAGGTCTTTGACAACCCTTTGTGGTTATCCGCCACTCTTTTCCAACATCTGTGAAAATTTCCCAGCCAGTTCTGTGCCATATTGAAGAACAAGAGGCACCAAAGTTAGAAGATGGTTCAAAGTTTATTCTGTTAATCTTTCTCAATATCTATGCCAAACCCAAGAGGTACCCAGCTGCGAAGTGTTCCGATTGCCCTGATTCTGCTCTTCGAGTATGGGTGAAATATCACTGACCTTAACCCCTGATGCCTTCAGTGGAGATGCACAGTTTGGTTGGCCACTTCCTGATGCTGAAGTTGAAGAACCTGGGTTGGGTTGGAAGTACACTCCTGTGGGAGTGACTCCCTGGGAGTCATGCTAGAAATGCTAAACTGGAAAGGTAGCAGCAACCAAAACCCTTGTATTTGCTAAGTGACCTATAGTCACAAACAACGCTCTGAGTGTTTGGAGAGTAGAAAGCGTAAATGAAGACTAAAACATGGTCTGGGGACTAATAGTTTATATAGCTATGTGTTGAACAAAACTTAATTAATTAAAGTAAACACATGGGTGTTTTAATTAAGAGAGAAGAGGTTATATTTTCTGAAAGCCTTCCTGTCCTTACATCCTTCAGACCTGATGACTCAGATTCCCTCTGATAATGATACAATGGCATTCACTACCTCAGTCAAGTTTTAGGCCCTTATATAGCAAAGGATTAGAATGTTGGTTTACAAATAGCCATCCTACAGTACCAATGACTTTTGTATCTCATACCAGTCAGTCTGAAGCTGATTTCAGGCTGACTTCAGGGAGTGCTCTTACTGGCTTAATTGAGGTGAGTTTTGGTAAATGTATGATTGACTGCTTTTCCAAGGCAGGACCCACAGAGCTGCACACTTGTTAACAGTGTGGAAAGGCTAGTGTAAAACTAAATGGGGGTTCAGTGTGGGGGAAACAGCCTTGCTGATCTGGTGGTGTGCATAGAACAAGAATTATGACAGCCTTTAATCTTTATAACTGTTCTATACCTTAGTGTGCAGGAGGCCTAGGAGTCTGGGACCCCCCACAGTTCTTTTTTGGTTCTTGGATAACCCTCTGCCTGGTGGGGCTGCAGCCCCTTACAGGATTTCCAGCAGCTGTGCTGGGTTGAGGTGCCCATCCAAGGCCGTTGGCCAGCTGAGAGCTAGGAGACCCTTGTATTCCAAGTCTGGGCTTTTCCCATCATCCTTCCTATCTATGATATTTCAATGCAGCAACACAGCTCTGCTAGATGACCCAGAGTGCCACATTGGAAGAAATCTCTCCTTTTGAAAAAGTGAGAAAGGAGGCATCCTGCCCAGTGTGTGTCCAGTGATGCATCTGAAACTGCTGCACAGGTGAGGGGGAACCCAGGGGATATTCCTTACCCCAAAAAGAGGTGGGGAGGGCTTCGTTTTGGGCTGACCTTGGGTTCCCAGCAAAATGTCCTTCTACACCTATTATATAGCCCTGTTTGTGTCATCCCTTCTGTCTCCAGCTATGTGTTCAGACAAAGAGCTTGAAAGAAAGTCACCACACTGAGGACACAAATCTGGTGCCTCAGTTTACTCTGAACAGGATTTTGTGACTCGTAGCCTTGCTGAAGTCAATGGGATAACTCCTATAATACAAACTGCTTGGTGTGAGTAAGAATCCTGGAATTCAGGCTCTGCTATTTTGCTTGGATTCCTGGTGATGCTCTTGTATGCTTGTTTGACCTGAGCAGTCAGCACTCATTTTTAATTCAGGTTTGGACTCTCTGCAGATGTAGTTAAATTCTCTTGGTTCTCCTGTTTCTGCTAATGGTTGGGATCATCAATGTTTTGGATCTCATTCGGTTTGTAATGTATTTTATCTGGCAGCTGTGTCTCCTGCACTCTTCTCTGGCTTGACTACATGAGTGGGTGGTTCTCTTGACTCCTGGCATGCAGAATGATTTCTTCTTTTTTTTTAACTTCTCCTTTTGGCTTCCCATCCTCTACAGCGGAAGTCACATTAAATTCACTTTAAATAGCTTCTCTCAGTTTTGGCCTTCAAAAAAGATGGATTGTTTTGCATAGTTTCAGTAATAAAGTGCATTTTCTTCCCTCTGGGATTCTGAGTAGCAAATTTCCATCTGTGTCAGACCAGTGATGCTGCTAGACTTCTGGGACCCTTTGAAAAATACAGGCAAAGTTCTCACTTATCACCTTTATATCTGCCTGAGAGACTTGCTTTTCATTCACTAATCAGTGGATCATAGATGTTACCTATTTTTGCTGTTTTAATGGTTAAAATTAGTGTCCATGGAAAAATTATATGGAGCTTCTCCAATATCTCTCCTTCTGCCACATTAATCTATGAGAAAATTAGAGGAATTATACCCCAGTGTTTTGTAAGTGGAGTCAACTTTATTTTTGCATGGGCATGGTTCCTGGGTGCCAAAGACATGAATAGTTAAACGAAAGCAGTTGTGATTCTTTGCCACTGCTCAAACTAAATATGAACATAAAAATTCCAGGATTTGTCAGTCCAACCGTCTCGCGGAAGATATCACAGCACTGGATTTGCATACGGGCTGCTACCAGGACAAAAATGAGTGACCTTCAGACATGTCTTGAGCCGTTCAAGGCCGGGTTGGACAGAGCCTTGGGTGGCATGGTTTAGTGGGAGGTGTCCCTGCCCATGGCAGGGGGGTTGGAACTAGGTGATCTTAAGGTCCTTTCCAACCCTAACTATTCTATGATTCTGTGTCATCAGGCTTTTCCTCTCCACCTTGCCCACTCCTAAAAGGATGAGGGTCAAAACTTCTAGGAAGTCTTTTCAGAACGAACTGGGATTTCATAAAAATATCCTTTGCTCATTCTTCTAACTTGAATAGTAATAAAGATGCTCTATCTTAAGTCTCTAAGCCAGAGAAAATGTATAAGCAGAATGAGAGAGGGGTTTACTAGTTTAAAGTAAAGTAAGAAATCTCATTGATAGATTACCAGCAATTTGCAATTTTACTCAAATGTGTAAAATGATAAGGTTTCTCTTTATCAAAGAAAACGATCCATCTTGGGTCATTTAGCAATAGCTATAAATACAGGCATGCTATCAGTATCTAATCTGAATAGATGTTCTTGTCAGAAGACACAGTACTTAAAGTGCTTAGTTTTCAGATCCCACTCCCTCCTTCCGTTTAACACCTGCAATGTGCAAGCCTCACTGATTTTATCATAGAACCATAGAATCACAGAACGTTTTGGATTGGAAGGGATCTTAAACATCATCTAATTCTAACCTCCCTGCCACGTTCAGGGACACCTTCCTCTAGACCAGGTTGATCAAAGGCCTCTCCAACCTGGCCTTGAACACTGCCAGGGATGGGGAAGCCACAGCTTCTCTGGGCAACCTGTGCCAGTGTCTCACCATCCTCACAGTGAAGAATTTCTTCCTAACATCCAGTCTAAACCTATCCTCTTTCAGTTTAAAGCTATGCCCCCTTGTTGTATCTGCCCTTGTAAAAAGTCCATTTCCAGCTTTGTTGTAGGCCCTTTTAGGTCCACTCTCATTTTAGGGTCCACTCATTTAAGAGAAAATCCTTTTGCTCCACCTTGCACCCACCATCCTTCCCTCCCAGTAATACATGCTGTGTACCAGAACATGGAAGTTATTTTCTGGATTGAGGGATGCAACCCTGAATTTTTTTTTGTTTTACCTTTTAACTATTATATATTTCCCCTCCCCCACAATCACTCCTTTAACCTAAACATATCTCTATTGGCTATTAAAAGAACATACTTTTAAGTAGAATGATTCAAATAAACTAAAAAACCTATTATTTCACTGAGTTTAATCCATATAGGTAAAAATAGGGTTGAAGTGAAATTCAGGTCTGTAGCAAAATTCCTGTTCATTTCAGTGGGGTCAGGACTGCACATTTAGATTCTTATCCTCTGATGAGATGAAATGTCATAACACCATTAATTTTTGTTGATCTAAAAAGTATCATCATCCGATGTTCTGATCCTAAGTGTCTGAAGACAAACTCACATAAGGCTGGTCTGAGTGCAGGAGAATCATAACATGGGTGATAATTATGAACACACCTCTTTTGCAGAAGAAAGGGTTGCCAGCATCACATTCCTGGGCAGAATTTACTGCAGAAATATTGGCTACCTTAATATGTGACAATTACAGTTAATTTTACTTGAAAGTGTCAGAATCGGCACATAGAAAGGCACAAGGACCTTACCAAGATATACTGATGTTTAAGTGAAGAAATACGTTACTGTTAAAAACCAAGGTCCAAACATCTTAAAACTTTAAATATGAAAAATGGAGAGTGTAAAAAAGCAATATGGGAGAGCTGCAGAGAGGAGGAAGGGACTGTGGAAGACAGAAGGTCTAGAGGTAAGGTGAAACAAGTCTGATAAATGTGGAAGTGTCAATACCAAGTAAACAGAAGATAGCCTTTCATGTCTATATATATATATATGTATGTGTTCGGGGATATTAAAAAATCCAAATGAATGCAGAAGCATAGGAAATCCAATAACTTTTGGTCATATACTTTAAAACTGTGAATCTGAACTACACACAGGTGCTGTTATAGTCCACTGAGAGTCTGACTACCAGGAAATACTGATGGCTCTGTCTTTGGTGCTAAGTGCATCTCTTTATGGCTTATGGTCAGCAAGAGAAAACCAGCACTAGCTGAATAGTTTGTACTCCTAGAGCTCTCTTATCAACCATATTACCTTTTTCTTCATGTGTGGAAAGGACAGGACCAAGTACAGCCCAAGGTTTCTCTGAAACACAGCACATAGAAAACTTTTTCTTCTGAAATTAATGAAAAAGTAGTTATAATTTTAACACTGTTATAATTAGGGGAGTTTGGTTTCTCCATCAAGTAATATCACCTTCAGCTTTCAGTGGGGGTGGGGGAAAACCAGCCAACTGCATTTGGGCACCAGAGTGATAGGAACAATGAGGCATTTTAAATAAAATAAAAACCCCTTGTTATGACAAGTGACTAAAACCCACAAATGAATGCAGAAGTCTGCTATTTAATGTAGTGTATGCTGATATTTAAGCAGGTCTATATCTGTCAAACAAGCCTCTTTTCTAAGACTGGCACAGACTGTTCTGCGTTTGGTTTCCAGAATCAGCAAATTACATTGGCAGAACAAAGCTGTCATATTTGGTGGTATTTTGTTACATCCATTATCTCACTTAAGTTTAGACATCTCTTAGCAAAATCAGATCCCACTTAAAGACTGCCTTATTTTGCAACATTAAACAAAGTGACAGGCTGCTTAAGAAAAAAAAAAGAAAGTTCATTAGCAAGCAATGAGTTGGTGGAAAAACTGCACGGCTGCTTTAGATATGAAGAATGAAAGCATGAAATGCGGTAACCTTTCCACAATGGGCCAAGAACATACATCAGGACTGTATTTGACTAAACAAGGGTATTAAATGGCTTCAATAAACAGAATTAAATAGAATGAAAAAAAATCAAGGATACTTTGGATTTGATTAAGGAGGTGTTACCTCAAGACCTGCTTGGAAGGGATGGTAGTATGCACCACTTATGCCTCAATAGTGACATATAAGGGGCAGTCATAAATAGTGATACTGGAAAGTCTTTGCCAGCAAGAAGACTGTAGGTATACAGTACGACTGTGTGCAGGGCAACCTGGCTTCGAAAAGGAAAGTTATGGCATGGTGTCTAGCTGTTTCTTTTGGATTTTACTTTTCTGAGGCCTACTGCGGGTCAGTTTCTCTTGAGAAATGAAATTTAGCTTTAGCTGGCTCTTCAGAAGGATAAAAAGAGAGCTGCTATCCTGAGGTTAGTGGTTGAGGGTAATGGTGGTAAGTTGCCACACTGGTTTATGTGCAGATCAGAGCTGTTTAATTTTTTAACAACTTCTTATTTCCTTGTCATCTTGTTTTTCACCTTGGAAAGGTTGACATGCTCTGATCTGGTGATGAGGGATAACACACCCATCACAGAGGCAAAATAATATCACAGGCTGCATGGTCACGACTCAAGTGTACCATTTTTTACTGGAGATAGATAGAGCATCGCTGGTACCTTTCTTCTCAGTTGCGCTGCAAGGACCAAAACTGTGATAAGTCCTGTAGTAGTCTGTAGAGCATGGCCATATACAGGGATGCTAGAGAGCAGTTGAGGAAACATGGGATTTATTGTAGGGGTAAAGCCCTACAAACGCTACTAACCCTACTACACACCCAGGAGAATGTACTACCAAATTAAGCTGTCCCTGCAAGGCAAACAGTATCCCAAGGACCACCAAGAGCCTTTTCTGGGGCATATCTACACTCAGAAAGGCTTCCATATTCACCTACAAAAACAGGAGTTGGAACATAGATAGGTTATTTTGGTCACTTATTCAGCAGTTTTTAACCTTTCTAGGGCAGAAGCATTCTTTGAAAAATCACTGGATGCTCAAAAAAGGTTAATTTCAATGTACTTTCATTCTCTGCACCTTAAATAGTATGAAGAGTTGCAGTGATATTATGGACCTGTAATTGCAGGGCTTGGGGGACGACCTATCTTTTCTGGCATTTTGAATTCACTTCTGCTACAATAACACAGACAGGAAAAGAACTTGCTGGCCAACCCTGTCATTTTAATGAAATTCGCACTTGAGGGTGTGCTCTGCAGAAATAAGACTCACAGTTCCTTATGAGCATCATATGACCCTCACTCCTGCCACATGCGCATGCAAACACACGCACAGATGCACTATAGAGGTTACTCAGTTTATAAGCATGTGGACAGTACCCGTCTACTGAAGTGAGCAGATGACCTAGAGCTGACTAGAATAGTTAATAAAGATGATTTTTGGGTGGAATGCATTTACAATTGACAGTTAAAAGCTATGCTTGTGTGTGTGCATGTTTATTCACACACATGTGCATTAAGGGGGGCAGAAGAGAGAAGTGGCTTTCTTCAGGAAGTGAATAATGTCATTGTTGATTTAATTAGCAAATTCTAGATGTGCTGACAAAGGAAATTTTCTTGGGAGATGCACTGTGTTGTGTCAGTGGTCTAAATGAATAGGCTTAGCCGAGTTCCTGGTAATAACAGATGAACAACACAACTCACCAAACCTCAAACAGTGCATAAATCAATTTGCTGGGAATTAACCACTTGCTTTAAAATTAAGGGTTACTTGACAGGGTTTCAGTGATTAGGTTGTCAGGGACCTGTATTTCTAGCTGGGATTTATTTTTCATTGATATAAGTACATCCCCTTACAGGCAACTGAGTGAGTAGAGGTAGCAATCCAAAGCATCAGGCTAGTTAGGCAGCACGGTTTTATTCTTTGTAAGTAGTAGGCAGCATTTGGAGGTGGACAAAGGAGGGCAGAACAGGGACAGTTATCAAAAGAAAATGTACTGGCTTTGTGAACTACTAATAATGCCCAAGATATTACTAGAAGAACTGTGAATGAGGGGCAGCATTTCAGAATCCCTGCACATCACATAGCCCTTCTGTGCAATAAGGAGCTTAACAGTTTGTTAAATGAGATGCTGAAAAATGTTCAATTATACAGAGAAATTAATGAAAAGCAGTAAGCCACTTGGAGGTCACTTCATCTTGTGAAAGTTGAACATTCCTGTAGTATACACAGACAGGGCCACCATTTTTATGATTAAACTTATATTCCTATATACGTCAAACAATGGCAGATGGTAGACAGAGCAGTGAGATTAGGTACATATGGTAAATGGGGGGGCAGAGGGGTGTGGGACAGACAAAGGAAAGGATCATAAGCTCTGACGGGCAAATCAGAATGTAAAAGATCAATAAAATGCTCATAGAAATTGTCCCAGGAAATACCAGGTGTTATCTGTCAGGTCTATTTATTGCAGCATTCCCATTTTATTTTACTTGGCCAGTGGGGAATGTCTATCCCCCTCACTTTCCTTTTACTGGTGATCTCTTTCTCTGCTCAGGTACACTTCTTTTCAGACAGATTTTCTGATGGTTTACCAGACAGCTTTGCAGGATGATTATCCAAGCCATTCCAGTGATGTATTCCAGTTAGCATGGTCTCCTTTCTGGCTGCTTCACAGCTTGAATCCTCTTTACAGCAGTGGCTCCTAAGTTACCATTTCTTCTCTTTTGGATCTCGTCTTGGGAGGCCTGACAAAGGAAATCATACACATGCAACCTGCATTTGTTTCTGATGGAACCAGGAGTCTAAGCTCAGGAATAAAATCTTCGTTGCTGCAAAAGAAAAGATGGTGAGCCCAAAGACAGTTAATGTAAGGTCTTTCAAAGCAGTAGGTCACCACTTGCTTAGCATTAACAAAAATGTGGTTGTCAGGCACATGCCCTCTTTGGGGCTTTCTTGTCCACCCCATCATAGAGAAAATTCTTTCTCTGCCTTAGTTTTATCTTTCTTCTATTGTCCTTCCTTTTGGTTCTTTTTCTCGCACAAACCAAATTCTTCCTGAGCATTTTGACTGGACTTAACATTCTCTCCTCTATCTTGCTGTAGCTTCTCTAGGTTTGTCCATTCTTCCTCTGCAACTACTTTCTAATTTTCCCTGTCTATTGCTTCAATCTCATTGTGATGCCTATTTCATTCCCACCCCCTCCCCACGTGCTGTACAAGTCATTGCTTTATTTAGCATTTCCTGCTGCTTCTCTTTGATCACCTTCAAGAACTCAATAATTGCTTCTAGGTTTTCTGGGCTCTGGATGTTGTACATGCCTTGATCTCTAACTTCTGCCCTTTCATTTGCAGTAACTCATTCTTAGCTGAGTTGCAGGCGCTCGTTTGCAGTCACTAGTTTACCTTCATTTGAACTCGGAGTCCCAGAGCTCCCAGATCAAGCTGGCTACACAGGCAGCTTAGGCAAACCTCAAATCAGCCAGACATTCAAAAACATATCTCTGCTGTGCATTTAACCCTCCCAAATGCATGACTGTACTCAGTGATAGTCTTCATTGTGGTGATTCCTACTTAAGCTCTTTGAAAAGCACCTAAAGTACTAGAAGAAGTTTGAAATGTGTATTCCTGTGGGTACCAAAGCCTATCCTGATTATTGTTCAGTGTTGTTCATCTGATTGATAGATTCTCATTTTTCTCATAGCTTCTGTATAAATAAATTTTCCATTGCTGAGCAGGGAGAAATCTACCAGCAGCGTGAATGAAGTAGTGGCTACTACAATAGAAGTGCTAAAATCTCCTCCTGGTGAAGTCTGTTGGCAGAATCAGGGTCATAAAATCACAACCTTTAAAATCATCCTGAGAATGGATACATTCTGTACTGCTTTCTGTCCTCGTTATGATCTCTGTCACAAGAACAAGTTATCCCTGAATCTCAGTGTCTGAGATGCTGTCTTCTCATTTTCATCAAATAATCCCTGTTCTTGTGACAAAAGATTGTAAGTAACAGGAACAAAAATGGCCCCAAATGAAGCCATTCTCATGACAAAGACTGTAATGAGAACAGAAAATGGCACAAAATCAATTCATTCTCATGACAACCTTAAGATTGTAATGAGGACAAGAAAAACAGTCTGAAATTTATCAATTCTTGTGACAACCCTGAGACAGTAATGAAAGCAGCAAATGGTATGAAATTGGTCCACTCTTGTGATAGACACTGAAACAAAACCAGAAAATAGCAACACGTTTATCCATCCTTTTGACAACCCTGCAAGTGGAACAAGAACAGAAAAGGTTAGGAAAATTAACCCATTCCTGTCACAAACAATCTGATAAGTGTAATAAGCAATTGTCCTTTCCAAATAATTCAGCTGTTTGAGTGCTGGCTTCATACTAAACTGGAGGCACAATTAAGTTTCAGAGTATCTTTGAATATCATAGCTCACATTTGGTTTAGATATAAAGTAGGAGGAACTTATGGTAAATGAGAAAGCATGTGAAATGAGTCCACAAGCACTGGTTAGAGAAGCTCTGCCTCTCCTAGGTGCCTGCTGCCGGTGCTGGTTTTTACCAGCATCATTTTATTAATTTAATTTCTTTGTGTGTATTCCTGGCATTCACAGACATCTCTCAGATGGTGATGAGGTCCTTTTCAAGTCCCTTTTTCGGTAAGCTTGTGAAACAATAACCATCCATTGCCATCCCTCTGCAATCACGGATGAGCTGATGACATGTGGATGACGTGGATGATGTCACACTTACGTATTTTTGTATGAAACATCAGTCAGGGATGTAGGTGAAGACCAAAGGAATATGGGTATTCGTGGGTAAAAGGTGATCTTGCTGAAGAAACCATGTAGCAAAAAATTATCAGAAATAGGAAAAAAACCCAAGAAGCAAGGCAGAATTTGTAAACAATTAAAAAGCACAAGGGTGAGAGGCAGATGGAATGGGCAGAAGTTACCACGGGGGTGAACTCAAATATAAAAGCAGGTATGTGTATGAAAAGAAGGAGGAGAAAGCAGTGAGTAAGGAAAGCAGAGTAGCCTGTGGATTGCCAGCTTGTGCAAACAGAAGGAAAAATGCTGAGCAGGAGGAGACTGATGCACTCAGCTGCAAATGGCCACCACAGGGAAAGAAGCAATGAGCAGCTCTGTAAATTCTAGAGTGCAAGCTAAAAAGCAATTCCTCACTCTGTGCAAGGAATTTGATTTGAGGAGGGGGGGGGGAAGAGGGAAAAAAAGCCTTACCTCTCTCTCTTTGTCTTTTCCTAGCTTTCTTTTCTACCTGCAGCTAACTGTGAGTGCAAATGATATCATTATGTTATCTAGCTATCTGACTGCACCCACAAGTCAGTGCCTGAAAGGCTAAATCCTATCATTTGCACCCAGGGTTAATGCACTGGAGTGAATTGTGGGTGCCGAGTAGATTCCCTCAGAATTGGATGCTGAGCTGAAGGCCAATATAAAAATATGTCCCAAGCGCTTAGCTGGCACTCTCCCGCCACTTGGATGACATCTGACCTTTGCTTCTGTGCACGTGTGTTTTTGAGCTGCCCAAGCAGAGAGGAAATCATTTTGAAGTCTCCTGCTATGAAAGTCAGTATCTCCCTGAGTGGACTGACTGTCCTCTGAAAAAGTGTAAATGCTTAACCTCAGTCAAGCAGGCTCAAAGGGCAACATACTGCATTGCCAGAGGAGGAACAGAGAGGGAGAAAGTGTCAGCATGTACATATGGGAACTATTGCCCGGCTTCCTCCTGGGCTTTTGCTACCTTTTGTATTCACTCCTCAGATTTACAGTCTATTGGCACCTGCCTACGCTACGTGAAAAGCTCCCTCCAACATGCAAAGGCATGGATTTCATTATGCTGAGTTTTAAAATAAAAAACACGTCTCCACATAAAAAGAGGTCTATCTCTTTAAAAAAAATCCTAAAAGGAAATCAGTTGTGAGAGTCACTGCTGCCCCAGTGCCAGCTTTATGCCTTCGACTAATGCGCTTCTCCAGGAACAGTCTTTAAATGAGAAGTTACGGCTGCTTTTCTGATTGAAACAAACTAGTGTTGATTGCTGATCAGCCATCTGTAAAGGAGGGCATCTCAGGAAGGATATGAGCTAATGAAAAAATGGACCTGATTTGAAAGTGTGATGTGCTTCATGCCACAGGCCAGTCTGAGTGGCATGAGATTATATCAGCGCAAGTGAGAGGTAGATTGAGAATAAGTAACTTCTGTCTTAAAGATTAAATGGCAAATTTGCTATTAAATGTGAAAGACATAAAATGGAATTAACGCTTTGAGGGTGTTAGCTGTGGTTATATACACTCGCAAATGGCACTTCCATCCTGTCACTTGCATTGTCAAACTGCACACTCTTCTCATTTTGGCTCAATTAATACTCATTCAGAAGTATCAATTAAGGAAATGAGAAATGAAGTGTTGACCCTTAACAGCCACCCACATATCACTCGCTTCACAAGTGCATTTCTTGTGGCGTTACTTCTCCAAATGACCTTTGCAACTGGTAAAATAATATTGATGAAATCATTAGGTTTCTTGGTAACCAATTGATAATTTTCATCTGGGTTCCTTGGTGCTGATAACATTACCCTTGCTGTAACTAACAGGCAAATGCTGCCATGGAAGCCCATGGGGCTTGCTGGGCATTCCTGAATTTTATGCTCTGAATTTCCAGGAATCTTCAGTGTTCAATAAAATTAGCAGGCCTATCAAATGAAAAAAAATGTTGTATATGTAGCTGTTGCTGTGTTATTGCATAAGGTGCGTTGCGCTGTGCTTCGTTATGTGTGGTCTCATCATTACATTGTATCCAGCTATATGCTCTTGCTTTGTGACATGATATGAAGTGACATAAGTAAAGACTAAGTTGAAATTCTGGATCTGGATCCAATCTGGGACCTTAAACTGTATAGCCAAAGTTGGGAAAGGATTGGATTTAGTTTTTTTTTTTTTACTTGGGACTAAGGCCAAATGCAAACTTGGCTGTGATAGCTCATTAATTTTTAAGCACCCCAAAATCTAAAGATATCTAAATTCAAAGTAGTAGGGTCAAATGCACCTCTAAATGTGAGTACTGAAATACAAATGAACTGAAAGAGTTGAGTGGGGCATTTGACTGTATTTTTCAGTTCTCTTTCTACCCTTAATTTCTTTTCTTTCTTTTTGCCAACTGATTCAACCTTTTCCTGAAATTCCAGCTCATTCAAATCCCTGGGATAGCAGCGGATGGAGATTACTTTTGCTATACAACTGCCTTACATAGCCAGATCTTTAGTCATTTGATTCTTTTTTTAATTTCCTTGAATGCTTCTGATTGTGTGGGTGTTGCTGTACACGCCAGTATGCTTTGTGTCACTTCTTTTCACTGCTTTGCCATTTATGCTTCATACCAATTCTTTTCATTGTAGTGCAACATTAAATATTTTCCTGTAGATCTTAAACTCATCAAGCACATTGTTGGGTTGGGTTTTTTTGTTTTGTTTTGTTGGTTTTTATTTTTTTTTTGTTGCTTGTTTGTTGGTTGTTTCTTTTTTTTTTTAAATTTAGTACACATCAAATAAGACTGTAATTCTGTCTTGGTCCTACCTCACTAGCAGGAAGGTCTTCTGTGACCGTTGCTGTTCTGTTTGCTGGCCATCAGTTTTGCTGGAAGATAGTCTTGTTAAGCCTCCAGGCAAGGCTAAGTTAAAAGGCCAATGCATATATGCTGCATTTTGTCATTATGCATATCACCACCAAGGCAGACTGTCGTAGTTTTGAAACAGTAATGCTCGCAAGTCAAGATTGTCAAAGCTGTTTAGGGGATTCAGATACCCCATTGCCACGAAGCTAAGTGGGACTGTTTTGAGATTCTCAGTGATAGTGTTTACTCTAGGGAATACATGAGAAAAACATTATGCGCGTAATACATGCTTTCCAATGCAGATGCCTTGATGGAGGTGCCCTGCATAGAGGCAGGCAGATGAAAATGCAGAGGCTTAACTGTATCCTGTCAAAAGGAATCACACATGGTGATGGGCTGGATTTTCAAACTCTGCTTATTTTGGTAACACTCAGTTTTTCAGTCCAACACAGCTGAGATGGAAAACTATAGACTGCTGTTGTATCAATGGCTGAAGTTAAGGTTGCTAAACATGATCTATGAAAAGACTCTTGTCAGCTGTTTGGACCTCATCAAGACTAAACCATTTATGTGGTGATTTTCATGTTGAGAACTGGCTTAGTTCAATCCTGGGTGCTAGGAAGAGAGAGAAAATTAAAAGAAACTAACAAAGGTAAATAAAAGAACTTAGAATTGGGCAAAACCTACAAATAAGCCCAAGTGCAATGACATCTTCATTACTCTATAGCTGAGAACTCAAAAGGAGAATATCACAAAATGCCAGGCACTGTGTTCCCAGACTTAATCACCACCCTAGTTCCTAATCTGCATAGCACTGTCTTTATGATGTCATTACTTTTCATTTTAGGATCCATGTCTAGTTCATTGCAAAGGACATCCTGTGCTGCAATGATGTATCAGAACAATGTGGTGGCAGTAGGCAGACATCCTGCTTGCTTATGTGTTGTGGGATGAAAAGATGTCTTGTGCCTGGGACAAGGAAAGTGGGGAAAGAAAAGGGTTGTCTGTAGGGCTCTGTCAAAGGTGGGCGTCATGCAGAGTAACTGGATTCTACTGTGGCTTCATGTCCTGAGTTTTTATGTGATGACAGCCAAGTTGCTCAAAAAAAGGGCTTCCACAGGGAATCTGATTTTCTGGGATCACAGCTCTGGTTGTTAATGCTGCAGACTTCCCACAGCCATGCATGAGGTCAAGATGACCTCTAGTCTGAACAGAGAAAGTACTATGAACATGTAAAATACTCTAAAAATCAGACTAAGTTTTTGAGTTGGGGATCCCAAAGTAGTTTACACATTTGAGAGTACTTCTACTAGTCGCTGTCTCAGTTTTTACCCATGTAAACCAGAGACAGTGATTTCATATATCTTCATGTTAGTATCAAGAAGGTAAATGATGACAAAAAATATAAACAACTGTTATAACACTCCCACAAGCAGAAGGGGAGACGAAAACAATAGTTTTTTATCCATTGCAGAGCTGAACAGTGAATGAAACCACACACTGGATGATGAGGATAAAATACTGAAAATTAGCCGTTTCATGAGCTGTGCTCTTCTTCATTGATGAGGAAGAGATTGAAGAAAAATAAGACATTATTAATACATCAGAGACATACATAAGACATAATTAAGGACTGTGCTGTGGCACATCATAGGCAGAAAGAAACCAAATAAAAGTCTGCTACTGACCCTAATACTGATTTCTTATCTTTTGCTCATTATCTGTTGCAACGTAGCATTTTTTGATGTGCTTCTTAATTTAAAAATATGTGATTACAGATACTTGCAGATATACCTAGATACTCATATCCAATATACAGTTAGATTTGCATTTACATTGTATGGTTTTGTAGGTGCTGTAGGGAAACTTCCATCTGATGAAAAAATGGCCTGTTGGGTTTAGCATCCTACATACTTGCACTGTGTGCACAATGACTCAAGGGCAAAATTTAGAAGTACTCATCAGTAGAAAATGGCATCTGTAGAGACTGTAAAATTAAAAAATATGCATTAGTAATTTGAAAAAAAATCTTTCTAATCCACATTTTTTAGTTCCTGGAGGTACCGTTGCATGGCTCTGCAAAACCACTGGTATTGGCTATTACTGGAATGAAGCAAGGAAAGGTAGGCTGATAGATGGATGTAGCTGCATTACAGACATTTTCCACTGTCACCACACTGAGGATGAAAGCATTAAAGAATGTGAAGGTGAAACTTAAAATGTGTATGGATGTTCCTTTTATCCAGGAAAGGACAACTAACAAAGCAGTTGGAGCACAGTATTTTCTTTGTGGGCGCTCCATCAGGCTTATAATGACACATCTTGGAATAGGAGAGTCACAGTGGACTCCCTTGCTTAACTATCGTCATCACTTACCATTTGCAAAATGGAAGGCTTTCTGATCCTGTGTCAGTATGCGTGACTCACCCTCAAGTGACTCACAGAGAACAGGCGCTCTTTTAAAGCAGTTTCGGCTGGTGCTCAAGGCCCTGTGCACCATGTGGAGCACAAAGTTGAACTGAAGCAGCAAGCTGTATGCTCCCCTCTGCCCTGCACCATGCCCCTCATCCTCAGTTTTGTGGCAAGAACCACGCTGCAAGAGACTGCTCTGGCTGACCAGGAATTTAGGAATTACTCAATAATGTTAATTGATGGGCAGATTGCGCCAAGCCCATCTCTCTTTGCTTTTGAATTTCTTCCAAATATGATCCGCAAAGGGAACATTTCCAGTATAAATATTGGGCTTATTTTCCTCATGGTAGGATATAACACTCCTGTGAGACCTCAGAAGTTTGAAAATGATTATTCAGGCTGCCCAGTTTACAAATCCAACTGGGTTTTTCTGTAGCAGGCCTTACTCAGTCAGTGGAGGAGACACCTGTCTCTTATCTCTTCCATCCTTTATAAGAGTGCTAGGTTATAACTGTTTCCAGAACAAAGGGGCATGAGTGAGTGGATCGGTTTAGGGAACACACAAGTCAAACTGTCTCACTGGTAGAGTATTTGAAATTTGGACTGATTGCTAGCATGAAAAGCAAGATCTGCATGTGGGTGCAGAGAGCAGACTTATGAATTTAACAAAGAGGGATTTAGTTGGTCTATTCTAGGGCTGAATTCTTTAGATTTGCTATATTAAGAAAGGGTTGTCCTCCTGTCTTACCCACATTATATTACTAGTTTTGGTGGGTGATGAGTATTTTTTGTGGATAACGGGATGAATACCCAACTCTCTGGGATTACTCACTAATTGTCAAGTCACATGCTTCATGAGATACATGCTGTTAAATGCCTGAAACTACTTAGACCAATAGGGGAACCTATTCCTAACCCTTTTGGAGGACCTGGGCCTGGACTCAAATGCCAGTAATTTGCATGTCACTGGCTGTTGTAGAAAGCTCTTTCTTTCATATTTATACTAATGCACAAGATATTTGCACCTAGATTAACCTGCTCACACTCCTCCAGTTATGAAAGTCTGTTAACCAAAGAGGGTGTAAGAATGGGCTGAGAACTAAGAAAAACATCAAAGTAATTGTTGGGATAAAACTTTGAATTCTCCTTGCTATGCTTACATTCGTGCTTGCACTCTCCGTGAATATTGTAATAAATGAATGGACTCATAAACAAGTGTGTTTGTCGGAACAGCATTTTCAAATGGAGAATGTGTATGTCTGCGAAGAGCACATACAAAACTTGTAAATGGGAGTACCCTACCCAGCACTTATCAGCCAACCTGGAAGCAGAAATGAGGCCATGTGATTTGTCTGTTCAGACAAAACTAGCCCAGGCAGCTACAAGCTGGTGAAGAAGCTGCAGAACAAGAAATATCGTATAAATTATTCTTTGTGTATCATTTTGAATAATGAGCAAATCTGAGAAAATAATGACCTGTTCACGCACAATCCACATGGAGAAAAAAGCAGCTAAAATTGATAAAATTCTTTGTTACAAATTATTTGCTCTGCACGGGGTGTTGGCATAACAGACTCTGAAGCCTGACAGTGCTGGAATAATTAAAATATTAAAATGGCTCCATTTTAATCTTTGATCACATATTTAGATCGTGTTGCAGAAATGTCATGTTTACTCATGACTCATAATGAAGAAATGTAGAAATGTCATTATTAGAAGCCCTGTTTTTACTGCATCATATAGCAAAATTTGCAGGCAAATGATTACATTTCCTTTTTCATTTTGCAAGCATTTGTTTCCAGGAGGAGATGAGGCCCACATTTTTAAAACCAGAGGACCTCCTTATACAGGAAATCTGAGCCACCAGATGGCTTTCTCTTTCCTGCCACCCACCACCCAATATTTGGTATGGCTCCAAACTCACTGCCAGATTCCTACTTCTCCCCTCTTGCTCTAGAAGCCTGGCTCCCAATTTCATTGCACCCAGAAACTATTTATGATCAGCTTTGTAACATATCTTGAGAAAGAAAGGATTAAAAACTCACTGCATTGGACCAGTCTTCTGTTGGTAGAGATAACAACTGCCTTCTTCAGCTCACTTTGACTACCTTGAGGAAGAAGATCAAGTGCAGTCAGTTCAACACAAGTGGAATCGAGGACCTGTTGCAATTAATGCAGTCCCTGCACTGATAGCAGTGGCACCACTTTCCATTTGGAGCAGTGTAGCTGAGATAAGCATAGTGATGAGGTCAGGATAAAGCAGGCCATGACCATTTGCTTCAAATCCCAAAAGAGCATCCCTAAGGAAGAGAAGTTATTCCCTCTGCTGAGAGTCCTACAGAGTTGCTTTGAAATTCTACTGGTCTAGTGGAATTGAAAGAGCACTGCCCAGGATAGGAAAGACCTAAATGAAACCGCGATATCAGGAACAAAGAGGAGAAAAAAGTAAATAAGTAACTGAAATGAGGCATGCTCAGGAGAAAGAAAGAAGCAGGTGTTTGCTTACCAGCACATCTGTTCAGAAAATGCTCCTTTAAATCCAGATTAAATATACAATTTTGAAGCCTGAACTTTCTGAGTAATTAAAGATTTCTACTGCATGTCTTTCAGAGATAAGCTAAAACAGACAAATTAAAAAAATCTTTAGTTTCAGATGGAGGGTAATACAATTTTTTTTCTAGTGTTTTCCGTTTCACAACTGGATTTTTGCACAAGGAAATGCCTCACAATTTGGGACTGTTCATAGTGGCAAACTAAAAAGCTGGAAGTTGGAAGAGCTAAAGTCTGATCCTGTAAAGATATGGCTTAGGGGACCTGATAGAAATACCTGGAACTAGAGGACTTTATTCGTTTTGGAGAGAATAAGGAAGCACAAGCTCAGTCACCCTGCTGTCAGATATTTTTTGGTTCTGATGTTTTTTAAATGAAGATTTTTAAATGAAATTTCCCAAGGGATCACCCAACGAAGAAGCACCTTGTGATGAACTGTCACATTTTTCATTATAGAACTAAAATGAACCCATGAAACTGAGTCTTAGAAAGTTTTTAACTAGCCAGGGATACCAATAATTGTGAGCTTTGAAAGCAAAGAAACTGCCTAATCATCTCAGTACTGTTTAATCCTACATTGGCTGAATTTTGCTTTATTTTCAATCTATCTTTGTGGGAACTAGACTTACGTATCTATCAGGCCCAGTGTTTCCTCAGCTGCTTTTCTTTCTGACTTCCCAAAAGCAAGTAAAAGAATCTTTTTGCTCTGTAGTTATACAGAGTAGCTTTGAAGCAATTACGACAAAACAAATAGTAGTTTTAAATCTGCAGCATGTTTTTCCAGCAAGTTTTGGCTTCCTGTGTTGGTGAGGATTTTGTATGATGATTCTTGATAATGTGAAATCAGTCATTGGCATTATTGATTAATGCTCTTTAATTATTGAGGAAGGTGAAATTATATTAACTGGAGAGTGACTGTTGAGCTTCTAGTATTGTCATTATATTTCCACTGGGTTCTCGAGGTAGACTTAGATTTGTTGTTATTATTATTATTACTATTTACAGGGACCCTGGCTAGCACACCATATGACAGTGAAAAGTTCCCACTTCTATTATGGTTGGCAAAAGGCAGTTCTTTTTTATGATGATAATTCATGTAAGTGCCCTGGCTGAAAAGTGAAATTTTTTGGCCTTTTATAAAGCTGGCAAAACATCAAGTTTTGCTACTTTTCCCTTCTGCAAGAAATCGTCCACATAGCTCCACTCAATGATAATTTGTGGCTTCTTACCAGAAAGCTAGATCTGTGTCACTTGTACAAAGGTCAGCGAATTCCTGCTCTAAAACATCCCCAGGAATACAAGTCTGGCATGGGAGAAGGTATTATACCAGATCCCATTCTATTACAGTTCATTACTACAGTTTATTCAAAGACTGATGTGATGCAAACAGTAAAACTAGTTTAGCTTTTCATTGGCTCACTTTTCTTTATTGCTCTTTTCCTTGCCTTAAAGAAAACCGTGACCCATCAATTTACGATATGTGCAACACCTGATACTTTGTTGCTATACTTGATACAGTATATAATGCTGTGTAGAGAAAAGCTTTGTAGTGATATTTGCTGGTTCGCTTCATAAGAGGAAAGCTGTCCATCTGCCTACTCTTCTGGAGATGCAGAAATAGCAAGAAGAATGTTAAATATATTTTTCAGATGAAAATGCTTTTAACAGCCCCCAATTCTGATTAAGTGAAATATTTACTATTACTATTAGAGGAGCTTTTTAAAGTGACTGTAACCGGTTTCATGAACACATTGATTCTCTGCTACTACTGACCCTGTCTGGTAACACTCTAGTTTAAATGTCCATTATTATTTACAGTAACTAATGGTTAATTACAACAGAATTCCTGGGGAAGTGCGTAAGACAAGTCATACAAACGCCAAATGAGTGCTTTAATGATTGGTGTTATCACAGTGAATACCAAATGATTTCATAATGACTGGGGAGGTAATATATACTGGAAAGAATTGCTCCCTATTTGATATACTCACCACAGAGCTAGGACTCGTTCTTGGACATCATTCAGAAACTACAACGTAGCCTGGGGGCCTTTCTTCCAGTCCTGCAAGAAGCTTGAACTGAAACTCAGTCCACACCCTTGCAGAGCAAGACATGTGTTGGAATTTATTTTTTATTGCTCATTGTTATGAATTGCTGCTATGGCCCAAAGCGTTATAGCTCATACCCAGTGTTGTAGAGAGACTGCACTTCATAACTTCATTTGGGCCACTGAATTTGCATCAATACTCAACCAATAATAAAAAGGAAATACTTTTGCTACAAGGGGCTGAAAAAAAAATGTGTTTCTGGGCCCAGGTTTCTATTAATGCTGGTTACCACAGCCTTTCTACTCTAGTCTTAGGTATTTTTTTTTTGCAGGACATTCGTCATCATAGCATCTATGGAGCAGGTTGATAAGCTCATGTGTGATATCTGTCATGTGTTTCTTCTCTTTTTTTGGGGGTAACTTTGCTTTTGCCAACCCACCATAGAATGAGCTCCATTGCTGAGAATCAGAACAGATCTTTGGGGAGTTAAACACCTGTTTTAGTAAGCGATAGAGTAGATAAGATTTGTTGACTGACAGTTGATACCCATGTAGAACATCTCCATGCAGAACTAAAGCTGATATTTTTATGTGGAAGGTTTGTTTAGTCCTGGGAAAAGAAGGAATTTTCCATTTGACCTGATAAAAATAGAAGTTTAGAATACTTCTGTATAACTATCCAAGTAAAACACCAGCTCTTATTCCAGTATGTTTGGAAGAATAAATAGAGCAGGTGAGAAACCAAATCCACAGCCCTTTGCAATCATTTAGAGACTGTTCTTTGGAAAGAAGCTCTATGTGAAGGACGAAGTGCTGCACAGCATACCCAGGAATTCATTGTTTTAGGAGAAAGGCCAAGCACTAGTAGGCACTGATAAGTGAAGTGGCCTGTAGCACAGTGGTGAGTGTCCCTGGCACCAAATGTCTTGGCAGCTAAGACTATACATTTGCCAATTTTTCATTCAAAGAGCGGATTGACAAAATAATCTGATGGGTCCCTTCTCTCTTTAATTTCTGTGATTTAAGAGGAGGAGTCTGTGTTTAGTAACCAGTAGGCCCCAGCTCCACAGGAATAAAGACATTAAATGCGATGTTTCTGATAACTACAAATTACCCCGTGACTACTGTAGCGCCTGGGACATTCTGGCGACCCACCGTGAGAGCTAATGAAGATGCCCTTTTATAAAGCGCAGGATTCCTGGCAGTTATTTTTAATGGGTCATGCTGTGTTAGAAAATCATGCCTGCAAGATTCCCTGGAGTGGCAGTTGGGATGATATTACTTTCAATGAATCACAGCAGCCACCATAAGGGCAGGGCAGTATCTATGGCAGCAGCACCGAGCAATGGTGCAGCATCAAATGAATGGCTCAGCTGGTGACATCTGGCCCCTCTGATCATAACGAATCTGTAGTGCGCAGTACTCCAAAGAGTCCATCCTTCAAGATGATACGTTAAAATGAGGTGTCTTTTTCTGTTTGTCTTGGGTGTCTATTCCGGCAGGCATGAGAGATCCTATTAAAGAATGCAGGAAGCAAGGGCTGAAAGTTAGGCTTTGAGGTTCAGCTCTCCTTGGTAAACAGTTACTTTGCACCTTATCACGCTGAATTTGGTTACGAAAGAAAGGCATTACCTTTGAGAGATGCTCAGAGTAGGAAAAAAGATGCCGCTGTGGGCGTGAAGACCCTGAGAAGCGTAGGTAGACACCAAACAGGGTTTTTGGTGACTTTCGGCTTTCTCTCTCAAGGCTGACATTTTGCAAAGGAAAATAAGTTAATGTTCATTGCTTTCAAAACATGAAATATCATTACTAATTTCCTGCCTCACTGGTCACTTCATTGTATCAGGGAGCATAACTTTTTTCCATATGTTTACACAGTGCCTTCCATGAAAGGGAATTTTCTAGGTGGTACTCGGGCATTGTGAAGGCAAGAGGTGGAACAGTCTGTGACAAATTATGAGAGTGAAATGCCAGCCTTTGAAAGGGCTTTGCTTTCCCTAAACCAAGCACTTTAAAAAGCCATCTGCTTACTTGAAATGGCTGCAACACATGGTGCTCTTCCCCAATCCAATATGTGCTGCAAATTGTAGGCACATGGATCCAGTCAAGGACACAGTGTCTGCCTTAACTTTGGATCTCCTTGCTGTTGTCAGTAAGAGTCTCATCCTTAAACTTATCTCTTGCGTGTGTTAATTATTTCCTTTTCATGTCCAGCTGGCAGAGTGCTTCAACACCTTAAGTTGCTCAATTTGATCTTTGTGCTCAGGAGCAAGGTAATTAAGCAGGCTACAATTTAAGGAAACGTATTTGCTTTGACTTGTTGCAAGTCTTCAGACAGCACTCCATCCTAAATCATTTGATAATGTAAGATGCTCTGTGCAGTTTCCCACTTGACTGAGGGTTAGTTCAACAGGTCACAGAATCAGTAATTGATTCTCAGTGTGTCTCTGTTGGTTTTATTACAATAATGAGGATCATCTTTTTTCATCTCTGCTAATATGTTACCAAAACCATCAGCTTCTCAGTTTGGTGTCAGGATGAGTTTGACAGGTTGTTAGCAACTATATGATGTACAGAACATCACAGAGATGTCTCAAACTGTGTTGCTGTGTAGCTTAGAGAGCCTTGGGTGGTCATGAAATAAGTGAAAACACTTCCAAGAAAAAGTTACACCAACAACTGAAAATATTCCTACAGTTTTGATGTCCTAATGAAGAAGTACTTTATGCCAGTTTGGATCCTTGATCAATGAAGAATGCTATGTTTCACAGGAATGCATGACATTGCAAGGCAGGTACACTGGATTTACCACCGATTAAAAACTCCTGGAAAACAAGTTTCCTCATCTCCTAAGGTTCTATTTTTTTCTTCCCCCCCCCCCCCCCCCCAGGATGCACTTTATAGTTAAGCTGTGTGTACCTTGAAAGACTTGTGAGCTTTTCAGATTGAAAACAGTGAACAAATAATGAGATGAAAGTTAGGAAGGCGGCTCTATAGGGTTGCCTCTACTCCTTAACTTTCCAATTTGTCTGCAACACCCCCTAATTTTCAGATTAAAAAAAAACACAACAAAAAAAAAGGAAAAATAGCCATCTGCCTTTCAAGGTAAAACTACCCACGTCAATGCTCAGTCTGGGTTTATGTGACCTACAGATTTTGGCTTTGAGTTTTCAAGTTATATTCATGTTTTTGAGTTGTTTCAAGCCAAAGCTAGGATAACATAGATAAGACAATGAAAAGAAGTCTAAACAACTGCTGTACTAATGTTGTTGAGAGGTCTGGTTTGCAAAAACAAGAAAAAGTAAGCCGCAGTCATTTGAAAACAATGAAGCACAATACTTATGTCTTTATACATTAAAGCAGTTTTATGCACCTACTACTGAAATAGATTCAACAATAGATGAATTCAACAATGCAGTACTTTTACGGTCCATTTTATGACTAGGTAATTTTACCTAGTCCAAATTAATGGCCATTTTACTGTTCTTTGGTTTAAAGGAAAAAAAGTATTTACAAGTATGCTGAGGAAGATTCTCAACACAAATGCACAACTTTTATCAGCCAGGGGAATGCTATGGAATCAAACTTTACTCTTCCTTCCTGTGGGAAAGTTTGAGTTACTTTCCAGGGATATTTCTCTCTCAAAAACAGTCTAGGCTTTCCTGTCATACACCATCCTTTGGAAAACAAGTGATTAGCTCAGCTGTGCTCCCCACATCCCGCTCAGAGGCAAAGAATGTTAGTGAGGATATTAGGGTCTCACAGAGGCAGCAGCAGACAGAGGCAGATATTAACAGACAGACAGCGAGCCTCAGGTGTAGATGTGGGTCCCAAATACAGCAGCACACACATTGGCTCTTAGAGCTGGTAAGAATTACATGCTGTATAATTAAGCATGTAAGTATGTGTTAAACTGACAAGCTGGATCAAGTCCCAAAACCATGAAAGGTGAAAATATTTTACTGAAAATACTGAAAAGTATTACTGAGTGTTTAGCCTTTACATGAAACTCTGCCACATGTGACCTGGGGGAGTGAAGCACCAGTATTTTATCTATCAGTGGCAGGAGCCTGACAGTTAGTCTTTTTTCCCCAAGAAGGCTGGTTAGATAAAAGGATACTTAAAAACTTCTACATTCAGTCTAATATAACAAATAAACTGGATGAGAGGGAAATGAAAAAAGTGGCAGATTATGTCCTGTCAGTGGAGATTTAAATGGAAAGAAAGAGAGAATCACATTGGGTACTTCATGATCCCAGATACCTAAATAAGAAAAAAATTATGATGTCTTCTGTGCTGTTTTCCTGCCATGGAGGGATTGTTTCCCCCAAATGACTCTTTTACATTGTTTGCTACCCGCATGTATCATGTAGATGGCTTTTACTGCTTTTGTTAAGTGATTAAGTTGCAACAGAGCTTACATTTTTTTCATCCAAGTGTAAACAACATTTGTTTTCTAAACATTATGGAAGTATTGAAAGCTAGTGAGAAGCTATGAAGATTACAAAGGAGAGAGAAAGCCCACCTATGGCTTCAGGAAGGAGTCACATGCATTCCATACACATGCTCTCCAGAGCAACTGCTGGTGATGCAGCACCACGTTGTCATTGCTCTTGTAATTTCAACTCCATCTCATGATGCTTTGCTTTCTGTGATACTGTCTGACATGAAAAGACTCAGTAATAGCAACACAGGTTTCAAAATATTTCCCAGTTTACTTCAAATAATTTATCTTGTATCTGATACTGTTTTGAAGTTTTTCTCCTGGTTCCTTAAATCTGAAGGTAGGTTTTACTAGGGAACTGATAATTTCCTTATCATTTTTACGCACCTTCCTGTTACTTTGTTCATCACAACAACATTCAATTTTGATATAATTTTTCCTTATTAAAGAGAAAAAACAATGTTATGTCTACCTTCACTATTATGCATACAGGAGTGGAAGCACAGTATTTAAATGATACTTTTGATTTGCAGCTGCCTGCAGAGGTAAAAAAAAGGAAGAGTCTATTTTAAGCTACTGAAGCAGTCACTCTTGGTGTTTCAGCTCACCATTATTCTATTTCCTTCAGCAAAGTATAGTCAGCCACCATCTCAAGAAAAGCAGTGCCAGCTTTAGGAAGAGCTATTCTCTGTTAAGTCCTAAGATCTTCAAGAGCAGTGGAAAACTTCACATTCTCCCTGCAGGAGAGCAAGGATTCAATGTAGGTGTAAATCTCTGGCAGCTGATTGTTGGAGCCCACAAGCTGTACCTTGTAAATAATTCACTTAGGCACAGAAAAATCTGCATATGAGGATGAAATGTCATTTATAACTCATAGGATATTGGCTTGGCTGAGAACAAGATTCCAGTCCCTTCAACTCATTAAGTACCACTAAGGAAGAAGGAATACAGATGATGTAAAATAGACTCTGCTTTTGGCTTGTAACTAACAAAGAATAGTTAACAATAATCAAAATGAAAATTAAATTCTCTGGGAGAGAAGGAAGGGTTTCTCAAATCAGTCAGCTCAGTATAAATTTTACAGCTTCTTTATTATTAACTCTGTCAGAACCTTATCCTTCACATTCTTAGTAGGGTTGGGCTTACAAGGAGGCATTTAGCTGGAGGTGAGGAGTTGGAAGGCACTGGAAGCTTTTTCCTTCATGCGTTTTTGTGACTTGGGGTGGTTTGCTGGCAGAAAAGATCATGTACTTAGACAGAGCACCCCTCACTGAAATCCTGTGCTATCAGAGACAAGATATTTTCATAACTGATCTAATCTCTTGCTATAGTACATTATTAGCATCATAAACCCCTGCTTGTAATGCTCTGTTTTTCAGATGCTTATAATTTTGCCAGACTTACGTAATTTACTTGAAACATTTCACGCCCCATGATGAATGCTGCTGGAAAACTGTTCACTAAAATCCTCAGGTGAATCAGTGGGCTCATGGAACAGAAGTAGGGAAAAGGTGTTTTGTCTTTGTTAAAAAGTCTGGATAAACTGAAGGGGAATCTGAATGGATGATTGGGACAGATGCAGGAAAGGAAACAGAGGCTGAGAACTGAAGTTAAATGCAGACTTGGTATTACTTGTGACCTGATACCTAAATTAAGAATGCTTGTTATCAGAGTGTTTGTTCCAAGTGGAATAGTGCCTTAAAAATCCAGGGTATTAATCTCTCTTACTTGTGCACGCTACACTATCTGAGTTCTGCTTCTACAATGAATGTGGTGGGTTCTAATCCCTGCTTTTCCACTAATAAACTTTGTCCTCATGCCATCATCATTGAAAATGGCAGTAAAAGCATTAACGTCGTTTCAGGCCATTTGTAGGTTAACTTTATCCTCTGCTACATTCTCCCTCTATGTCGCAGCTCCATTTCTACATTCTATGCTCACTTTTTATTTAGACAGGTAAGGAAATGGCTGCTATTTGTTTTAATCTCCTTTGCAAGGTTTAACTCAGCTTAATTTTCCATAAAGCTTTCCTTTATAGGGAGGATTCTCACTTTGTCCCTGTATTACCTGCCTGAAGAAATATCTTGCTTTACTGCTCAGACCCTTTTCTTGTTCTTCAAGAACAAGTCCTGGCTTCATTCTAAAGAACATAGTTTGAGGTGGTTGCTTGTTCAGTGAAGTCTGGAGGCTTTCCTTGCAATCTCTTTCTTTCACTTTGCAGTCTGTGTGCTCTGCTATTCAGGTGACTTCCTTAAGTAGTTTCATTAATCTCTGAGCACTTGCAAGTTCCTACTGAAGATATCTGACAGATAACTCACTTCGAATGTCTTTCCTAATGAAAATATCCTTGATCTGACAATGCTCTTGGTGCTGAAGATAGGCAGTAATTCTTCACTTTCCTTTCTGTCCCCCAACCTACCCTACACTCCCTGGCATGCTGTTTACTCTTCCAGTTTCTAGATCATCTCTGGAAAGATGCTTCCTGATTATCCCTTGCAGTCAGACAGACCTGCTTCTTTGTGTGAACTTCAGCTCTCTCTCTTCTTCCCAAGTGCTATTCTTTTTTAACTTCTCTCACTCTTTACTGCATGTCATTCTTGCTCCTTTTGCTGCTCTGGTTCCTGTCTCTCTTCTTTGACAGTACAAAACTTTATGCTTTCTTCCTTGGTGCCTCTTTTTTTTTTTTTTTTTCTTTTGCTTGTTTGGAATTTGTCTTTTATGAATTCTCTCAGGCAAAACTTCTTGCATCAATAGCTCCTTGTGGTTCACAAATAGTAAATGTCCATGTACAAAGTGCTCTTTGTGCACCTGGCTGTTTTCACTTTCCCCCTGCATTGCCCAAGTTATACTTAGAGTTGAGCTTCTGATTTTAGAGAAGGAAACGATTCCCCAACCTGTTCCAACCACCATCTCTCATAAAAAAAACCCTTATTTTCTGATCCTTAGTTCCCCATCTCCCCAGTTAGGTTGTTGCCTCATTTAAAACCTTGTGTCTCAAGGAACCCAGATTGATAGCTGCCCATACATCATGGGGAGAGAGGTGTCTGTTAATAGGCAGTGTTAACTCTGAAAGCTTGCTCTGGTTATGAGTTGTTAGACCAGCTGTCTGTAGGCATGAATAAGGTGAGATGTCCAGCTTTCATTGACACCACCAGCGAAAAAGTAATCAAATAGAAGAAGTCAGGATGAGGACTATATCCACACTTTTTAAAGTCTTTTTGTGATTAAAGGTTCAAAACAAGGACTAGGCAATTACCGATGTTGTACTGAAACATTAGACAGGTTGTTCCCTGATTTAGAAGGTTGGAAATATATGACAGGTGAATAAATAAACAAATGGGCAGGGGTGGGAAGGAAGGAATCTGGATTTTCATCAGATGGCAGCCCCATGGGCACCAGGAGTCACAGGTAGATGCTACCTAATGCCAGAGCCAGAAAGAAACAATTTGTACATGGGGTAGCAAATGGAAGGAGAGCTAAAGAAAAAAAACCCACAACACAATCCCACAGCTCTTTAATGGCAAAAGGGAAAGAAGTAAGTAAATAAAGCTAACCTTTCCCCAGTATCATCAAAACAGTACCCAGAAGAAAACCTCTCTGATTAAGGCTTATTAGGACAGCAAGAAGAGGAATGTGTCAGCAATAGTCAAAGGGGTTCAAGAGAAGAAGAAAAGCATATAAAATATATGAAGAAAACAAAAATTATGGGAGGGAAAGTAGACTCATTAATAAATGAGGAGGAAGATTAAATCAATTATGGTTTTAAAATGAGTAAACTACTGAAATACTTTATAAAAATCTGTTAAAAAGTAAGGGAAGGAGAAATGGATAATTAAGGAGCAATAATGATTTTGTCAAAGCTATTGATGAAAAGCAGGTAAGAGAATACTTAAAACATCTGAATATATATACAGATCAGCAGGTGTGCATGCATTTCAGAGTGTTAAGGGAATTAGCTAATGAACTTACAGAAACACTGGCAATTACTTACAGAAAGTTACAGAGTGTGATGGGAAAGTACCAGTGGGCTGGGGGAAAAAAAGCAGATGAAATACTGAACTTCTAAAAGGTAGAAAATAAAAAAAAAAGAATCGAAGAATAAAACAATCCAGGCACTGAGCATTCTGTGGTCCAATTTCTATCCTTGATAAAGTAATGGGATGTATATTAAAATAGAAATTGACCCATAAGCACAATTAGCAATAAGGTTTTCTACAGAATAAATCACGACAGAAAAACCTTATTGCTTTTTCAGATCAAGTTACCAAAGTAGGCAAAAAAAGTAAGAGGAAGGTAGTGCAAATGGACCCTTCTGAAGCATGTAGTTTCAGACCCTCCTGAAATCTTACTTGAAGTATGAATTAACACTGATGTGAACATTAGCATTGTCATATAAACCAAGAGTGAAGTGAAGGGCCATAAAATAAGGGAAATGGTAATTTGAGATGCTGAGTTGCTGGGGTCTTCTTCCAGTGGTGCTGCACAGAGGTGTGAGCTACGTCTTGTTTTATTTAACATTTTTTATAAGGTTGTGGAAAAAGGTGGAGGAGGACAAAGTGGTGAGTAGGGGATTGGGTTTTGCACTGGGTTCAGCAGTAGCAGCCATTTTTCTCCTTCTTAGTAACTGGTGCAGTGCTGTGGTTTTGACTTTCAGCGTGGGAACAGTGCTGATAACACCGATGTTTTTAGCTACTGCTCAGTAATATTTACTCTGACCAGGGTCTTTCTGAGCCTCATGCTCTGCCAGGGAGGAGGGGAAGCCGGGAGGAAGCAGAAATAGGACACCTGACCCAAACTAACCAAAGAGGTATTCCATACCACAACACATCATGCCCAGTATATAAACTGGGGGCAGTTACCCGGAAGGGTTTGATCTCTGCTCAGGTCAGGCTGGGTATCAGTCAGCGGGTGGTGATAGGTTTTATTCTCTTGTTTCCCTTGTCATTATTATTATTGGTGGTAGCAGTAGAGTGATTTGTGTTTTACTTTAGTTACTGGACAGTTCTTATCTCAACCCATGAGAGTTACAGTCTTTCAATTCTCCAGCCCATCCCTCCTGGATCAGGGGGAGGCAAGGAGGGGAGTGAGAAAGTGGCTGTGTGGTTCTGGATTGCTGCCTAGGCTTAAACCATGACAGGTTTCTCCATGGTCAGAACTAAAGCAAAGCTGATAACCATAAATAGTAATGATAAGCCTTGTCAATGGGAGGCTGGATGGCGTTATGTATGTGATTAAAAATGAACCAGCAAAACTTGGTGCAACTGTTCATACTGGGGGCTGCTGCATTCCAGCATTGATGCAGAACATGTGTCTAAATAGCATGAAGTATTCAAAAAAACAAAAGGGGAAGTTATTTTAAAAAATAGAAATGAAAATGCTTCTCTCTGAAGATGTCAAATCATGTCAAATCATGGTGCTTTCTTATGGAATAAATAGATTAAGCCAATGCCATTTGGTTTCCTCAGAGTGCCTCTGACAAGCTCCAGCAACAGTTTCCTTCTATGTAGCACTGATGAGGCTGCACCAGAAGTACTGCGTATAGTTTGAGACTTGTCAATCCCAGAATGTTGTCAGGAAGTTGGAGAGAGTCCAGAGAAGAGTAATTCAAATGATTAAGAGTATCAGGGGATTTATTTATAAAGAAGATTAAGTGAACTATATTTTGATTAGGAGTACACTTCAATGATGTATAAGTAACAGAAAGACATAAACACCCAGTAGGGAAGAGGATGATTTAGGATGGCCCCAGAGGTTTTGATGAGATGAATATCATAAGAGAATTTAGATAGGATATCAAGATACATTCCTTAGCTGTGAGGGATTTTGATTGTATATTTCCCCCTTTTTGATTAAGGAATGGGCTTCAGAAGAAACAGAGAACATTCTTGCTTCCAGAGTTGTCACATAAGATAGAATAAATGACTCCTCCAGCTGGATGGGAATGATCTTGCAGTGATCTAGTGAGTCTCTGCACCTTTAATTCCATTCCTCTTAGCACAGAGGTGGGCGGCCACCATTCCCAGCAAGTTGGCCCCATGCAATTTCCATTCCCCAAAGCACTCATCTGGCAGTGTTTCCTTAACCCTGACTAATGAGTAGATCAGCCAGTAAAGAAACTCCCAGGAGTGACTGAATGGGTGAGGAGCTGCATTAGTTGATCACTACTGTAGTTTATTTCTTTATAGAAATGAAAGACAGTCTGCTGCTATTGTGTACGCTTGCTGTCAGTGCTTGGCCATGATGGTAAAGACAAAATCAGAAGGCAGCAAGGTATGAAAAGACAAATGCAAAAATCTGGAGCCGTGCCTAATGATAACACTGTAATAAGCCACCTTTCTCAAACTAGTGTCTGAGAAAATGCTTAATTTTACAGATTCAGAACTGAAAGTACACAATCAGTTTTTAGGGAAAATACTCAGTTCTTATTGAGAGAAATAAGAACATTCCCGTTGATTTGAGGTCAAAGCTGCAATCATTTCTGCCACCATGTGTTCTACTGTACCTGGATCTGAGGTGTTAAAGTATTTCTGTAATGTACATAATATAGCAACCCCCTTAGGTTAAGAGGCTGATAGCTGCCCTGTTTGTTTAAGCTGAGATTAATCTCAGAAGATTGAACTGTGAACAAAAGTGTAATCTTAGATTTCTGGTGAGAACCATGTGCTTGGAGTTAACATCTATTTTTATCACCTATACTGGTAGCTGTGCAGACAGATGTCCTTGTAAGATTTAAAGATACACATTACAATCAAATATGGGAATATTTCCTAGTGGACTATATCTCAAATATCTCCTTTCTTTTAATATTAGCCTAATTCCCATATCTGATCAGCTATGTATTGAAAAGCAGCCCTACTATTACTGCCTTATGACTGCTTCATCAAGAAGGGAAGGGCTGCAGGATGGCTCTTTCTTGATGCATCTCCAGAAACGCAGGGCCCAGTTTAGCCCAGATGTTTCCTGCACTTTGGGTAAACTTAATCCTACCACCTGCTAGGTCCCATGTCACTGTGTGCAGCTCGCTGGGGCAAGGGGAGGTATATTGCTTTGCATACATAGCCATGATTGATTGGCAGCACTGCTGACTGAGAGTGCAGGTGACTTCTTTCTGTCGGATGTTAGGAATAATATTATAGTCTTTTTTTCTGCTGTTGCTGTCCTGTCTGTGTCTCACAGTTCCTAAAAGTTCCTAAAAAAGTCTCTTCTGTCTTATCCCTTCTTTGCTAATATGTGTAGACCATAGTTTCACTCAGAGAAAATTGTCGTTTTTGTACTGAAGTCTGAGGCCTACTTTGTTAATATTAATAATTGTTCATTTGCAAGTTCTGAATGTTGTGGATTTCATAACTTATGGTTCTGTAATATGTCCAATTTGCAGGTGTCAGGTGCTGGAGAGCAGAAGCTGGAGGAAAACAGTGTATGTGCAGAGAGTTTCAGTCCTTAGTACTTGAGATGGAAAGCAATCAACAGAAAGTTTAGGCTGTACTTGGGCCCTGGCCAGCACCCAGTACTTGGGTATTATGTCAGGTCTTACTATAGTATGGCAACCTCCTGCTCACATGTGCTTCTTGCTGCTGCTGTTCAAAACCACATCCAGTCCCAAAGAAACTCTTCTCAGAAAAGATGTCTCGATATAGTACTATAAAAAGGATGTATATTCCAATTTAAAATACGCACAGATCATTCACCAAGGTAGCAACCATTCTTTTTCCCTTCCCCCAAGATAAGAGTGTAAATCACATCTTCTCAACAAGGCAGGTAGTGAGGATGACAAAATTCTTACATTCCTAAAGTGTTATTGGAGGAAAAATGTCACCTCCATGCATAATTGCATAACTTTACTACCTGTCATTTTCTATCAATCAAAAAAATGTTATACTTGAATTTGAGGACAAACATGTCTAATAAGATTTTAGATTGACAGCTGAACAGCTGTACTCAACCTTATTTTAACTTTATTTTTTCTTATTGTTCACTAGATCAACATAGAGCATATTATACTGAAGTTAAGGGAAACAAATACTCAGATATATTAATCCCTCATGCACACTTTGCCTCAAAAAAATAGAATTTCTTTCCCCATAGATTTTCTAAGTCAGCTCCCTTCAGTCTCGCCGGTGCTGCAGCCGGAGTCTAATGTTTCTTCCTTTGCGTTTCCAGTTCAGTGTTTCCAGATTTTGTTTCAATTACCAGAGAAATATGTCTGATGACATGTAATCAGTGCCAGTGCCCTCAGTGCAGCAGTGGCTTTTCCAGTGGCACCACACTTGACCCCGACCTCTCCCTTCTCTTGGTGCAGGGCTCTGGCTTGATTGTCCTTTGGGTAGAATGTCTGGTTGCCCACACAAGCTCCCATGTCCCTCATCCCAGCATTTGGTCACCCTTCCCTGGGCCCCATTGTTCAGGGTATGTAACATTCTTCAATTTTGCACATCAGGTTTTACTCTTCTTCATTGTTGATAAGTAGAGGATCTCACTTGTTCTCCTTTTAGTTTACCCTGTGTTAAACAGCACAACCAAATTAAATTTTGATTGGACAAAACTCAACCTTTAGTGCATTAGCTGTAGTTTGCTTCTGCTGAACTCTTTCCTAGCCATTCACATGCACTCCAAGGCAGGCTTTATAATGACAAAGAGGGTACCAGGACTTCTTTAGTACAGATACACAGCGAGACAGAGACAGAAATCTAATCTTGGCCATCTTCTGCAATTTCCTTTATTTCTGTGCGTGAAACTATGATTCCGTCCTTCTGAATATGGTATACTTGGGTGAGTCGCAAAGTTAAAGAGAGGGTAGGGAAGACTGGTTGCTATTGGAGGAAAAGTGTTCAGCTTCACAAAGAGCAAGATTATTTCCCATCAGAAGATCTCAAGCATTCACAGGTTAAGCCTTACATCCCTCCAGCTCTGTAGGGGTGCCATGGTGACCTCTCCACACTTGCACTGCGAAAGCAGCTATTGTAGGAATGTCATTTTCTTCCATGGACATCTGGGTAAGCAATGATTAGGATCAGGTGAGAAGATGGACTCTACCCTGATCCCAGTTGCCCAGTGTGCTGTAATGAAGGAGGCACCCCCGGGGTTGGCTACTGCAGAATATACGTTTGATCCACTTTGTTTCTCCCTTGCAGAAAGAAACAAAGACCAGATGGGTATGTTGTGCCTATGGTTGCAACTAGTGTTGTAAAAGCAGCAAGGATAGAGATTCCCAAAGGTAATTTTCATTTAGCTAATTGACACTGCAGAAACACTGGCACAGAGGCAACCTGTGCTTGACTGTGAGCGACACGAGTCTTCCTGGAAGGCAAGGAACAAGCTGTTATCCCAGGCCCTCCTCTGTGCTCAGTGTAGCCAGATGTAAGCTGGGCATGCCTTGACATGTGGAAATCCCATCCTTGATTGTAGTGTAGGTCCCAGCAATTCCTGGTCTGTTTCTGAAGCAACACAGTGTATATTATATGTTGCTCACTGCTTGTGGCAAAGCCACAAATGAGTCTCCAGAGATTTCTCTTGGTCCAGTGTCTATAGTGGAGTGATGTTTATCTTCCAAACTCTTCACTGCAACTCTTCTGAGTTCCTGAAATTGTTTGGCCTAACTTAATGACAAATGAGCAAGTATTTAAAAAAGCCTTTATATCTGCAACAATAACTAAGGAGCCAGATGTCAAAATGCTATCAGCCAAAGTCACAATTAAGTGCAACCCACAGTTTCTGTAGCAGGCACAATTAATTGCAGGCACAAAACTACAACTGCAAATGGGAGGTCATTAAAAAAAAAAGGAAGATTGAGGCGAGACATTCTGAGCATTCATGCTATTATTTAAATTAACAACAAAGAGTAATCTTTTTTGCTTTGCAGGATCTTTCACATTCAATTTTTAAAAACCCTTACAAACCACAGTGGCCCTGTGTCACAATATTCAGTGAAAGGGAAAATGCTAAGACTCATGGGAAAGTTTAAAATTGAATTAAACTTGTTTAGCCCTTATATCACACATACTGCACAGGCCAGGCCTTTTCCCAGCGAGGAGAGCAGTGTTCTGACAAAATTGGAAGATGGCATTTATTTTCCTATCACTTCTCTGCTAAGGATATTCATATTTCCAAGCATCTGATTTGGATTCAAGGTGCAGCCATAAAAGTGATCCATGGCAGGCAGGTTTTCTAGTGCCCTTTTGTTGGTGCAGCAGGTTTGCAATGGTGCTGAGGAAGACCTGCAGGACCGCACATCTCTGGGGGAGCCGTGTCCTGGATGGGCCCTCCAATATACCTTTCCAAAAGCAATTTCCTGTGTCCCCTGCAATCAGTGACCAGAAATCTCCTTTCTCAAAGGTGAAATGTTGTTAAGGTCTGTCTGCACACATACGGAACAGACAGTCTTTGTGCTGCCAGAGGTGGAGGAATGGAAGGGGCTCTGCTTTCTTTCGGTGTCTTATGAAAATGTTCCACCAGCCATAGCTCCACCTCTTCGTGGAAAATATTAGACGATGGGATTGTGCTGGCCAGATTTCTCTGCCTGTCAGCCTTCAGGATCAGAAGCACAGTGGCAGAAGCCCAAGAAACGCTCACAGCGGAGTGTACCTGCCTTCTTCTGGTCTTTCCCAGGGCTGTCCTCTCACCTCATGAATATCCTGCCGGGAGCCGGGAAAAGGGTTGATGGAGAGGGTGTCAAAGAGACCTTGAAGGTGGAGCAGAAGATGCTGGGGATCAAAGTAAGGGAAGGAGTGGGGGTCCTTTGCCCTCTACATGACAGGCAGATGCAGGCAAGTGAGCCGCTTTATCCACTGACAGCAACCTGGCTGCATCCTCCACCTAAACTCAACGTCCTTTCCCCTTGGAGCAATGGAGAGTTACTGCTGCATGGTTTATCCCTGTCCATGTTTTTCACCGGCTGAGGCATCCAACCTCTCTGTTATCATAAGCTGAAGTCAGTGCATATGGGGCTGGGGGCTGAGCTGTGGGGAGAGGTACCTGAGCAAAAGGCTGCTCTGTGCAGGTGAGCTCCTGAGACACTCCCATAGCTCTGCTGCTGCTCAGCTTCGTGCCTGCATTTTGGTGACCTTTTATTCCCCTCTTCAGTCGATATCATTGCAATACTTGGGTAGGGAAAGCTTCTCAGGGTCCTGCTTCTTTGCGGTTAAAGTGGGACATATGTCCAAAATGGGATGGTTTTCAAAAAATCTTAATAAAAATAAAAATCAAACCCATGTAATGTTTCTTATTTTGTCCATTACATCATCAGCCCCATCTGTTTTCAGTGTTTTATGGGGTTGCACTGGAATTTATGTTGTAGAGCAGAAGCTGGTGATCCCCCCAGTTTTCTAATGATTCAGCAGAAGAAAGAAGCAAGCTGAAAGAGTCTTTTCTTTGCTGAGGACTGATGCAAGTTTTAGGCATGAGTGTTTGTGCTGAGATACTTCAGCTACTGTTGACACTGATGTGGTAAAGGATGCATACAACTGAAATCTTCTGACTCTTAATATCAAAAGCTTTAGATATTGCTCTTAGGGCCACTGCTGAAACAAGGTCTTGCCATGGTCAGTGTGCCATTACACTGCATTTCTTTTATATTGAGATGCCAAAATTACATTGCTAAGTTATAAGTAGTTTACATAATCCCAGAATGCAACATGGGAAAGCTTTCAAAATAAAAATGAATAACAAGATCAACATTTATTGGTTTTTTCCTCCTACATTGCCACTGAAAATTCTCATTGGTGTGGCTTTATATGAATAGTTCTCCAGAAGTAAATTATGAACAAAATTCAAAGCTGCCATAAATTAAATGTGCTTTTTTCCTGCTTTGGTGTACAAGACTTTCCATTAAGCTAGCCCCATATAATATACCTTGGATGTGTTCAAGAAAGCCCTGTAAATTATAGTAAGTATTTAAAATGGTAAGTAGACGTTGAAAAAGGCCACATTAGGATTAATGAATGAAAGGGTTGATACTGAAAATGCACTTGTAAATAAATAACATGAAAAGTAAAGATGACACACTGTTAGGTTAGAGTTACAAGTGGGAGTATGATGATAAATCACACGGCTGTTTGTCAGAGCTTCATATGTGGGTGCACATATTCCTTAGTCCCTTTCCTCCCTTCCCCCTGAGCAAAGCCTCTCCCTTCCCTTGCCCCACTCACTGCTCCTCCTGGAGGCTGATGGAACTTGTCTTTGCTTTCAGCATTGACTTTCAGTGCTGGACTGTGGAGTTACCTTCCTATTGGGAGCAAAGCATGCCTCTCATGGGTTTGGCTGGGCAAGAGCAATTTTTCAGACCTTCTTTATCTATGGTAATAAGATTTTTCTTTTTCTTCTTTTATTTATGGTAATAAAATGCATATTGTTGACAATGGGTGTCTGCAAGGGGTGCGGCTGAGCCTGGCTTCACTGCTGCTGTGCTGGGTACGAGAGTGTTTTACTCTCTCAGAATCTCTCATTTGCAGCAAGCTGTCTTAGGATGGGAGCTGGTAGCAAGAGAGAAGTGGAGGAAAGCTGAGGATGACATGCAATGTGGTGTGGGGGATGCAGGGCTGCCAGTCTGGGGCAGCTGGTGGAGGGGAAAGCTTCTTCCCCACTGCACACACTCCATGATTCCTGGGCTTAACACGCGCTGGCTGTGACATGGCACAGCCGGGGTTGTAGCAGTGGTGCCACAAGCATGGTCTGAGGTCTGGTCATAGTGGAAACTGTTATTGAAGCTCTCTGCCTTGGGTTAAACAAGTACTCAGAACATGCTTCAAATCCCCAAAACCCAAAGAGGAAAAAGCTTTTCTCCTAGGCAAGATTTTTGCATGTTTTCATTACACCAGCCATAACGACCTTATATACTGATTGCAGGTACTGGCATCGTCATATCTTGTATATCATGTCATCATCAGTGGGAGCAGTTCTGCGCAGCTTGTTCTGGCTCACTGCTGAAACAGCTCACAGACTGATCCAAAAGTGTGGAGCAAAAATGAAATGGTGGGGGCTATGAGACCAGAAAACATTTGTGCGTCAGTACTGACAGATCATCTAGGCTAAGGAAAGCATCTGTCTAATTGTGTTAGGGTTTGCATGTCTGAGAGAGCATTTATAAAGTAAGTAGGCCTTGCGTAGCTGGGATAGGAAAGTCCATATTCAGATTGCTTCTACTTAGAAGAGATGTGATGTGGCTGCATGCAATCAGGTTCTGGCTTCTAGTGACATGAAGCAAGTCCAAAATGCAGTATCCTTAATGGAACTACTCTGGATTCAGAGCAGTGCAAGACAGGACCAAGCTGTGTCATGTACATTACATGAAGTGATGGGTGGGTACATTTTTATAACCCGATTTTACTTCCCTCCATAGTATTCAATTTTATCCATATAGGTCCATTGAGAAAACAAGGTTCTGCTCTCAGTGAAGTGTTTATGGGCCCATACAGCCAAAGGAATACCCTTTATGTGCCTGTGGCACTTTGAATATCTTTGAATGGGAAGGAATCTTTGTGGGCAAGAATAAATTCACATAGTTTTTGGTCTGCCATGCGAGGAAGGGCAGAGTGGCAGTCAGTGCCACCTAAATCTTTGCCAGACCCCAGGGAAGGATTTAAGTTCAGGTTCCCTATTTGAGTAAGCTCTAGGAACAAATGGTAACATAAAGGTTAGTAGAAGATTATAAATAGGATAATAAATGGAGAAGGAAGGATTATACTACCACATTAGAAATCATCTGAAGGGAAGGTAGAAACTCTCATGCTTTGCAATAATTTTTGAGTGCCCAGATTGACGGTAATCTCTCTGTGTTATTTCTTATAGAGATATAAGTTTTGAAATATTTTTTTTAAAAGAGCGTTTTTAAATTATTAGAGCTACAAATAGAGTAGAGCACCAAAACTCTAATAGGCTGAAGTAGAATGTTAATGGTGTAGGTATAAATATTTGCTGTGGAGATGTGTCTAAGTACATCCAATCAGCTGGAAGAGGAAAAGAACATGTTTCTCATGTGGCCAGTATTAGCTAAGCAATTTGGCTTTTATTTTTTAATACTCCTGATTAACTGTTTGATGAAAAACACTCTGTCAGATAAACTCAGTTAATTGGTAAAGGGGACGAAACCACAGTCCATCCATAGACTGCGCACAGAAAGAGGTAAATTAGTCCATTTGCTTTGAACTCTTCATTCAGCTCAGTGCAGTTCATAAAACAGAAAGGTCAAATAGTGTCTAGTAAAAGAAGGGCTTAGGAGTTGAGATGGTGGAAAGGGAGTAACGATCTCTGCTCTTTGTATGCCTCAGTAAGCAGAGACTGCAAGTGCCTCACAGCCCTTAGTTTTGCACTCTGTGGCATGGCTACAGTAGCGTCAAACAAGCAGGTGCAAGAGCAAAATTACCAGCATGTGCAAGATGATGAGCATCACTTAGAGCTGACCTGATTAAAGACACTTCGCGTGTGGAAAAAAAATAAAAAAAAATGGAAAAATGCAGTTTTCAAGTAGAGTAGTGCTTTTGCAACCATGACACGTTAACTCAAGGGTTCAGGGCTAGTTTAGCTGTCTGTGCACACCACTGCAATCGAGTTATGCTGAGACGTCCTGCCACATTCCCAGCACTGCAGCATCTATAAATGAGAATCTGAGGTGTTATATGACTTCCATGTGTTTGCAGTCAAACCTGTGATGGAGCAAGGAACATCTCTGCCTCTGGGTTGTATCCCTTTGGATACATCTAGTGAGAAACTTGAAGGTGAAAGTCGTGTTCAACCACCTAAAGCTAGTATGGGCGACCATAGGTGTGCTGTGACTGTATCCTTTCCTTCTGTTGTGCAGGTAAATGTGGTGCACTTTCAAATTAGCTGTCAGTGAGTGTTGTGGTATTGGCAGAGGTGGCATTGGGTGAGAAATTGACAACGGCAGTGTCTGAGAAAGCAAAGTAGAGCAAACAGAATTAGTATAATGAGCAAAAAGGTCATGGGATGGTCCAGGAAGTACTAACCATGACCACAAACAGACTGGAAAGCATCTAACAAGCGCTGACACTGGTGCCACTGAAGGTAGAGGGAGGTGCGGACAACAGAAGCCTGGGCTCTCATTAATAAGCCTGTCACAGTATCACTGCCTGTGAAGGGATTAGAGCAGGAGCCAAATGAGAAGACAAGCAAGGGCAGCAAAGGGGAGAACTGCAACTGCAGCAGAGAGGGCACTGAAGATTTCCAAAGGACATCCTTCGTTAGGTGGACTTCCACACTCATTTTTACCTTAGCCTGATTGAGAAATCCTGCAAGGAAGTGCTCATCACAACCTGTCACATGTTTGGGCTGGGCAGCCAGACTACTGACTGCTTTCAAAATACATCTGAAATGCTGGGAAGCCCCAGGGGGCTGCCAGGTTGCACTGATGAGAAAGACATTTGAAGAGGAGCAGCCTTGGCTCTTAGGTCTCAGGGCATAGGAGACACACAGTGGTGAGGATGGCCTTCTTCAGCTGCCTCATTCCCTGCAGTGTTTTTTGGCAGGTGATACTGCCAACCTTGGTTATGATGGTAACACTCTAGTGGTTTTGTAAGTCACTAAGCAATCTCCATGAAGTGGAGGTTAGCTTCATATCTGTGCTTTAAAAAGGTTTCATTATATTTTAAGGGCATGTTTGTTTCATTCTGTGAACCTGAGAGCTTTTTACCTTTTCTCCCAGTCTCAGGCTTTCAGACTAAGAGTAGTTTAGCAATCAGGAAATTACTAGCATCATCCTAATTTTAGTATTGTTCATGCATTGCAAAGCAACTCACTACACAAGAAAAAAACAACATGTTTGAGCAATATTGGTGCAATATGTCAGACATGTAGCAATATTCTCTGTGATTATCACCCCATACAATTTTCAAAGCACTGATGAATTGTGACAGATCCTCCTCTGAAATAACCCAGAATAGTTTATGAAATCAGTGGAAGTATATCAGCTTGCACCAACTAAGGATCTGGGCTACATTTCAAGCTTTATACTAATACTTTTTCATGATGGAAGCAAGTACCTGAGATGAACTGAGAGTTAACCTCTCTAGGTGCACTTTCTATTTTTCTTGTGAGAAACATTAGATATGTTTCAAACCCACTTAAACAAAGAGATGCAGCCACTGAGTATTGAAAATGAATAAAATAGTCTGGCAAAGACTAGTGTAAATATCTTGCAGTTATAGAATGGTTATAGTTAGAAGGGGCTTTAAGGATCATCTAGTTCCAACCCCCTTGCCACAGGCAAGGATTAGGGAGTCCAGGGGCAGTTACTGAATTTTTGAACTGGCAAGTGAAAAGATTCTTAGAAATGATGCAACAGAAAGCCGGCTGCACTTGCTGCTTTCTTTTTTATAGAAGCAATTTGCTTTTACCTATATGTACATCTCCAGTTGTACCCACAAAAAAAACTCACAAAGGTTTTGTAATAGGTGTTTATAATCGCAGAGAAATCATAGCAACATGGGATCTATTACAATACCATCAGTGCTGCTTAAGCTTTTCTGTGAAAGACCACCATTTTCTGTGTGTGAATAGTGGAGTGTGGGGATTAGCAAAGTGTGAATTAGTGCAGTTCTGCTGACTGGCTAAAAAGATACACATCCCTTTTCTTTGTCATTTAGAGGTGAAGAGGAGTTAATTCAGAAAAGACCAAGTTACTGACACTTTTAATAATAAAGTCACACTTCAGAATGGTGGTGCGAGGTGAATGATTTGTAATGACCAGTATAGCAATGTGAAAGAGATATGTCACGGGCTTCCCCGTCTGTTAACATGTCTGAGGCTGTTCAGCAGTTACCATCCTTTAGGAGCTTTTCTAGTAATTTCTTCTCATTTATACATACATCTTTTCCAAATCTGCCCCCTCAAAAATGCTATTTAAAAAGACCACACAGAAAACCTGATCTATGTTACACAAATATCTGGTGGGAAATAGTCATGTAAATTTTGATTTACTGAATGCACAAAAGAAGGAGGCCACCGCCTAAGAAATGGATGACAGCATCTGAAAGTGGTTCCAGCATTTTAAAAGCAATTATGGGGGGTAGATTTATGCACAAAACCTGCTTTGTACATTAACTAAATTTGTGGGTTTAATCACTGGAAGGAGAAAACCAGCTATGAAATACTCAAAGTAACAGGTCATTGTAGATATTCCCCTGAGGACATAATTTGTGTTGGTGTGTGTAGACAGAACTGCACATGTGTGTTGCAGAAGTGACAAAGGAAAAAGTCAGTGAACATCCTCAAAAAGCAAATACAGGAGAATGCTGGAATATGTAGCTTCCTGAATAAAGAAAATAAAGCTGTGACTATGTGAAGATTTCTTAGTATGGGAATGGCAAAGGAGTAACGCATTCTTCACTCCAATGGAAATTAATGGAGCATGCATTCCTCATTCTCAGTCTATTTGAGGCTGCAACAGGGGATATCACATCTGGCAAAACTACTTTGAGTCATGTTATACCACTTATAACATCATCTGGACCTTAGGAAACAGCTTTCTGAAAATAAGGAATGCTGTACAGTACCTGACATTAGCCCTGTTGAAAGGTACTGATAAGTTGCAGAGGCCTAAGATATTAAGGGCCACATTTACATGGAATTTCCCTGCACTTTATTACAGTCAATTCCCTGGTTTTGCAATTTTAAATGCCCTTTTCCCTTAAGTGCCTTCCCCAGGGTGAGTAGGGGTGCTCATTTGTGAAAGGGAACCAAATCAAGAAAGGAGAGCATCTGGGACAACAACAGAAGAACACTGCGTACCCAGAAACATTACAAAATCTGGTATAAATTGAGAGCATTCATTATTAATAGAAATACTATTTTCAAACTATATCGCACTTTCATCTCTGAGGATTTCACATGCTATAGTCCTGATCCTGTGTTTGTAGCCCTAACTCCCACAGTCAGCTTCATCAGATTTGATGGAATTAGTGGTGTGAAGAGGATGCACATTTTATAAAGCTTTGCAGAACTTGGTCATTGACACAAACAGCTTCTTAAAAACTTAACTACTTCTGGGATGGAAGGCACTGTCCTCTAGATTTTTCCATATATTATGCAAATACCTTGCAGGAGGGGGCTGTTTTGGCAGTGGATGGTGATCTTTTTTCAAAAGCACCTTAGGACTCATACAGCATTCAGAGGGAAGAGCCCTGGTTTGTTGGTACCCATGGGTGAGAGGCTTGCATGCAGCATTGCACTGCGCATACAGGGTTCACATTTACATCCTTGTCCTTGCTCTAGAACAAGTGTGAAATGGCAACATCGTGATGTCTAGGAATACTGAAATAAAATGCTTTGAACATCAAGGTTCACATTTACGTCCTTGTCCTTGCTCTAGAACAAGTGTGAAATGGCAACATCGTGATGCCTACAAATATCTGATATAAAATGAATAGAGTCCCATAGTCCAGGATGTGGTCAGGGCTGGCTGGTGTTCCTAAACCACGCTGATGGGAGATAAGTAAAGACAAAAAGGGGGAGGAAAGTCTGAATGTCTTAAGTTCTCCTACTGGAGCACATTGATGTAAATATCATGGATAGGTTTAGTATTGGCTTTCAAACCAGAGTGTGATTCTGAGTTGAAATATCAGATCTGTGTACCCCTATGGATGGGGGCCTTTTAAACCAAAATCTCTATGCAAATATGTTCATTTGATATTGCCTGTCATCTGGCATCAGCTAACTTAACCTCCTCAGGGATGTGATCATAAACTAATGCAGAAACTTGTATTTGTGAGTGTGCAGGGGAGGGGGTGTGTGTAGGAGTATAAGGATTACCAAATCCTTTGTTCAGGGGTCAGTAGATTAGTGGTTGAGATAGACAGTTGTATAGTGGCATGGGATTTGCTACCCAAAGTAAACTCATGATCTTATTAAAATGTACAGGGATGTCAATTTCTGCTATAGGATCACAAGGTGCAGATTTTTTTTATGTTTATTTTTTTCCAACATTGGTTATAAGAAGTCCCTGGTGTCCTGTCCTGCACCCATGACTATAAAAATATTTAAAATCACAGAATGGATATATGGCCAGACAGACACATATTTTGATTTATGTTATACTATTGGTTAAGGCAAGGTTTTTGGCTGACAACAGCATCACAATAGCAGTCTTCCAGCCATATATTATAGTGATGACCCATGAAAATTATCAGGGTTTAATACAAGGCTATAATATAGGGTTTCTGAAAACTCTACATAAGCAATAGACAACATAAAAAGTCATATTATTATTTATGTGCCATCAAATCACATTTGGAGGGATCTGACCACATAAATACTGAAATGACTTTTTGGGAATATGGAAATTCAAGAAAAATGTTTCAAATAGAAACAATAATTTACAGAAAAAAAAACCAAATATGCAACCATGTTGTGAAAGTAGGAAAGGGAGGCAAAAAGAGAAAGGAAGATGTCTTGGAATCTTTTCCATTTCCTTATGTGTAAGATTTAATTTTTTTAACACGGCCAATCAAAGATGCATCCTGTCATGTCATATCATTATTGCCTATATTTATTGCATTATATTGAGAGATACGTGGGAGTTGACTGATATCTATATTGTCAGCTGTTTGCCAGCTGTTTGCTCCTGGGATGAGCGGGGTGAATTCTAGCTCCTCAGAACCATCAAAATAATCAGCATCATTTCTCTTTGTTCTTTCTCTGCTTCACAAAAATGTTCTGTGGGTAGAAAAACTTCCCAGTTCCAGAATCTCACCCTCCAGATTTTCTTGAATTAGCTATAAATACATATCAGTATTTGTTTGGTTCTCATTTTTTGTTGATGCCAATAAAAACTGTGCAGTAAGCAAGGATAATAATTGTGGCAATTATGGAAAAAAAAAATACCAGTAGATGAGCTGTTGCTTTGCCACAGGTTCTTTCTGTAGAACAGCATGGTGCTGTACTGCTGCAGGCGCAGCCCATAGTGTGTGTCGTGAACGTAACCTCCTTCATGGGAAGAGAGGAAAGTAGACTAAAGTTTGCCCCCAGTGACTGTAATACACAAACCAAACATATTCAGAAGCAGAATAAAATTGTTACAGATGCCAGCAAGTATTACTCAAAGTTTTTGGGAGTTGAGGGTGAAGAAGGAGTTATACTCCCTGTGCTCTGACTGGTATTTTTGGTGAAGGAATTTCTCTCCTGTAGTCCTAACTCAGCAAGTGATTTACACATGCCTTGCTTTAAACATGCAAGCACCACGTGAATTTACCTTCAGGGTTGTGAACAGGACTATCTATTTGCCTAAAGTTTACCACATGCCTAAGTGCTTTGCTAAAGAGATGGTCAATATTCTTAGATTATTTTTAAGAAAAAAGGGGTTTATTATGAGGTAGTAATAAATACGAGATTCTTGGAAGATCAAAGGATTGAGGAGACTTTACATGTCACTGTTGTGCATGCACAGCTCCCTTTGAAATTGATGGAACTTGTGTGTGCAAAAAGGCAGAGATATAGGGCAGCAGAAGTTCATAATACTGTTGCTTAGGAGTCCAAAAGATCAGGGGATATCTAGAATGAGTATATGAGCATTAAAAGGCTTGGATGCTTTGCAGTGCCCCTTACTTTCTTCTTTTCTTTCATTCTTCCTTTCTTCCTTTTTTTCCTTTTCTCTGAAAACAACCTGGAACTGCCTTTTTTACCTTGAATGTAACTGTTAAAATCTACTTGCAGGAAAATTTGTTTCCCTGAGAGTAAAGCAGAACAGCAAGAGTTGCTTGGGAAAGTTGAAGGGAACCTTGGGCATATAGAAGAGGACAAGAGACAATCTAGAGGCAGGAGGTGATGTGGCTGAAAACAGGATGGTGAGCTCTTGATCGTAGAAGAGACATAACAGGAGACAGAACGATCATATGCTGGGGGAAGGTAGGCAAACTATCCAGAAGAACAGCACATCAGAATCTACCTCTGGGAAGTCTGTTGAATCAGGAAAGCTGTGATTATTTTGCACCTTGGTTTATTTGTGTATGCTCAAACAAGAAAACTATATAGCTATTTACTTGCTTGCCGGAAGAAAACAATTAACTAGCGTTCTTAGTGATGCTCTTAAGTGAGAACATTATTTTCATTTTGCAAAACGTTGCTCTTATTTGTTGGCTTTATTTTGGAAACCTGCAAATGTTGGATTTCTCTTTAAATTAAGGAAAGGCTTGAAGCTCGTAATGAGTCTTTCTTTCTACATGAGCTGCATCTAGGAAAGTGCTGAGCAAAGAACGAGGGGTGTGTAGGGCTCTCCTGCATTGGCTAACATTGCTATAAAATTACACCTTTCAAGAGCTGGGATAAGGTCTGTGAAGCTGAACTATTCAATTTCTGGTAACAATAGCATAATATTAATCACTTATTAACAGTTTTAGTCATTTGGCTTATTTCCTCATTTTCTATCAACTTTTAAAAATCCCGTTTTGCCCTTGCTGGTCTTTCTCTTACAAATGATATCAGCAGCTGTATCTTGGTTTGGAAGGCTATGTGTGTGGAAAGGGAAAGGAAGAGGGGTGACAGGCTCTAGCCAACATACTTTTGCAAAACGACTGCTGGCTCACCACATTGCACTCTTCTTTTTCTGCTAATTACAGGAAAAGTGATTTATTAATATTTGTGCAGTGGTAACTTCTCAGCTCACCCACAGCCTTTTCTAATCCAGCCAATTATTTTCAGTATTACTTTTAAGCTCTGACTTTAATTAATGGGGTGCAGAAGTTTAAAACATATGGGGTTGCTTTTCTTAAGTCTGAGAACAGGCAGAGTTTAGAAACCCTGCAGATACACTTCTCAGTACTGCACTTAAACCCTTTTTCTGAAAATATTACATATAAGTTGTCACATTTTCTTCAGCTTGACATAAAATTCTATGACGTGTCACATCAAATAGCAACAATCATGAAATTTTTAGGGATGTGTCAGTTTTGAGATACATACTTTCTTGCTTTGATCCATCCTGGATCAACTGGAAAGTAAAGAAGAACTTCCATTTCTGTTTTTTAATAAAAACATATGATAATATATATATATTTAAATTTTTTCAAAGCATTTGTTCTGAAGCCCCTTTAAACAGAAAATTTTATTTTTTGCTAAAATCTGCTGCAAAATCAATGCTTAAGTTGCAGTGGTGTTTTTTGCTTGCCCTATAGCACAGCTTCAAAGGTGTCATTTACAGGATGCCCATGGTCATATATAGACAGCCTGGTCTTCCCACTCTGGAGCATGATTTGAACCCCGTGGAGTCGGGGATGCTAGCAGACTCTCAGTGCTTTGTGGACCAGGTCTATCCACAGATTCTGTCCACAGATTCTGTCCACAGATCTGCCACAGATTCTGTTTTATAGAATAAAACTTCAGGTGCCTTTTTAAGTGACCAAAGACAAGCTCCCAGAAAGCCCTCACTCGCTTCCTGTGCTCCCTTTAGCAACAGGTGAAGTAAGGAGTGTGCAGACTTCTCTGAGGTTTCACAAGGAAGCCAAGCAGCTACAGCGCGGCCTCTCCCTTCTGGGTGACATCGGTGAATGAAGTGGAAAGCAAACCCTGGTGCCCCCGTGCTGTCCCCCCGATCTGTCTCGGGGGGTCTTCCATTTCAGGCTCCCACTGCAGCCATGGTGGGTGTCAACACACGTCTGCCGGGGGCTGGAGCACAGTGACATGCAGACTGGCAGCGCTGTCCACTGGCGATTCATCAGCGGGATGGCTACTGCTGGGCGAAATCCCTCCCCAGCGGGACGAACCTACAGTGACTCTTCTCGGGGGCTGGGGATGTCCCCCACCCGCGCAGGCAGGGCCATCGCTCAACCCAGGGCTGAACTCTCCCTCACCCTCTGACCCCCTCCTCAACTCCCTCGTATGCACCAAGGCATGAAATGGGACTCTGTGGGGACCAGAGGCCTCGTAACCTGCCTCTGCTCCACTTCCAGCTCCATATCAGAATCCAGGTTCCCTGCTGAGCCTGGAAGAAGGCTGCTCTTGGCCTCACAGCATCGTCTGGGCCTACCCTCACCTACAGCACCCAGACAAGGAATCTCATCTGCTGAGCCCCAGTGGGAATGTTGTCATATGCCGGAGGGTGCAACCACCTTTTAACAAGTCACTCTTTTTATCACCTTCTAGCCTGGACCTTCCCAGGGGCTCTCCCCTGCATATCCCATTGCTGCTCTGCACCCAGCCCTGGGGGCATAAACTGAAGGAAAACTGTAGAGTCACTCTGGGCCCTTGTCTGGTGTCAGAAGCAGATGTCCCCTACGTTTTGGAGGTGTGAGCAGTGACTTTTACTTGATGGCTTTGGAAGCCACCACCATGGTGGGGGATTGTGCTGACATCCTAGGGATGTGTGACAAGGGGTGCAGAGCGTGTGAGTTCCTGTTTCTGAATCATCTGGTCTGTGCTGTGATGGGGGAAGTGTTAAGGAAACAGAAGCCAAGGACAGCAACTGAACCTTTGTGCTTTTTGTGCCTTTCCTTCTTTCTTCTTTTTTTTTTTCCCCCACAAGGAAGCTTTGAGTGTGCTTGCCTGCTGGGTCCTCAGGGAATAACGTGCTCTGGCAACTTATTACAGTGTCTCTAGGCAGAGCCTACCACTGCTGTATGAGGGAATTACTTAAGGAGTTACTCAGGTCCAGGTGGCTGTTTGAGAACTTGTATCAAGAACTTACATCACTTGCTTTCTTTAGTAGTTAAATTTAGGCCCCTTCATTTGGCTCATTTCTCCTTTTATCAGAGCATAATTTAACCACTGGTCACTGGAGACAAAGAGAAGCTTAAATAGTCTTCAAGGTACACCTGGGAAACTCTGCTGAGGAGAGCTAGGAAGCACTGTTTTCTTCTGAAAACCAGTGTCCTTTCACAGTGTCTGTAGTAGCTTCTGCTCTCCAGGATTGGATGAAGGAACTGCTAGATAGGAGAAAAAAAAGCAAAAGGTAGCCTGGCAAGAAACACCAAGAAGATCAAGGAAAAGGCAAAGAACAAGTATTTGCTCATATAGGAGAAAAAGGCAAAACTTCTGCTTCTTTAGATATTTTCTCCTTGGGTATGTTTACCACTGCCTTCACAAACTGGGATAGGAGGGATAGCGAGAGTGGTAAGTATGCAGCCTCAGCATCCTGTGTCCCCGACCACCAAGATGAGCACTCAGATGCTCTGACACTGTTGTTGGAGGTTGGGGGAGATGGTTAGTCAGGAAAGGAGGATGTGAAGGCACATAGTTCTTGTTAACACCTGAGAGTGTGCAATTCCAAGGGCTCATGGAGCTCATGCTCTATAGAAAAGCAGCTTTGAGTTTGTATTGCAATGAAATGTATGGTTCAGTGCTTCATCTCTTTTTGTAAAAATACAGTGAAGAATATAAAGTACATTAAGTACATTGGGACTCTGACTACTGGGGACAGATTGTGTGGGGACACGTGGTGGAGGTACCTCTTTCTATCCTGTTGTCATTTTCCATAGAAATCAGCTAGGGTTTACAGTGAAGCATTTGCAGGCAAACCCAAATTGGTGATGGCTGCAGTGAGAAGCCTGCCCTGTAAACTGCAGTGGTCTGGGAACTGATAGATAAGCAGCTTAAATATCTGGACACTGGGAGCAGGGTAGACAGCTGAAGATGCCAACCTTTTCAGCTTGTCCCAAGGTAAAGCTGACCCAGCTTATCAGTCAGCATCCTTAGTTCTTAGGCCTTCAGATTTTAAAGAGGCTGTGCTGACCCATAAATACTAATGATAAGAACAGGTGTGTTTTATGACTTGTTCAGATGAATAATAACTCAGAGGATTTAAATGTTTGAAGACTTTTCCGTGCTCATACTTCCAACATGTAGAGTGGGATGTTTTGTAGCAGTTTTGCTTTTCCTTTTCATACTGGTGAATTAAAAGCAACGAGTGCAACAGGTTCCTGTAAGTTATTCAGTTATGCCGCTGATTTTTTCAAGGAATCTGTATGCATTGTACAAACTTGACAGCTAAGGCTGTGTGATGCTGTAGGCCAATAGCCTTTCAACTCAGGAAACCTATATTCACTTTTGAAGATGAGTTGTTCACAGCAGGTGTGCTGGATTTATTTCTCTCCTGGAGAATCTTTGTGTACATTACAGAATACATTGTAAAATTTAGCACAAAGTGTAGTCTCTTATCAGCAGAAACAGGGAGACTTTAGCAAGTGTATCTGGGACTGACTGAGACTCAATGAAAGACTTTCCAAGAATTCAACAGGTTGAAGAACTTCGAGGGCTTTCATAACCTATCTCTGAAATTTAGTCAAGCCAGAAGTAATGTGAGACACTCAAAGTAAGACCCTGCTGTGTCAGTTCCTGCATGGTGCACAGCACAGGCCACCAGGATTCATTGTACACCCCTCGGTGCCTGGCTAAGGGAATTCCAGCATGAAGCAGAATTCTCCCTCTGGAGCAGAAGTCAGCCCCTTATGTGCTCACCTGCTTCATTACACAGGATTAAGAAAGAGGTGTTATGAACAGAGAATGAGCATATATATTTAATTGCAGGGTTGATTTTAGAATTGAGGGTTAAGCTACATGTTTCTTTCTCTGCCATAAGGTAAAATTGGTGGCTATAGACTACCTCTGTCATCCTAGCCTTAATCTCTCTTTGCTCAGCTCTTTCTGTCTTGGTTGTCTGTGTGCAGTAATCTTTCCTTCTGTGGCTCATGAGCCATCCTGAGGCAAGCATAACCTAGAACGTCTCCAGAATATCCTCCTTACAGGCATTGTCATGCATGTAATGATCTGACTCTGGATGTACCAGAGCCCATTCTCAACAACCTGCTGCTGAAAGCTGTATTCCATTTAGTATGTTTAGTGATGAGAATCAATAAACAGTTATTCATGGCCCTGACCTATGTCAGCAGGTTCAGTCATGTTTTCACAGTGGGCATTTGCAAAGACACCTTCATGTATCATGAATACAGCACTTCATCAGTGTGATACTGATGTGGTACACACAGGTAAACTGGGCATCAATTCTGAGAATGTCTTGAGTGACATGGGACTGATCATCATCCTGGTGTGAATAGGTACTGTCTCAGAAATGTATGCATAATGTACCATAAGCATTGGTTATTTGTCAATCTAGTGTCCCGGAAGACATGGTTCCTAAACCAGATTAAAATAATCCTTTGGAGACAGATCTAGAAAAAAAAATTTATGATTGTGTTGGCTGACATGGCTCAAGTCCATTTCCACTCCTGGGCCCTCTTGGGGAAGTTAGATTAAACCAGGGGAAATATTTTACATAAAAATTCTTTTCATGGAGTAATGAATGAAATGATAATGCGCAAGCTACAGTGCATCGATTGCACGGGTGAAATTACATCTGACGGATTTCATAAAACTGACCTTCCCTTTTCCTCTTTTTCCTGGAAATACCTGTCTTTTCCATGTGCAAACTCTGCTGCTTCATTGTGATCTCCTGTAACCAATGCCTCCTTATTATCAGGTAAAGAGCAAGCAGAGTGATGCTGCCTTTTTCCTTCTTCAGCTACTATCAAAACAGTGCAAAAATCCCAGTCACAAACTCAAGAGTCTTTTGACAGCAGCAATTAAGCAACTTAATTAATGAGTGAATAAAAATGATAATATTTACTGAATGGGAGCATCCTGTTTTGCATTTTTATTCAAACTGTGCACCTGAAGAATACCACTGTGTATACTACCTCCTCCCCTTCTGCTTGCAAGCTCTTGTCTTTTTTTTTAACCATACTATTTTGACTTTGCAGGCACCCAAAAGCCATTGCATGCTGTAGACACAGGCACAATGCTGAGGCATCAGAAGTCCTTTCCAGCCAGCTGAGGGGAATATGCTGCTATCTTTGCAAGTGGTTCTTCTGACCCTTAAAACTTGGCTTATATTTAGGGGACAGTTTCCATGGCGCATTTGTAAGCCTGAACTTTACATCAAAGCAGGTGATTAATTACTGATAAATGGCTAATAAAACATTAATGCATTTTGCAATTAACAAACCTTGGAATGACAGTTCTCTCCACCCACTTTCTTGATATCTTTCACATACAGGTACACAGACTTGTATTCTCCCATATTCTTTATTTGCCTGTTAGTCTGCACAACCTCTATATATCACATGCGTACATATAAATATATTTTTTAGTCTGCATGGATTTTCTCAATGAAATATATAACCCATTTCAAGTGCAAGTAAAGCCCCATACATAATTATTCTGGAATGACAGACAGTGAAATCCTTAGCTATTATTTTTGACGACCCTGTCATGGATGCCAGGCATATACTGTGGTAAGAGCCAGAGAAACTTGGGAAAACCCACCTGGGGAGCAAACTCCTTTTTTCTTTATGGAAAGGTTCCCCAAGTGACAGGCCTGCAATCCTGGGTGAGCTTAATTAAAGCCAATAGAGAAAACTAAAGCATTCAAAGTTGCTGCCTTTGGGCCTTCCCCACTCTTCTTTTTCTTCATTTGCTGACACTTTTAAGGGGAAGGTGCATTTTAAATTCCTTATTTGGGGCTTGGGGCTCAGTTCATCACATTCCCCTTCTGTTCTGTATCCCACATTAAATCTCTCTGACACATCAAAGTGTTGTTTCCCATGATTTATGGCTGACTAATGCAGGTGCACTGGGCCTCCTGTGAGGTGCTGAATGCCCTCTTTGACATCGGTATTAATGAATGTATGAAATTTTGGCATAAAATCCAGGTAAGGGATATTACCTAAGATTACAGATAGGTAAACTGAGGCACGCAATAAGAGAGCACTGAAACCAAAAGATGAATTTAACCTTACCTGGCTCCCAGAGCTCTGCAGAATTTACTAAGCCTCTTCTAGGATAAGGTCTACCTGTTTTACTCCTTAGGTTTTTCCAAAATCCGCCTAACCAGACCTTGTGTCCCCATTCCCACCTCACTCTTTCTCCTCACCTGCCACAGTTCCTCACAAGCCAGAGACATGAAGAAGCAGCAGAGCTGGGAGGATGAATCAAAAATGCCTTTGTGTAACAGGAACTTGACCATCTGCTGCACCTGCTATTTCAATTCCTTGTCTGTTTTGAATCATACACTTTCAAATGTCACAATCACCTCCAGGCCTGAAGCTTGGATTAGTTCTTGAGCTTGTAATGCTTGCTTTTGAAATGAATGGCAAAATGCCTACTGACTTCAGCGTGAGAAGGTCTCATCCACCAGTAGCTGCAATCACCTTCATTCAGACTCCATCTTTCCCAGCAGAATTCACTGGAAGTGGTGTCAGTACCTGCAGTGAGACAGGAACTGGGGCATTTGTGACAAACTACCTTTGGGGTTTGCATTTGGAACAAAATCCTCATTCACCAGCCTCTCGTAATGAGGTGGACACATGACTTAAGAGTGAAGGCACTTTTGTTAGTGTCTAATGCCTGACATACTAAATGAGGTTTGTGGATTACAAAAGCACTTTTAACATTCAAGTGATCAAAATCCCTGATGAGAAGGATGGGTGTCAAACTCCCCAGTTCTAACTGGGGGTCCTATAGCCCTTACATTACTGACTACATGTTAACCTATGCTCTTTGTACATTTATTATAAGGGGAACGGCATAGTAGGATGGTAGTAATTACATATTCTTTCCTTCACAGCACACAGAAACATAAGACATATGCTGTGTCAATAGCAGAGGAAAGTCAAAGTTCAATAAGCATAGCTCACTGGGGTTAAAAACAGCTGCTGGACTTGCACACAGAGCTGGAAGGGACTGAGATGGGGAGATCCACTCAGCTTCATAGTGGTAAGGGCTCTGTGCAAAATATTACCCTGATCTCAGTTCAGCAAACAACCTTTCCCATTCTGTTTTGGGCTTGTGGGGTATATAAATCTGGCAGATCTAGTTCCAATCTGTTTCTGTTTCAAACTGTGACAGGGCAAGCATCTCCTCCTTTCCTTATTCCTCCTAACCCCACTCCTTTGGCAAACAGCTTTACTTCCCTCCTGAAGAAAGGATATCAACGTTGAAAAGGTTAAGTGTGCTGCCTTATGAGTTGGGATGTTGTGAAATTTATACTCATTAGCTTCTCTGGGTGGCCATAAGGAATTTAATTAATATCCTTGACATGGGTTGTTGTAAGTGATATCGTGGCTTCCAGATGCCCATTGCTGAGAGAGACAGAGATTGCACCTGTGAAGAGTGACAGCTTTCAGGAGTACACAGAGGCTTTGTACTCTGTCTTGCAAGAAGAAAGACAGCTCTGGTTGCCACCTTCTTCCTGTGGGAAAAAAGGAAGAAAAAAACCGGCAGCCTTTTTGCAGGTAGCCTTACTCATGACAGTAACATCACGTCTGTTTCTGCCCTTGTCAACACATCTCACTGTCCACAATCACTCATCATCTCCAGACAGACAGCACTGGAGGAGATCATCAATTGCCAATGCAATTCAGCAGATACACTTCATAAATTTTAATTACATTCCCACTGAAAATGAATGGTCAGAAAATATAAAACATCTGCCATCCAGATCATTTACATTTTTCGTACAATAAATCATCAGCAACATCCAAAACAATGGATTAAATCATGTGGAGTGTGATAGGTCAAGAAAGAAGGAACGGCACCCATTGTGTGATTGCTGTTTGGACCAAAGCCATTACATGGTGTACAGTATCAAGGAAAATAAAAACATTAAAAAATAGTAACCATTTGGACTTGTTCTCATAAATAAAAGATCCCTGGTCTCAGATAGACCCTGCTAATGGATCTATTACTGTGTCTACGGAAAAATGAGGGATTGTTTAAGTAAAAGAATATTTAGTTAATTAAGATGGAGGAAAATGAGTATTTATCAATTGAATGGCTGGGCTATTTAGCTTGTAAATAGAATAAAGAAGTGATGTCAATGGAAAATAATCCTTTAATCAGGTTTAACTAACATCATGACTGTTAAAATACTTCAGTCTATGTTTTCTTTAGTAGACTGGCATGAAATCCTAGTGTGAGATCACTATGTGTCCAAACTACTTATTTTACTGGGAGAAGCATCAGACTACAGACTTAGCAAGCCGGGTGTAGGAACCAGAGGGGATCTATTAGAATCTCTCAGCCTGTGTTTGGCAAGGGAGCCAGCCCTGTTGGATAATGCGTGCAGCAACGCTCAATGAGCCCTGCCCCAGGAGGTAAGAGAACTGCATTCAGTTCCTCTTCTCCTTCCAGCTACTGAACTGCTGGAGAAATGGGCTGAGGCAACAGGACCATGTTTCCTTCCATAGAGGGTTTAGAGACAGTGCAGCCAGAGCCACAACCGCAAGAACATGGCTTTCTGATCTAGGTACCATAGATTTCCCCAAACCTGGTGAGATTTATATGCTTCAGACTCTTGAAAGATTTGGATATTTTAGCCCTGAATTGTGGGTGCTTGTGTTGTTCAATATTATAGGCAACTCTTTTTCTTGAGCATCTTTATGTCATCTTGTGCTTCATTTTCCCCCAAATGATATTTTCTTCAGCAATCCTTCTTGCTACTTTCATTGTTACCAAATCTGAAACACTGTCTTCTCTTCCTTGAGCAATTTTCATTTTCTAAAACCTGAAAATCATTTTGGCTGGATCCACCTTGAGGCTTGTTTGCTTGTTTATCTTTTAAATAGTACCAACACAAAGACATGGAAATCCACAGGAGCAGCAAACTGCGAACACACTCCATCACAAGTTGGTGGATATGGCACATCCTCATCCCTAGAGCAGATGAGAGATTAGTGTGTTTGTTAACCTCAGTATCTTTCCTGTTGAATGAAATGAGTGGAAATCAGGTATACACTGAGCAAATGTTTATTTTGACTGGAAGCCCTGTCACTTTGTGTATTTATGTGAAATAGAGAGATGTATGGTTAGCCTGAGGATGTATCTGCACTCTTCAAAAAAAGGCCATTGATGAATGGCTGTAAAAGCTATACTTTTATCTGTTTTTATGTTCTTCTAATGCTGCTAAATTGTTGTGTATTAGGTTAAAAAATAGTTCATTCTGACGTTACATCATGAGCATGTCTTGCAATGGTATGTGCAATACAAGCCTTTTTCATTTGACGATTTACTGCTGTTGAAAGGAAATAGAAGTCCTCATAACACATGAGAGAACAATGTAGCTGAGAGATTTTTCAAGGTGTTCAGCTTGAGATTGTAGGCTTGAACTAGGAATAATGTTTTTTTGACTCAATGTATCTGCATATTTTTAATTCAGTCACACAATTATCAGAGGGAAGGAGGCAGCAATTTTTTCCCTCATAGAGATGTTTTACTTCTTATTTAACTCCTTTACAACAGCAGTAATTATTGAAAAATATCACAGAAGTGCTGCAGCACATATTATTATTAGTTACTATTTATACAGTGACACATATTGCTCTACAGACAAATAAAAACAATGTGGCTTTTCCCCTCTCTCAAAGATGGTTATATGGGATTTTTACTACGAGTTTGGCCAGCTGGTTTAGATATGACAAGTAATTCTCCCCAAATCTATTCCTTTTGCTTCAAGCCCCACCCTGAATGGAGGGGTTTCTTTAAATCAGAAAGTGTTTGGGCCGTTCAGTGTCTCATGTTCCCATCTTGTGCTGGGCCTCCCCACTCCCACCCCTCCCCACACTTCTCCAATCTCCAACCTCTGCTGGTATTTCAGTGCCATTATTGCCATTTTCACATCTGCTCAGTCCAGGTCTGGAAACAAAAGCATCAAGCCAAAGTACAAAGTTTGCAGTATCTATGCCCAGCCTCGAAACAAAGGTATCAGTAGACCATATTATACTATTTCCAGTGTTTTCCCTCAATGGTGCTCATGTGTATAGGAGGATATGGGATAGTCCATTGGACCAATCACTTCCTTATGGCTTAGTCATTCACCAGAGCGCAGTTCACGCATTATCCACTACCCATTGCTTCCTCCTAGACTTTCACAGGAGTGCCTAGGGAAGACAAATCATGCTCTCAAGGCACTAGCTGGCCCAGCATGTTGAAGAGGGTATATGCTACATACTCTCAAAGGAAATAACAATTACGATTGTGCTGTTCAGGGAGTGCTAGGGTTTGCTAGCAAGTCTGTTGCAAGTGCAAGTCTGTTAAGCCTTCCTTACACCTCAGATTTATAGATTTCAGTGGGGCAGTTGAGGGCTTACATTCCCAAGAGCTCCTTCAACCAGACACAAAAGTTTTAGGAAGTTTTTCCAGTCCTTTAATTGACTTCAGAACTCCTTTCACAGCGCACCTTCAGCATAAAGCATCTCCAGAAAGCATTACAGAGGTTGAGGAGAGAATTCAAAAAAGCATGTAGGTGTCTAACATAAGCTCAGGCAGAACACAATTGCCAGAATTGAAGTAGTCCATCTAATTTCTTACACACCTGAAAATCAGCTTAGGTAGGTACCTAGAAGTTTCTAACACAGCTTTAGCTTGGTCTGACTTGGTTTGGATCAAGCGCATGCTGTTGACGCCTGCTTTCTGATCACTCCCACCAGCTGAGCTTCGGTTTGCATCCTGGAGCAATGTCAGAACACGCCAGCTGGGTTCCTCTTTGGTAAAATCCATCTGGGAAAAGCACTCCAGGAGCCCCCTGAACATGCTTAAACCACAAATGGGAAGTTCAGCTATGGGACCATGCTGTAGCTAGTCTGGAAAGACTGCCCTGGAAGATGTGTGCCCTGGACATGTGGTGCTCAATCCCAACTCTTTCGCTGTACATATCTGCTCCTATTGGTCTGCATGGCTAGTGCAGGCACAGCCACTGTAGCTGTGCAGTTTGTCCCAAGGCTGACTGCATGTGTGCATACCTACATGTGTCTATGTCACCAAGATGTGCGCGTGTGTGCACATGTGTGTGCACGTGTAATTTATCATTTTTGTGTGATACACCAAAAATAATGTATGAGCTCCCTCTGCTGCTTTATACAAAGAAATTAATCAAGAAAATTCTTTGCAAAGCTGAGAGTATTTTATTCATATCTTGCTGATAATGCTGTATGCACAAGTAGTCCTACAAATAGTAGCATATTATGCTTGCAAAGTATTGTCCAAACATTAAATAAATAAACAGAAGAATCTGTATTGGCTGTATTGCCTCATAAAAGTGTTCTAAATATATCTATTTTTATTGAAGGACACATGTTAAGATTTTGGGTACAAGGTTGTTTTCTGACTTCCAAGAAGGCATCATTAAAACCAGTGAAAAATTTATCGAGAGGTAAGATACCTTGAATATAGCTAGATCTTTTTCTCTTCTTCAAAACAATAAATGATTTTCAAATGTTTAATAGTGGAATATATTTGTATGTTAATAGTTTTTGATATCTTTTGTATTTTGTTAAATAACCTTTATATAGTTAAATAATGTGACATAAGCTACTTCTTAAAGTTTATCTCAGCTTATACAACCCATAAAGAAAAGTCAGATTAATTTAGTGATGTTAACAAAGCCCTGCAGAAGGATGTGGTTCTAAAGGCTTAAAGAAGCTCTAAAATATATTGTTGTCTTTTCTTTCTTTTCTTCTCTTCCTAGTTCTACTGTTTTTATAAATGGTGCAAGAGAGGTATCCGAAATACTGTATTATTTTCCATATTGGAAAGAGTAATTTTGATAAATTGGCTTGCAAACAGGTTATTTCCTGAAGGGGTAAAATCGAAAGTGTAGTTCTATGAGTGCTTTCAGAGAAAAACTTCAATTAGAGTTGGATGAAAATTTGCAGTCAATTTTTCATCCTGAAAAATATAGATTTAGTTAAACAGGGGAAAATGATGTATTTCTATCAATTCACAGAATTGGTTTGAATGACTTCTGAAAGATTTTTTTGACATTTTGAATTACAGAATAATAGTCTGAAGGTACCCTTGGAGTCATCTGATCCCTGCCCAAATTAAAGTGTCTCAATATTGCTTAAGTGGATGCTTTTCTCCAAAAATGTACTTCAGTTAAAACAAAAAAAAAAAAAAAAAAAAAAAAAGTAGAAAAAAATCTGAAGTAGATGAATATTTTGAATCACATTAGACACTGAATGTGACGTAAAGCAGTGATTGTGTTTGCCTTACAGCATGCTTAGAATTAAAAAACTATTTAACCAAGAAAAAAAAAACCAACCAAAATTTATTGCCAGAACTGCCCGTGAACAATTGGGTATATGTGCAGTGCTACTCAAAGTCTTGAGCTGTAACAGTGACAACCAAATAAGTGAAAACTTTCAGTGGGATGCACTGACTGCTTAGGCTAAGCCAAGCACCTAACGGAGCTTGCTACACGTTAATTGTTGCGGGAATCTGCAAGAACTGTAAAAGAGGATAAACTTCAGTGGTTTCAAGTTTCCAGAAAATTTTCATTGTTATTACTAATTCTGCAGTTTGGCTTCCAGGGCTGAGCGTTACTTTGACTTCTGGGGAGTTGTCTGTTTAAGTTTCTCACAATACTTTTGTTGCAGATTATTTTTTTTTTGCTGCATTTTGCCCTCTATGGACCAAGTGGGACTATCACGCTTTCCTTAGCTTTCACTCTATATAATTCAGCTGCCCTACCACAGAGCTGGAACTGAAATGCAGTTCATGCAGCCACTTCTAGTGTTGGGCTATTATCTCATTTGCCATAATTTTTTAAACATCTGTAACTTGTTTCTCTATGTGCATACAAAAGCATTAACGTGCGCAGACAATTCATACCAGGCTAGACTAATCATCTTGCTATCTGTATTTTTTTCCACCATTAATGAATTTGCAAGAATAAGTGGCATTTGAGGTCCTTATTTTGTTGAGCCTTGCTCCAGTGAAACAAGTAGAAAACAGTATCTCTACCTGATTAAGTGTTGAACTGGGATTTTGGGCTTTGCTAAGTAACGAGTATAACAGAATACTCTTCTATGCCTTAATTGCTGTGTTATATTACTGCACTATGTTGTACAGTAACTATTAGGTCGTAGCACTGAAAATGGGTGCTCCTCTCACAAAACCTGAGTTTTAATAAGCTGCCCTTATTTGTCCACATTTGTCAGCTCTTTGTACCATAGCGATCTCTCTGTGAACCCTTTGATAATGTTAGTCTCTATTCTGCCTCTATTACTGCACCAAATTTGGGTCTAATAAATACACTATTCGCTGGTGGAGCTATAATTATCCAATCTGCAGGCTTTGCACATATAGAAGCTGATGAATCAGATATTCTAACACAGGGCCTGATGTCTCTTCTGGCAACTTCACCACCTCAGTAGTTTGTGGTTTTCAGTTTTAAATTGGTAACACTAAATGTCTTTAATAGCTTATTACTGGAATCCTTTACACGACAGAGATGTGGTGAATGCAAACAAGAGTACTTGACAAATCAGAGACTGTGACGGTTGGCAGATCCCATTGGCAATTTGGTAATGTGCTCAGGATCACAGATATTAGAGTTGGAAAAGACGCATTAGGTGAATTCCTAGCTTGAGTGAAGTAAATGGCAAAACTTCTGTTGAGTTCCAGGGGCCAGTTGCATTAATAGTCCTGCGTTATACCACATTCCAGTATTGATCATAACAATCTGGTCTGTGTGCAGTTCTACAGGGAGCTCCTGGAATTCAGGCATTGAGCCATGGTAGGAGAGTATATAGCTATAAGCTTTATCGATTGCTGTATTCATATAGCACTGGCCAAACTCCCAAGGCCCTACCTCAGGGCTTATTCAAAATTTACAGAGAAGTTCTTTCTTGTTGTATAATCCTGGTGAGGAATCCAAGGGGATGTCCCTTGGACACCACACAGCACAGCTTGAAGTGGCTCAAGACTCTCACGAAATCTGAAATGACTTCTGCTGTGCTTCTCAGATGTTTCCAACAAGCACAGTAGGCTTATTTAAGGTTGAATGTTGGAGACATGGACTCCTTTTTAAAGCTTGCTTCTGAGTATATTCCATTGTCACCAGAAATATAAAAGAATATTTATAGCGGCAACCGAGCCTGCCTCCTAAAACAAGGTCCTCTCAGGTGGCAAGAAGCTTCCAAGAATTGAGACAGTTTGTGTTGAGGTTTGGGATTAGGAGAGCAGTGCTGGACACTCCATAAGTCTATAGCAGAAGGCATAACTCAGAGGGCTCTAAACCTCACTGGCTCTAAGGTTGTCCTAATTATTCTTCAAATCCATTCCAGTAGTTCAGTTTCAAGATCAGTAGAGTGGAAATGTGACTCAGACGCACTTTCTTGCTTGTGGTCATAGTGAGCATAAACTAAGATTTGTATCTCTGGCATGGTTCCACGTAGTTTCACTGTCATTTCTCAAGGCTTCAAGCTTCTGTCTTGCTGAATGGAAACTAGAGGTCAGTTTCCAGGTACAAGCCCTTAAGAAAAGCTACTGACAGCTGCAAAACTTTACCTTGTATGAAACCTGTGCGTTAACGCATTTTGCTGATAAAATCCCATGGTCCTCTCTCATTTAAAATTCTTCTACTGGCTTTCAGGCAGTAACTAAAAGCAAAAATACAAGGTGATCATTGCCTCAGTAAAAACCTTTCAAAGCCAAGTGTAAATTAATGCTGTAAATTACACACTTTTTTTCCCCATGCATCTCACAGATCTGAACTCTGAGGATCAATCAGTTGCACACAGGAGTCGTGACCCTGCTCTCATTGCTCTAAGGGACTGTTGTCTCACTGCATGCTATGACCCTTGGCGTGAACCTGGTAATATTACTACTTGTGGGTCTATCAACAACAAGCCCTCTGTGGTCCCAATGTGCTTAAGAAAACTTAATTCCTCTTGTTCCAAATGTAGGGATCTCTTTTGTGCCAATTACCCTTTGACACTTCTATTCAAGCTTACTTTCCAAACACCGGTCCCATGAACACTGCTCCCTTTACAGGCAGAGAGGCCGGGAAAAGCAAGGAAAGCTACTGCAAAAATGTTTTCTCTCGATCTTCCCATTTTGGGATGGCTGCTAAATGCATCTCACTGCCTTTTAGAAAGCTTTACATAATGGTTGGATAGCTGACTTTCCCATGACTTGATCTACAGTTTTCTTGTAGGCTTAGCAGACAGAGTGTAAATGCTTTATTGTCCCCATGGTAGTGTTAGATCTTCTTATGAATCTATGGGTGAAATCAGATTCCTAGAAATCACTATTCAAATACACCTTAGCATCAACTGCCACAGTGGTCAGTCACAGTCTCAGAGAAAACTTCTTTGTGGCTATACTAGCCTTGAAAATACATATTTCAGTTATTTCCACATTAATGAACTGAAACTGCTTCCTCCAACAAGGAGGTAAGATCTGGCCAAGCTAGGGTTCAGATGCTGCAGCGACAGCAGTGGCATTATTAATGCCTGCAGTTGCCCTGCTTGCTGATTCTGTAGAAGGAGCATCAGGGCAGTGCAAATACATCTGTCAGCAACCGTTTACATGCGAACTATCCATCAGGGGATAGGAAGTGAAAATCTGATATGGAGCACACCAGAGCACAAGGGTATGCTTGGCCTTCTCCACTCAACTTCTGCACTGGTGACTTTTATCTACCACTCAGCTCCTTTACCGAGCAAATAAATAAATTGGCCGTCACTTTCTATTGTAAGGTCCTGGTGCCTTTTCCAGCTGAGCGGCAGGCTACCTCACCAGCGGGCAGCTGGGCAGCAGAGTTGAGGCTGTTTGTTTGCAAAGCGAGCAGGCTGGTGGCCCTGGGATGCAGGAGCACGTTGAGGGACCTGAAGGAGAGGAAGCACAATTGATGGCAGCTGATAGCTTGACGGCCTGGAGGCCTTTCACAGGATCATCCAAGGCACAAATGCCACTTCTGGTTCTTGAGAAGGGCAGAACAAGCTTAAAAAGGATGAAGGCTGACATTGCAAGGGGCATTGTTGAGGGAGACTGGGCTCTCTTCCTGGTCACCAGTCCTGCTCTGGGGCTTTCAGGAATGCGCTACCTCTTGCTTAGCCATGATTTCTGCACTTTGCTGTAACTCACTGCGTTACACTGTGCTCCTCAGGGCAAGGCCTCAGCTGCCTGCCCTGCTTCTCAGCAGGGTTCTTTGGCTAGTACTCAGCCCAGCTCCTGCTGCAGCGCCCTGGCTGTTTCTTGACATGAAGGGGAGCAGGGGGAGCTCCTGTGTGTCTATGAAGATCTCACATCCAGACCGCTGCTGCGATTGAGTGTGGAGAAAGCTGGGGGTTCACCTCATATTTGTGGCTGTGGCTGGGAGCAGCCACCATGCTAAACTATCCATCCACACATAAACTATTCACCTTGACTCTTTGGTGGTTAAAATGGTAATGAGGTTTCTTCTTGGACAGATACAGGCAAATGGAGGGGTGATCTGCAATAGTTAGCAGCAGGCAGGATCTGTTTCTAATGCCTGTCACTCCCTTGCCGAAAGACCATAAGGATGGCCTGTGACCCAGTTCATCTGGCCTGAAACTTTCTGTTCTAGAGAAAAAAAAAAAGGTTTACTGCCTGCTTTTTCTCTTCCTCTGGTCATTCCGCGAAAATTAATGTTTCTCTTGCTGCTGCTGTTGGCACTTTTAACCAAACGTTAGGAACTTGGGAACTGGTGGCCTGCCAAAGCATTCATCACACACTGCAAGGTGAGGGTTGCCCACACTGGCTATGGGCTGGACAAGCTGTGAAAGGGAGCAGGGAAGAAAGAACGAAAGTGGGTGAGGGTTGCAGGATCAGGCTCACTTGTCAGGGTTACACTGGATGGTCTTAATTACAGTAGTGTTACCTGCTTCCTTCTTCCCAGGATATTTCAGTCATGTCTCATGGGAGTGCTCAAATAAGCAACAGTAAATTACTTTCCCTTAGCACATGGCACTGGTAGAACTATGCTCCCTTTGCTGGCTGATTTACTGAAGAAGCTACTGTCCAGGTCTTAGTTTACTGCCAAGTCCCATTCTGGGCACAGAGCAAAGAGGGAGGTTTTTTATATATAAACCCTACATATTGGAGGTGGCAATATTTTTGCTCAGAAAACTTTTTGCCTAAGCTGAAACAAAGAACGGGGAAAACTTCAGCTGCAAAGAAGAGAGCTTTGTGAAGGAAAAACAGATATACAGCCTGTCCACTGAATTTGTACAGACTGGGTTTTTTCTGACATGCTAACTAATGATACTGAAGTTTGAGTGGCCTTTGATCTTTGGTCTTTGATACAGATTATAGCAATTCAATTTCAAAGGACTGGTTGTCTATTATTATTATAATAGGTTTAGTGTTTTTCTTTGAGCAGCTTGGTTAATTTTAGGTGGAAAAGACCTTATTCTCCTGTGGTTAGCAGTCTGGGTAGTTACTTCCTGAAGAGTTTTCTCTTGATGGCTCCCTTTGGGCACTTATTTCCAGTGAGTTAAGGTGGGCTTTTGGGTCAGAGCTTACAGAGTTGTGAGTCAGGAGAGGATCGAGGATGATGTATTTTTCTCACTCTCTCTATCTCTGTACTGTTTTATTTCTGGAAAATCAAATATAACAGTTTAATCAAAAAGGAAGTGGGAAACAATATAAAAAAATACTGCCTAGCTTTTGCACAAATAAAAAATAAATGAAATAGAAGCATATTCATCAAAATCAAAGTCAATACTGAAATAAAGTTGGCCCCTGTTTGTATATGCAACATAAAATGAAAAGAAAAAAGTGGAGAGAAAAGCACTTATAAAAAGGAATTTTTTTTTTTCTGAAATTGCTGTATTTCAGAATATAATAGCAGTAATGCACTCTATGCATAAATGTTATGGGGGAAAACTTAGGATTTAAATTAGATTTTTTTTTCTCTGCTAAGAGAATAACAGAGAATATCTTTGGATACAGCTTAGGACTGGTAATTAAGACCTGGGTAATTTAGGAGGGACTGAATTACAAATATCTGATGTGATTGACGGTAACAGGGCAGATGGGCCCTTTAAAGTCCTGGCGAGGCAGGAGGCCACACTCATAATACTGCAATATACAGAGGATGGAAATCCACCCAGGGGACTGGGAATCCTCCCAGGGGCTCCCAGCCAACAGCCTTAAATAAAGCTCTGGTGCAGAAGGAGCATTGGAAATGTTAAAAAAAAAAAAAGGAGAAAAGGCAAGGCAAGGTGGGCTACAAAGGGACTATCAGTGGAAATATTCACCCTAAAATGTCTGAGGTAAACTGCTGCCCGATTTTTGTTTGTTGCTCTTTCTCTTAGTCTGGGTTTGGGGAAAAAAACTGTCAGGAGTTTTCCCTGGCACAGCTGCAGTGCTTATCTCTGTGACTTGACAGAAAATGAGTCAGGGCTGCCTCCACCAGTGGTCCTTTAAAAGTGACCTAGTTCCCACTCAGGTCAGCGAGCACTCCTTCAGCTCACCTGCACTTCTCTGCTACAGAGCTCCAGTGTCTTAATTCATCCATGCCATGAGGCATCCACTGGGGCTGGAAGGCATTTGATCTCCTCAGAGGGAAGGACCTGTCCAAGAACAGACTCTAATAGGAGACAGTGACTCTTTGCCATGTCATCACTCAAAATAGTACCTTAGAAAGTGGCTGGGAAAACTAAACCATGACCTGTTCCATTAGATGAAAGCTGGATGCATGTTTTCTTCTCAGGTTTTCTCATGGGGTACCTGTGCTGTCAAGAAGGGGTTTAGGAAATTTTATTCCTTATAATTTGTTCTGGTCTTGCTCTTTAGGATTAGAAGAAGCTTTTGGAAACAGGGCATGCATTTCTTTGAATAAAAGCTTGGGTCCACTAATGCCAGTGTAATTCTGCCATGACTTTGTCTATGTTATCTAAGTAAGTTCTCTCGATGCCGAATGAATGATTTCTAGACCATGTAAGAGTAAGACTGTACAGGTTAAGCCAAACTTGCCTTGCATGTTGTCCAAGAACCATAACCCTAAGAAAAATACTACCAAAGTGAAATATAGGGAAGAGTAGGATCTCATCAAACCTTTTCCTTCGATTTCCATTGATGTCTTCATGATAACCAGATTTCATGAGAATAAAAGATCTGGAAAAAGACTGGAACCCAGCTTCCTCTTGGCCTTTTAAGGAGAACCTTAGAAAATTCAGAGACCATTTCACAGAAATGTTTAGTAAAACCGCCTTTCAGTCCTATATGGTTGTTTCTGTTACAGAAACTCCAGTTTACTGCAGCTGGGAGGAGGCCAACAAATGAATCTCATTGCCAAGTGGTTCTGCTACTGGTAAAGTTTCTGTTGAAGTTTCAGTTCAAGCACACTTCACACCTGATGAAGGCATTGGGGTTTTTTTACACTGTGTTTACTCCTATTTGGATGCAACCTAACTTCTGGTGCCAGAGATATGTGGCCAGTTCACAACAGGATTGGTTCAAGTACAGTTCAGAACAGGTCTTTATTGACCTTTTTACCCAGAAAAGGAGGCAGAGAGCTAGCACCTTCTTGTGAGGACATCAGCCACGTAAAAGCATGGAAAGAGAAACCCAGTGTGCCAAAGGAAGCAGAATAAGGTGCCAAAACCATGATAGCCTTACATAGCGATTTACTTCATTTAAACCTCTGTGCTCTACCCAACAGGGGTCATGTTGCACCTAGTGCCTGTGGTGACTCCCCTTTACTCCTACTCTCTTTGAATGTGTTTTGGCAGGCCTGCATTTCCTGACTGATATTTTTATTGTAGGTATTGGAAAGGCAGATCTGTGATTTGCCTCCTGAGCAGGAGAGCAACTGCCAGAAGAATGCTGTTAGCTGGGATATTTAACTGCATAAACTGAAGTGCTGTGAGTAGTGATTTTAGAACTGGCATGTTCTCTTTTCAGCTTATAAACCTATTTTGATATTCATATAGAGTCATAAAATATAGCAGGAATGTTTTAATATATTTACTTGCATAAGACAGCTACATATAACTTGAAACTGAAGTTGTTATTTTTGGTTTCTTTACTTGTTATCCAGTAATACGTACATTATTGATCACATCCACTCAGGCTTAGCAAATCTAGCATTCATATGTGCCTTTTTAATGACTGAAATAGTGATTTTTTTAAGAGTTTGTGGGTAATAACATTAATTGGCATACAGCGCTGAAGAGCTGCTTTAACTCACCTACTAAACGAATATATCTGCCATGATGCTGTCATAGTTACCTTTGATGTGAAGTCATCATCCTATTGCGCAAGAAAGGAGGGGCAATGTTAGCTGGAAAAAAGAGTTCAAGTGGCAATGACAATGATTTCTATGATGAGGTTTGGCCATTGCTGCTACTTTGACTTTCCTGTAGCTGCTAAGACATAAAGGAGGGCAGAAATGGAAAAAGAATATGGCTTATGAAGGAGCTAAGAGTATTTCATATTTGTCTGGCAAAAAAAAAAAAGAAAAAGGGAGAGGAGAAGACCCTTTGAAATTGTGGTGTATTTGCTACAAAAGAGACAAACGAAGGTAGAGAGAGAATGGAAAGTTTTGATGAAACTGGAAGGACTGAATAAAGGACGTTCCATTCAGGGTGGGAAGTGTGATCTTCAACATCACCACCACTTTGGCTCCAAGTCAAATTAAATAATGGATGTTTTCCTTGACCTTGTGCTACTTTTGCAGTGTGTTACATGATATGCTCAAAATTTAAACTGGTTCTTAATAATACTCCTTACTTTAGTGTTATGATTGGAGTACCACATACAGACTAATCCTCCAGGCTTCACTTTGACAAAACTGCCAGTGTTTTCTGAGCAGGTTTCACCAAACTGTCCAAAGAAAGCTTGTGAATGCAGTCTCATTTCAGAGAAGTACTACACATTCTCAATGCTTGCTGAAACAGTAGCAGAATTGGGTTGGAAATATCACAGCAGCAGTGTTTGGAGGTGTGTCTGCATTGGTTTTTTTCATCAGTCTGGAAATACTGTAAGATTGGCTGGAAGCACCAAGAGAGGAGTGAGGCTGTTCAATTGGAAACAGTGGAATTCAGGTTAAGGTGGAAGACACAGATGGGCTCCTCTTGGAATAAGCTCGTTCACCTCTGGCCTCTAGAAAATGTGCAGTAATGGGCCAACACTATCAAGGACTGGTAACTGTGAGCTCAGAACTCTTTTAGATCAGTGTAAATAGGATCAGTCTGGCTTGTAGAGATGCCTAGTCTGCATTTTTATAGGTGCATAAATAACTTGGCAAACTAAATTAATGCATGAGCCAGGTTTAGACCTTTATAAAAGAAAAAGATTGTTGCATTATTGGCATTAATATGATTGAAAGGGTAAGTGCAGAGATATAATGCCATATAGTGGCAAGCAAGGCCTATGGTAAGATTTCCGCTTCCCCAGGCATTGGGAAATGTGGTTACAGGTGGTAGCCTGGGGAAGTAATGTGGAAAGTGACCAGTACTCTTTCAAGGATCTTCCTTGGGTATTCCCTGTCATTATTGCTCGTGAAGGAATGGTGCACATTGCCCATCCTCACCTGCTGTAGAGTCTAGATTAGTTATAGACTTTTCCCTTAGGACAGGAGGATTGCTCTCATGCACTGCACATACTTTTCCTTTATTTGTACTTTCCTTTCTGCCTCCAAATGTGCTTGCCATCTTAACCCCAAACAGATCTCGTTCAGGAAAATGTTGCCTAAAGTGAAGAATTTGGAAGAGCTCTTGAAAACACACTTGGATGTGATAAAGCACTCAGGTTTCAAACGGGTAATGTTCAGAGTGTGCACAGAGCACTAGAGGGAAGGACAGAGAATGAGGAGGAGGGAAGGAGAGCTCAGTGTTGTCAGAAAGCCACAAGACCTTTGAATTATTACACTGAAAATTGAAACTGCTCTATCAAAATTGATGGAAGTGCCATGTAAGGTTGTTCTCCCTTGTACCTTATTTCCAAAGTTTGCACTTTGAAATGTGTTTATCTGTAATTCAAACCTAGGGGTCTGACTCGGAGTGACCTTGAGTTATTTTTTTAAGCAGTCTCTATTTACGTGACTTTAAGCATGATGACCCTTTGAGCACAGAAAGAGGTGCTGATGTGCTTTGAAATCAAAATGAATGCACCTCCTCTTTCTTCCCACTCCTCCCCATGTGGTAACTCCTGGAAGTCTGGCTTTTATCTAAGAAAAGATCACAGAAAAAATGTCATGTTATTGTTAGGAGAATGCATGAAACTAATGACATTGCTACAGTATTATGCACCATATTAAAATACACGTGTGTGCAGTCTTCTATACCCATACTGTGCAAACATACTATGTCATGTGAAAGCATTTTCACAAAGTCATCGCAATCACCATGTAATGTCCCCCCCACCACTACCTGAAGATGAAAATTTTCAGTACTAATGCTGCAAAATGTGTATCATGTTGATTTATGCTAATTAGTTCCATAGATGTCATATTACATTGTTAAATGCTGACATAAGTGAAGTACTGTTGCTTTCAGTGTTAACAGCTCACCAGAGCTGGTGTGGAAACAACAGGGGACCTACCCACCTCTACATTGTCCGTGGTCTGCTAGATGCAGCTGGGAGCTGGGGACTTCTCTAGTTATTCGTTTTGTTATGCCTTTATTGACACAGCTTGCTCTATAGAAGTTACAAAGGTTTTTAAAGTGAGACTTTTCTCAAATGCCTTCTAGTTTATTACTGTTTGGCTACAACAGGGCCCATTACAGTGGGCTTGAGACCTTGCTTGGGCACCCACCCTAACTTAAGGAGCTGAGAATGCCTGTGTGCACCGTGCGGTGGAGTAAGAAACCTTTGTGTGAGCCAGAGACCTCTGTGCTTTATGAGCAAGAGCCTACCCATGTCCATTAGCAAGGTTGTCTAGCCTCTCGTCAGATGCGGAGGAGTATGGATGTTGCTTGATTCTTTCCTGCTCTCCTCAGTAGTGGGACTGTTTGGGAGGACTCAAGTGAGAAGGGTGAGGGCCAGGAAGGGCAATAATCGGCTGCTTTTTGCAACATGGGCACACTGATTCTGCCTGCTGCCTCGATGGCAGTGTGAGCTTCATAACACAAAAGTGTTCTGAAGTGCCTTGTTTGTTTCCAGAGGAAAAGTCAGAGCTTAAGTGAGCAGAGAAAAATACCAGTTTTAAAGCTGCTGAAAAAAACTGATGTTTATTTGTCTTGCTGTTTGGGGTATATTCTTAATTATTGAAAATAGCACTTTGCTATTAACTGCTATTAAGCTGAGATGAAATGTGTTTGCATTCACGTGTATGTACAGCAGATGACCATTACTCTGTCTCATCTAAGGGTTATGGAAGGACTGCCATTTTCATGTCAGCTCTGAGGGAAGTGTTTTAATGAAATGGAAATGAGTCAAGTTATTTTGCATTCACCTTTTGTGTAATTTTGTTTGCAATGTCGTGTGCTCAGGTGCATGCCAGACCTTCATATGACAAGCGCAATCTGGGACTGACAGATGACTTTCACCATCCAGAGAGTGACATGGGAATGTTTTGTTTGTATTTGCTATTTTGTGTTAATTAGCAGAACATGGAGGGCATGTTGGCTTTGGGTGAGCGTATAAAAGAGCAATAAAACATTGCATTATTTTAAAATGGTCAATTAAGTCATGCTATGTTGTGGCTAAAATAACATGACCTTCACCTACCTACCTGTTGTGAAATTTCACCTCAAAGGATGCATTCTAGCTGTGTAATTCCTCTTCAAAGCAATTCTAGATTTACTTGCTAAGCCCAGCCTGAAATCAGTTCTCTGCTTTTGATCACTATATTAATTTAACTGAAGAGCCTCTAAAACAAAAGGAACATTGATAGAATGGAAGCAGAGGATATAGAGAACATAGCAATACAAGCCTTTCTTGCAAAAGAAAGCTGCCTTGAAGAAGCAGTAATAGATCAAACACTCTTCATCTCCAGGCATGTCTATGGTAACAGAACTTAACGCTAGTCCATTTTTCTTATTGACACATCATTTGTTTAAAAAGTAAACTTGGTTTGACTCATAGACTGTAATGATCAGTTTGTAACATATGGTGGAAAAATTTTAAAGGCTGGCTTGTGAGGATTTTTAGTAGTGTCTCTGTAGAAGGAAGGAGTGCAGCGGAGCGAGGTAGGCAAGAGTAGCAGCTATTGAAGCACTGAGGGGAAACACAGAGCAGGACAAGAAATAATAACATTATAAGAAAAAATTTTCTTGGTTTTCCCACTGTTTTGTTTTTGGAGACGGTGTATAACAAGAAGCTCGAAGAAAAATCAGGGTTCCCTAGGTGCTTCTGCCTGCTAGAGACCACATTGGGCGCTACACACTCCAACGAATGGTTTCATGATATGGGGCGGATGAGCTCTGTATCCTTGAAAATCCTGCATAGTCTTGCAGGAGGATAATGTATCTCCACACTTCCTAAATGTAAGGCAAAGGCAGACATGCTCTCATGTAGGACAACGGGGCTACTGCTGTCTCTCCCTCCAGACACATTTTCCTCTCTACCCTTGGATTCCGACACTTTCTCAGAGCTTGGTGGCATCCTGGTTTTCCATTAATTACTGGATTTCTCCATCAATAGAGAGGCCTGGCAGTAAATAATAGCATAACCACCCTTAGCTATAGTGCAGGGAATTGCCCCACCCCTCTTTTTGCCTGGGGCATTTGACATCTCTGGTAAAGCATATGTGTGTGCATGTATGTGAGAGCTTGAACTTGTGTGTGTATATACATATGAATGAGTGTCCAGAGTTTGCTGTGCACATTTGCTTGCACGAAAGAGGCATAACATTTTGTCTGGCCATTACTAAGAAGAGCAGCAGCAATGTTCATCTAAGAAAGAGAATACCCTCCTCTCTAGTGAAATAGCATGTTTATCCTGATTGTTGTTATCAAAGCAGTTTATTAAGCATACAAGAAAGACCAGTGCAGCAAATTCAGAGGTAAAGAAAGGTTGTAAAGGCCGAGAAAACAACTTCCCTGTGAATCTACATATTGTGAAGTCATTTGGGCTGGTCACTACTTTTCAGAGAGAATTTATTTTTTTGTGGGGAAAAAAAGGAGATCAAAAAAAAATTTCACAAAAGCCAAAGTACTCCGTCCTATTCTCCTCCTTTCTCTCAGCTCAATTTTTTTATAATCTCCGGCATTCACTGAATCAAACAGCGACTGCTGATTGTTTTGATGATAAATTGCCTGGAGTGCACGTGGGACTAATTATGAGATGGCACATTTCACTCTGCCACCTGTATAAACTAAATTTTAGACAGGCACAGTGAGAGAAATACTCACAACAACACAGCGTTGGAAAAACTGCAGACCTTCTCCCTGTTCCCTCCCCCACTCTCACTAATGGAAGACTCTGTAATAGAGAGTTAGGTCTTGAGTCTATAAAGGGAAAACCTGAGGGAATAGGAAGATGTGAATAAGGGAGGAATCAACCCAGAGGATCTGTAGGAAAGGAGAAATTGGGGATCTGGGTGAAAAGAAAGAGAAGGGCAATATGTCCATAGAGATGGAAAGATCAAAGGAAGGAAAAGACCTGAAAGCAATTAGATTATTTTGGCACATGAGAGAGCTATGATGAGGCTCAGAAAGTTGGCCTGGGGAGTAGATGCTCGAAAGGTACAAAGAGTGAAGAAGAAAGGGAGGAAATATGGGTCAGACACTCCTTGGTGACTGAGGGCTGCTTGATAGCTTGGAAAAATGAAACAGTGAATTGTAACCTTTTCTGTAGTACTGGCATGGCCAGGACACAAGCATCACAATCCACGAGGCCAAAAGGGAAACCACAGGTGCCTTTTGCCTAACCTCTCCCTTGCTTCTTCTTGGGGGTGAGGTGGTGCGCAATTTATTAGTATTTTCAGCCAGAAAGGATGTTTTTTGTGCAGGAAAAAAACTTCAAACCCTTATAAGCTGTATTATATTCTCTCACTGAATGGGGATAAAACAATGGGCCAGAGCATTCAACTTTGTCTTACTATTTTGGGTACAAAAATCTCTTATTGTCTATGGACTTCGACATGGAATTGTCCTGCCCATACCTCTGCTCTTTGCAAGTGTCAGGAGGGTGAAAATGTGCATGCAGGTCCTTGAGTATGGGAGAGAAACAGAACATGGAACGATTATTTCATCCTGTGTTTTACATTATCATAGACCCTTAAAATAACAAATAAATAGTCTTCCTTCTGTCTCCTCTGCTCCGATACTGGTACTTGTATCTTCCGCCTTATCCAAGGGTCCCAATGCAATAGCTGACACATAACAGCACATCACTGCTGCTCATCCATGCGTGTTTTCATGTATATGCATTTACACATTATCATCACATCGACTGGCTGAAGCCAGCTTTTGGGTATATAGTCTTCGAGTATTTTAAGTCCCTTGTTGCCATTGAGTTTTGTACATCATGTTATATCCCACAGGGATATCACTGGAATATCAGCAGTATTGCTTTGTGATAGGCTTTTAATTTCCCAGGACAAGTATTTGTGACCTCATCTGTGGTAATCTCTCTTTTCCTACCCAATTGCTATCCTAGCACAAAGACATTATTTGAAAGATAATTTTGTACATGCATATTTGCTTTTCCTCTTGCAAGAGACTGGTAAAAGTCATAGTGGCTTTATTAAGACTTTGCATAGCACCATAGGATATACATACAAGAGACAGCATTTCCAGTGAAACGGACTCTAGATTTTTCCTGGTTTTCCTGGGTAAAGGAGACCAGATCTTTGTGAGTGGGTTTAGCATCAATTTAGATATCCCCTAAAAACTCCTGCATGCCCATCTTCTGTCAAACTATGATTGAGGCTTTGGGAGTATCAGGATCCCATGGAGTTTATGCATGTGTCCTGGATAAAAGAAAGATACACAAGTTAGTACTCCCACCAAGGACTGCCAGAAGAGTGAATGCATTTATATCATTAAAATCCAGAGAAAAGACTCAGGAAAGAGTGGGAGAAGGGAATGGAGTTGGGAATGCAGAAATACAATGAAATATCCTTCTATGGGCATACTTCTGTGTCTTGCACCTTAGCAAGAAAACCTTGCACAGAAAGCGAGTCTGTGTAAATCTCACTGGCAATTGAACTATTCAGTGTTTTCCTTTTGACATCCACCCGTCCAGCTAGCCAGACAGACACATGGTTATACTTTGGAAAATCATAGCCATTTTGCAGGATTTTTTATACTGTAACACACTGTAATTCTGCCTTTAACTTTCCTTCTGCATAACATTGTTTTATGGACTCCCTTTAAGATGAACTATTAGGAGCGCCAGGAAACAGATCCTCCAACTTGCAGAAGCAGCAAGTTGGTAGACAGGTACCAGTATGAAGCCCTGACTATGCTTTATTATTTGATGGTAATACTGTAATCTTGGATTTGATTTGAAGGACATTTTTGCCTTCAGATCTGAGTGTGAGAACTTCAAGCAGAAGACTGTGCATACACCTTTGGTGGACTTGTGTACAGGCACAAAAGTTGCTTCCTGTTGAGGGCTCAGCTTGGAGTTGTGTGGCAGGGCAGGCTGCTCCTTAGGGACACAAACAGGAGAGATGGGGAGATGGGGCCCTGCAAACTGCAAAGTGAGAGAAAATATGAAAGCTATGGAAGAGTCCTGAGAGTCCTAGAGCCCTCTAGGACCTGGAATCTTTTTGATCCCAGAATCAAACCTCCTCTCTAGTGTCTGCGTTCACGTTTTGTCAAATGAAAACAGAAAAATACGGTGGCACTGAAGTTAAATAAGCCCCTTTTTTACAGCTAGGACCAATAAATCTGTTTAAAGATGCTTTACTACTTTTCTTGAGGGATAATTTAGACTATGTATCAAAAGGAAAATCAATAGTTTTTTCAATTACAAATAATTGCTGGTTTGACTTCCTTCCACTTTTTTATTTTTATTTTTGTCTTCAAAATATTTCTACTGAGAGTGTCTTCTGTCTTAAGTCTAAACCAGTAACACTTTAAAGACAGAAGCATAAAAAAACATCCCAGGAAGTCTTACCAGTGATGGTATCAAAAGCTGGTCATGCTGTGCAGAAAGTAGCCACAGATTCAGGAGATGGCATGAGCTCATGTTCACTGCACTAGAGCATGCATAGGGTGAAATCCACCTGCTGTAAAATGAGTTGAACATAAATGCTGTCAGGAGAGGTGCAGCCAGCTCCCCGCACTGGGCTCCTTGCTAGCTGGTAAAACTTTACTTTGGGTCAGGTAAGGTTTCTCAAGGAGATGCTATTTAGTTTTTTAAGCAAAAATATTCAGGCCATCTGGAACATAGTCAAAATTAGAGATGGGAAAATAGAAGACATTTTGAGCACCATCGTGTTTTCATACCTTTTCCTTAGTAGGTATCTATGAGATACCTATGCAAACCTATGAGGTTTTACTTATTCTAATTTGTAAAAATTGGTGTTGTCTTTCTACATTGGTGATGAAAGAGCAACAAGCCTTGAAGTTTCAGGGAAGTATAATAACCAAAGAAACAAGTATTTTCGTACAAAAAGATGATGTTTTGAAAAAAACATTCCACAAAGACAAAGCTGGAAGTAGTTGAAAACCTGAGGGAGCCTGCGCGGTAACCTAGGTGGTGTCTTTCCTAGTCTCGTATGGTTTTGTGAATCTTGCCTTCATATATTTAGCTCTGGACTATCAGAATCTTCCTATGTCTTTAGAGATTCTGGGTCTGATGAAACTGAAAGTGGTTTATTATCATCAGTGTCATTAAAGTAGTGTGACTTTTGTGTGTGGGTGTTCTCAAGGTTATGCCGTTTTGCAATTCAAACCTGTAGCTGTATTTGGAGTAATTATATCCAAGCCAGCTTTTAAGTGAGTTAGCTGAGCTACTGACAGGAGCATGGCGGATGCTCAGCTTGGACCATGCCAGGGTGTTTAGCCAGGCTGCTGGGCAAGCTGGCACTCTAACTCTACCAGTCTGCACACATATCACAGCTAGACTGGATATATCAGCAGGAATTGTAACCACATGTTCAGGTTACAGAGTAAATGCAGTATAAGGTTGGTAATACGCTTTTTGCAGTGTAAGCACAGTCAAAACTGTTAAAAGTGCCCAAGACAGCTTGTAACTGGTTTAATATATTCACTATTCACTTCATTGAAGCTCAGAGATAAGCTCCTCCTTGAACAGTACAGGTTTCCTCTTCTGAAACTTCACAGGATTTCTGTCAGAGATTTTGTGTGCTGGGAACAGGACCAACCCCATTTCCTAGGGTAAGCTTTCTCTTTGTGGGCTTCATTTGTGAAAAAACACGAGCTTCTTGAGCCTTGGACTCACCGCCACTTTGCATAGTTCCTGTCTGTCAGTGAATTTGTTGATGTATAATTGCATTCATCTTGCATGGTAAAGGCTCAGTTCTCCAAGGGGGAAAAAGAAGCAGATTTTTAAGCCTTAGTGCCCTGCATTTCCTGACTGTCCCTTTAAGCTTATATTTAGTTCTAATGAAGGATAAATAGTTGGCAGAGACACATTCCTCTAATTTTCATGGAGAAAGGCTTGTGGGATTGCCTAGCTAAGGAAATCTTAATGAAAATGCACACAGTTTGAGAAGAAGACATTTCTTTGAGCATTCTTCTTCCTCCTTCACTCCCTGGGAAGTATTTGAAGTGATAACAGGGAGACCACTAAAAGCGGATGGTGAATAAGACACAGAAGTTGTTACATGCTAAAAAGGGCATTTCCTGATAAAGAACTATTGAGGGCCCTAGACTTCCTTGAATGTGCACATTAATAACAAATAAATGCCAAACTAAAACTGCTGAAAAAAGATGGAAAAAAAAAATCCATTCATCTCCTATTAAGATAGGGTTAAATTTTGCTCTTTAGAAATAGATCATCCTGTATGTAAAGTTTATTACAAACAAACAGGAGGGGAATCTGCCCATTCAAAACTGGGTGGATTTTTCTCATAACGTAACAGTAACTTCTTCTAGCGCTGGGTTTTTTTTTTTCATACAAATAAAAAATGTAACTAGCAGCAAAGGTTGTTGTAGTGCCAGTTCTGCAAAGCATTTCAGAATGTGCTGAAGTGCTTCCCTATGCAACAAAGCCCATAGCACATGCTTTATCTTAAACATGTGCTCATATCCCGTTGAAAGCACCAATGTTTAAACACGTATCTAAATGCTTTGCTGTACCAGAGCTCCGGGCACAATTCGTTGTCTTTTGAAACCAATGGGAATCTTTCCAGTCCTTTCAATAGGTATCCCATCAAGCAATAAATCTCAAATGTTAAACAATCAAACCAGAGAATAAAAAGAAATCTGTTAAAGGTAGTCATTGGCTATATTCAAATAAGAAGTAAATATTAAAAAAGCAGGATGTGGTCACAGTTATCCCAAAAGCAGACACAAAGAGAGAGGAGATTCACTCAGTAAATTCTTTGTTCGGTTATGCATTCAGTGTGTTTGGTCTGCTCAGCTATAAACCTGTATTTACATAATTTTTGATGTTTCAGTTCACTGTGGCCCTGATTCAGCAAATTACTTAAACAGGTGCTTCACTTTCTACAGCTCTAAGCCTAAAAGTCAAAGTGGATCCACATGTACTTGTGGCCTATCAATAAACTAAAGCCTAGAAGATGACTTTGCTGCTTGTCAGATCACATAAAGCTTCTTCCAGAAAGAAGCTACAATCCAGAGAAAGAGTCAGTATATAATAATTTCACAGCATGTATCACATTGCCATAAACATTTTGTACAAAGGAAAAGTGATAAAAAGCAAAAAAGTAAACCAGAACATTGTACTTATTTGGCTATAGTTTAATCTTTTAGGCTAAAAACATCTTAAGACATGGTAACAAAGCTGGTTTGCTCATTGTAGGCTTCTTGGAAATTATACAGACATGTCATCAAAGACAATGGACCAGTTAGTGCCAAACTTTTCTGGATGGCAGCAAATATAGAAGAAGATCAGATTGAAATGAATTTTGCAAATTGGAGGAAACCAAAGCTTAAGGTTTTCAGGTTTGATACACACTTCTTAACCTCAGTGTGTTTTTCTATTGTAATATAGAAAGTGCTAATACGGCAGAAAATTTGTATCTTCGTGGTATAGTAGTGCTTTTCCTGTTGTATTACTTAACATTTATATCACATTAGAAACCTACATGGTACCTTTATAAAGTAAATTGACACGTTACATTAGCCTTCAATGTGACAATTTTACATTCTTGACAGAGAAAGCATGACAACAAGCCACTTAACTACTGTAAAGCTGAAACAAAGAGAGGCATGTTGATATCTATTTTGTGAAGCTTCAGTCCTCAGTATTGTGTCACTGTTGTTACTTGGACCGGGTAACCTCAGCACTGCTCTCCTCCCCTCTGCTGACAAACCTCTTTCTTTAATCCTCCTGACAAAACAGGGACACAAATTGCTCAGGTGGACTGGCCATGGCAAGACAACCCTCTCAGTACACACTTCAAGACAAACATGACAAAACTGACCCATGGCATCGAGACATCTCCACAGTTCTCCTAGCCAGCCAACATCTAACTGACACCCTTAACTTACAAAAGATATTAATTGTAGATTATAAGAAAATTCTGGTTAAAATCTGAAGTGCAAGAAGTCATGCTTTGTGCATCAAAAGCGTTTTCTACCTTCATAACCAGTTACAAAGCCAGAGCAAGTGATTCTGGAAATTTTCCCCTCCCAACTGTAGCGTTTGAGACTTTGAGACCAGGACACTTCCCTTTAATATTTCCAGGCATTTCTGCCTCACATTCTCTAGCTGTAGGGTTTACTGATTGTACCCAGTAAAGTCTTACATGAGAGATAAGATTTGGGAATCTCACTGTATCTGTTATGTTTGTGGTGCTATAGGCATGAAGTTGGCCAAGCTACTGTTAGTGCTGGACAGTGCTTCAGCTTCTGTTGCCTGTAAAACGGGGATGGAGACATGTAATGCATACAGAGCTGATGAGACATGAAGCACTACAAAAATGAAGTGCAACATAAAGGCCAAGTCATTTTATAATTGTCTTCTGACTAAAACTGAATTAGAGTCTCAGTGACAGAACACTGAAGTATACATTCATATAGATTATAATGTGGCATGCTATCATAGTTAGATGTTGGTAAAAGCAAACTGATATTCCTAATCAGTCAACTTTATTAACCTCATAGAAGAGAACACAGTGAGTAGATATTGCCTTTCCTTTGTATTTTGTTAGCAACCTGCTATTGCCGTCATAACATATTATGGGTAAAACTGCACTGCAGATGAAACCTCTGTTTTGAATAAGCAGGTGTATGGCAATTTCAGAACCAAACCCCAAATTCTAATTAAAGGTTGTTATTCCCATTTAACAAAAAAATGTTACTGAAAGTTAAGCAAAGTGTAACAGTAGCATATGGATACACATGCTCGTCTGATTATCAGGAGTCCCCTCATAAACAAATATATTCACAGCTTGTACAAGCCCTCCACTGGTTTTGCTTTTTCCTTCTCTTAATGGTGAATTTTAATATGGTGAACATCATCACTTTTTAAACAATTAGAAAAAGGGTATTGGACACTGTTTGTCTTGGGAAAGCTGATATTTGCAAGCCAAATGCTGACTTTTTCATTACTACTGGCAACATTTCCAATTTACACCAAGTTAACTCTTTCTTGAATTAATGAATCTTTCTGCTGATCCTAGATGTATTAAAATCTGTTGTAAGATCAATGGAGGTTTCTGCTTTTGCTATAAAGCATTTGATTTCTCTTGTCCCGCTTGACAGGTAGAGAGTGCTCTGCTCTCTTTGGACCTCTTAGTAATGAAATCTATCTCAGAAGAGTTACTGGTTGTTTTAGAAACATGATTAATAATGCTGTTTCTTAAAAAGTAATTAGGAGAACTAAAGAATTCAGACAAATCGAATACTTTCCTCTGAGTGTCCTTTGGATCTAGAAGGTTAAGAAAATACAGACACAGCCTGACAAACATAGATCATAAAGCAGCAGTGTTCTTGAAGAGGAAAACTTAAGGAGTGTGACACTGAAGCTGTCTTCCATCAACTGTCTAGATCAGCTTCACTGCAAAGTCTGTGAGACCTTGGCAATAAAGCAGTTGAACAGAATGCTGAAGAGACCACAAAGGGAGTTAAATCTGATGCTATGTTAGACAGTAAGGTCAGAAGTTACAAATTATCCTTCCCCTTTTTCTATGATGACTTTAGACATTTTCTACAAAGGGGCCAAATCTTCAAGAAGTACTATGTTCTACTGAAAGAGAAAGAGAAAGAAGGGGTAGATGATGGCACACTGAGTGCTTGTACTATAACCAGTTATTACTAAAATGTGAACCTATCTCATATACTTTTAAGAGGAAAGAAAAACTAAACAAATATAAAATGGAGAAGTCAAGCTTTGAATGAAAGCTACGCCTCAGCCCTTAAAAACGATGCAGTATGGTAATGTATTGCTACTTGTGTAAAAATTGTATGTTGTGTAATTAAATACGTGATACAAATACCTACCTCATGCACCCTGAAATCTACTAATGACTACCTTATGGTACTTAACATGTATTGTGTGTTTGAATGAATTCAAGAAACCAAATCAAGCTCCTTCAATTTTCTGTCGCAATCTTCCAAGTCTCATGTGTTCTATCAGCCCATGGGAGAAACACCCTTAAAAGAGTAGGGTATTTATAAGTAAGATTTAAAGGCACAGTGCCCCACTGATAAACACATTTTAACAAATATGAGTAGATATTGAGCTTATTGCTTAAGAGCTCCTACATCCGACTTGCTTAAATTCTCCTTTACATGCATGCAATGTGAAGACATACCATACTAATCCTTGCTTAATACAATGTGCTAGAGGTGTGATTCTCGTTGTGTCAGTGCTGTACGAATGCAGAAACCAAATCTGGTCTTTCTTTAAACTTCTGACAAACCATCCTTATTTCTTTAAAAGTTAAGCTTCACTGTTTTGCATGAATGAACTGAAAATATGTCTATTCAATGTACTGGGAATTATAGCTTGAAATGTCAGGACTGATGGAATAAGGGAAAAGGATAAATGTTCCTGTTAACTACTTTACCATGTGCAAGTGGACAAAGTAGAATAAAAACTACTTATCCAAAATGATGTAGGGTGTGCCAGATTTTATGCCAAGACAGAACACTCATGGTTATTATAGTTATTCTATTTTTATTGTGTTCGATCACAAGCAAATGAAGGGCATGGAATATTTTGTTGGTGTTTTACTTATAGGTGATCAGTCAAAAATATAATGCACTTTTTTCTTTATTATTACCATTTTAATTGCCATCTACTTAGCTTCAGAGAAAGTACCCTTCGAGACCAAAAAGTGATTGCAAGACCCAGTGTTTGCAAAGAATGAGATGGGCTACAAGCAATGTGAGATTTTTCAGAAAGAATAATGATAGGCTTGCTGCTTTTTGAGCCTTTAGGGAGTACCCAGCTCACATTTGCAAACTTTTCTTCATGTTCAGGTGGGTGAGAAACCTACAGTTTAGGGACAAAAGCTGAGATTTATTTGCTCTGAGCATGGGTCTTTCCTGGAGTGCACCTCTGGGAAGATGCCTGGGTGCCCAGGGTGCTTAGCCAGAGCTGCCAGCTCCCAAGTCTTACTCTAGAGGAACTGGGCTGAGCATTGCACTGTTCAGGATGCAACTTGTGTACAACAAAATAGGCACAGATCCCCTTTGGAAGATAAGATGCATGGTGTAGAGTTGCCAATGCCCTCTCTGGAGCTGAGTGGGCACTTTCCTCTTCCAGTGTTTTGGACCCTGCCTCGCAGACAAAGCCTGATGTCTACATTGTCCTCCTGCTTATTCAGAGCAGGGCTGCTCCTACTCCTCTGCTGACATACCCAGACTAGCTGCCTTTTCTTTGAAAAAGAGTTTGCTGAAATGGTGTTCAACTCCTTCAGAATACCCCAAATAATCTATTTGACATAGATAGGACATGCTGCAGGTGACCTGGCTCTCATTCATGAAATTACATCAGTTCAGCACTTTAAAAAGTAACACAAATAACTCAGCATTTTTTTTTTAAGTTCCTTGAATACTGTGAATTCAAAATATTTGATCAAAACTTCTGTGTTAATGAATTCAGGTTCTCCTCATAGAAATCTGAAAGAATAATTGGGAGTACAGGCCACTGTATATACCAGTCTAGCAGGACACATTTATTTTCCTTTTCCTACAAAGAAGCTGCCCTGTCAGTAGCAAGAATATATTAGTATATATATTTATAAAATAAATATACACACTTACATGCAATATAATTATAATATATACACTCTTTTAGGTAAAAATGGTGCCAGCACAGGAATTCGAAAATTTCTTGAGTCCCTGGGAATTAGGTATGGAGAAAGCTTTCCCAAGCTCATGAGCTCCAGAAAGCTCACCACTCATTTTTTGGTACAAAGCAGTCAATACAGCAAAGGCAGGGGAATACAGATACGAGTTCATCTGTTGACAGCCACCAAACAGAAATTTTCAGTCATACTAAATTCTGACCGACAGCCTATTTGTATTTCTATCATAATCTAGCACAACTAAAAATCTCAGCTATGCTGAAGACTGCTATTGTTATAATACATAAACAGTATGGGTTTTTTTAATGGACATATTGCCTTAAACTGAGTTTTCACCATCTGTTCTGCCCCTAATTTTGAATGCAAAAGAACATATTTCACAATTACATCTGTAAGTAATGATATAAGTAATTTAAATGCATGTATATGTTCACACAATGCAGCAGACAGCTGTGATATTTTTTTCTTTCAGGCACAAATCAAGAGAAGAAATCTACAATCTCCTCAAATAACACTTCCCCCCTTCCCTTCTTGTTCCCCCACTTAGTGAAGCTGTTTCATTGCAGTCATAGTCTTTCCAATAAGCTAATTTTGCTGTACCTAGGAGTTCAAAGCTTGCTCAGTAAGCTAATGTGCAAATACATTTTTACAATGCTTCCCCTGTCTTCATCCAAATCCCCTCTGGCTTGAATGACAGTTTGGCAGATGCAAGGCATTAGATCAATCAGTTTCAATAGATGTTCAGGAGGAGACAGGTCAGGCTGTGTGGCCCAGTCTGTCTATGTTTTTAGCTCTGCTTTAATGCCTTTGCTTTTACACAGGTTTTTGCAAAAACACCCTTCTGCAGGTGAATCTTGGACTGACTGAGATGGAAGCTGCCTGGCCAGAGAGTGGGGTTCGCTACAGCAGAAGCAGTGCACAAACTTCAGGGAATATGATAACCACAGCTATGTGGAAGGCTGCTATGAAACAATGCAGCAAGGAAACCATTTTGGCTACTATGTGCAAAAGTCCCATTTTCAGAGAAAGACCTTTGGATGGAGTGTCATCCTTCCACAGGAGCTTGCAGGGTCGTGAGATGTGAGTTTTATCATTCACGTCGTGCTATTCACGACAGCTAAATATTGACCAAATTCCTTGAGACTTTGCAAAGAGATCTACTGAATAAGAATTTTGAAAGTACAAAGTAAAATTACTTCTTGAAGGTGTTATTTACATAAAAGTTGATTTTACATGTTGTATTGAATGGAAATCACAAAACCTGTAAAAGTTGAATGGCTTTTGCAGCATACTGGTGTCCCTCATATGTGTCATATGCATTTGGTTTACCCACTGGCACATGCTTGTCACCTCTGCTGGTGAACTGAACTGAGATACCAAAAGAACTCATGCTAACAGAAAGAAGAAGAGGTTATTGTAAATTCCTAGAACAAAATTTTAACAGGGAGTTTACTCCCATTGTTTAGTGCAAATTGCTGATAGGGATTAGAGAGGCTTTTATTTTCCATATTATCACTGTCTTTTTATACTGCTGCACATTTACTACTGCTAGCTTTTTGCAACCCATGAAATAGATAACAGCAGTGGATTTGCATAGGTCTTATATTGTAGTTTGATAGTATGCTCTATAATTGTGCTCTTCGGACCATACTGCATTTCTTACTTTTTAACTGATAGCATCTTTTTTTATTGTAAAGAGGTGATAGTCAGAAACAATGAAATGCTGATTTATGACAACTGTCCCTAAAAGCTTGCAGAGTTGAGAATGATGGAGGAAAATTACCAGTGAATATTTAGGTAAGGTGAGTGGAGTCATGCATTAGGGAAATTGGAACTGTGTTGAAGATATTAGACATTCAGATTTTCTTACAGTATCTTTTGAATTTTATTTCATTTTAGCAACTGGCTTTTTTTGTCCATGGGGATTGGGTGATTATGTATGTAACCGTGTATAAGATGTAGTCAGACAATAACTGGCTGGTATTGATATGCCAAGGAATGAAGAAATGCCAGTGCTGGCCTCTGATGTCCATTTTGTTGTAGCCCAGCCAGTCCAAAGGCAATGGGAAGGATGTACCCACACCATGCTCTGTGTCCCTCCATTGGTTTCATGGGATTGAAATACTCCCCTAGATTGGTATAAAGCTGCAGGGTTGGGGCATGTACCATCAAGAGAGAAAGGGAAGTTTCCCTGATCTGAAATGAGGGCCTGTACCTGCAATAGAAAGTGATTTTTAAAAAATTATTGAACGGAAGAACTTGTATGGCAAGAAACTTCAGATTGTGAGTCAATCACAATGTAAAGTGTTTTTTAAACCAGTACTACAAGGGGAAAAGAAGAAGCTGAGTTTTTTTAAGACCTGAAAACAGAGTCTTAAGCAGCTGAAACCCACAAAGTTAAGAAGGCTGGAATGGAAAACCTAACTCAAGAGTGCCAAGGGGTTGCCTCCTACTTGTAACACTAGATAGCTTTTCTGTGTGGGGCACTAACATTAACAAACAAAATCCATAGCTCTTAGTTTCTAAATAGTTAAGACAGGCTGTTTCAAAGAGCTGATAAATTAGTTTTCCTGGGGGAGGAGAGCATCTGTGCTCCTTACAGAGCACCTTTCTGGCTTATTTCCTGTAACTTTTCAGATGGTTGTATATGAATGGACTTTCAAAGCAAATCTTTTCAGAAGCAAGTGGTAAAATGAGGGCATCCTTTAGGAAGGAGAGGGAGTGAAAGAACAGAAGCCATATGAGTGAATAAGAAAATAAAATAGAAAAATCTGATAGAAATTAAAAGAAAAAAAAAAGAAAGGAAAAATAAATACAGTAGAAACATGTCAAATAAAGAGGGTGTGGTACATAAGATTCTCTGCCACATGCAAATTTACCGCTGGTTTGGGATACAGAATTGAGGCCATAGGAGTCAAACACAATTGCATTAGTTTGCTAATTAAACAGCCACTGCAAGCACCTAATGCAAAACAAGTGTAAAAATTAGGCAAGAAAATGGGAGGAAAACAACCGCTTAAAATACAAGGGCATTTTAATAGAAATGGGCTACCTACATACTTTTATCCTCCTGCAGAGAGAGGGAGAGTCCAAACTCAGGTCATTAAACAATGTCCTGAGCCCACTCACTAAAATCGACCATATAAAAAATCAGGAGCCAAGGATTTCTAATATTCTGACATAGAAATGCAACTTTGATCTGAAATTGCGGTTCACGCCCTTGTTCAGCGAAATCTTCATTCCTTAGCTTTATCAGAGACTTTGATGTCTTTTAATATTCTTAAGCACATAACCTCTAAACAGAGAGATATGCTGAAGAAAGAAGAGGAGGAGATTTTGTTTAAAAAATAGAGAACTGGGAATATAAAAGAATAAAACCTAGACTTTTTTTTAGTATTAATTATCTATAGAATGAAACCTCTACGGCAGATGTGCCAGCCAACTCTCTCATCATCAGTTTCAAGACTTCAATCAGCAGATGACTCATAGTTAGTGAAAGAAAAATTGTTCCAGCTACACAAGGAGAGCATAAATATTATGTTTCACTTGGTATCATAATTAACTGCATACTTCAGATATTTCTTTTATGTCTGCATTCACAATAGGTAATATAATTTACCATTAATAGGATTAAAATGTCTTTTAAAAAGTAAATACTTCATTGGTTTAAGAATGTTTTCTGTTTGTTTTGTGCAGATACATATTTGGCTGCAGGCACACTATTCATACCTCAGTGTAGAAAATATTGAAAAAAAATATTAAGATAATATGTATAGTCCAGAAGCAAATGTATTTTTCTCTCTTGCTCGGCATAATAATAAAAACTTCCTTTTCCTGGATTCCTGAAAATGAATCCTGAAGTCCCAAATCATGTACGTTTAAAAAAATTATTTCATGTGAAGGAAAAAAGAAAATCCCAAATATTACAGTGTAAAGACACAAATGTTTGCATGGGGGAGATCACAACAGTAATAACCAAACTTGCAAATTCTGAAGTGCACTTTTTTTTTACAGCTTTCTGAATTGAGAGTCAAAGAGGAAAATCACCACCAACTCTTCAAGGAAAAGAAATTCTGTCATATGGAATATCAGCTACTTCCAATTCAAATGTCTAAATGTACACCCATCTAGAAAACTGAACTTGCAAAATGCAGGCAGGTAAACAAAGAAAAGAGATGGAAGGGTGAAACCAGTGTTAAAATACAATTAGCATCATAAGCTTTAGATTTCAAAACTCAGTTAATAAGCAAATTAATGTCCATCAGTCAATTTTGTTGAGTTCCTGTTCAAAAACAGTTTTCTAGTGTATTTATGATTTTTTTTCTTTGATTTATCCTCTTATTTTGGCAGACTTTCTACTAGGTTTTATGTTGATTGTTTGAAGTGGAATTTCTAAGGCTAACAACAGGGTAAGCCAAAATGAGAATTTTGTCTCAAATACCAGTATCCTATATATAGTTTTCTTTATAGGTAAAGGGAATTTTTATTACGTAGGTGGCATCATTATATCTGTTGGTTGGTTAGTACAGATATCTGCTTGGAAGAGATCTGGTCTCCCTGTACTGCAGCAAACAGAATTTGGCATAAACATTTGGATGTACTCACTTAACTGCTGATCCATCTATTGAAGTTTCATTAGGGAGCCATGTGCATTTGCAAAGGATGAATGGTTTCATTAGCACTGAGACTAATAAACTTATAAAAGTTAATAATGTGAATATGTTTAATTTGGAATTATGCACATAGACATTAAGAATCACAAAAAGGCAAGCTTAATAATGCCCAGTTTTTTCTAGACTAACACAGCTGGGGTATTTTCCTCTTTTCTAAGGCCTTTTAACAAAAACCACACATTGATTTCTTTCACATGTGGTCCTATGATATTATCAACAGGTTCTAGTATCACACTAAGACTTTGATCTAAAAGCACAGATTTTACACCCTCTAAATATTATTTCCCACATGGTTTGAGGTAGGTTTTGGGATTCCTAATTATAGCAATTTTTGTCATTAATAGACAAAGGTAAGTACATCAAAATTATGTTATAGTTGAAGGACATCCATTTGGAAGTGTCTGTAAAGGCATGGAGGTCATAGGTAGTCTTTACACAGTCCTTTCCTTGAAGACTCCCAGAAAACTTTATGATAAGGTAGCTTCCTTGTTCAAAACCCACAACTTAGCTCTTGAATCAGTGCCTGGACAAGTTTGGTTGTTAGCGTCTCAGTAACGTAGCACACTTTGATGCTGTTCTTCATCATCATCATCATCAAAACAAAAAGGAAATGTGTTTAGTTTTCCTCTCTCCCCAGCTTGCTTTTCTGATGCCAGTGTTACCTGATCACCTCACCCTACTCCACAGTCTGAATTCTGATTTCCACTTCTGAATATTCATGATGAAGTCTGAGTAATCAGCACTCGCCCTAGGAGCTTGACTCGGCAGCTGATCTCTAATGGTTTATCTTCCAAACTTCTAGACATACACCCTTCTCTTTCTTTCAAATATGGAAATTTAATTCACATATATTGAAGTTACTCAATTACAGGGCAAAACTGTCTATGTTAGGGCTGCAGCTGGTGGTGGTACAACAGTTTCAGTACAGAATGATGCTATGATGGCCACAGGGCTTCTAGGATGTCAGTTCATGGGTCCCTGAGCCACCTCTGAGTGTAACGTGGAAAGCCTAGAACTTTTATTTATCTCCAAAGAGTTTCAGGACACAACAAGAAGAACTCTTCCCAGCACAGCCAGCATGTCTTCCTGCAGAACACTATGACTAGTCAATCAGTGCCCAGCTGGAGACTGGTAATGAGTGGTGTCCCTCAGGGGTAGGTGTTGGGACTGGTTTTGTTCAACGTCTTTGCCACTGACATGGACAGTGGGATTGAGTGCACCCTCAGCAAGTTGGCCGATGACACCAAGCTGTGTGGTTCGGTTGGTACGCTGGAGGGAAAGAATGCCATCCAGAGGGACCTTGACATGCTTGTGAGGTGGGCTGATGCCAACCTGATGAAGTTTAACCATGCCACGTGCAAGGTCCTGCACCTGGGTTGGAGCAATCCCAGGCACAGCTACAGGTTGGGCAGAGAAGACATTCAGAGCAGCCCTCACAGAAGGACTTGGGGGTGTTGGTCGATGAGAAAATGAACATGAGGCAGCTTCAGTGAGCGCTTGCAGCCAAGAAAGCCAATGGTATCCTGGGCTGCATCAAAAGGAGTGTGATCAGCAGGTTGAAGGAGGTGATCCTGCCCCTCTGCTCTGCTCTCCTGAGACCTCACTTGGAGTATTGTGTGCAGTTCTGATGTCCTCAACATAAAAAGGACATGGAACTGTTGGAACAAGTCCAAAGGAGGGCCACGAGGATGATCAGAGGACTGGAGCACCTCCTGTATGAAGATAGGAGTTGGGGCCGCTCAACCTGGAGAAGAGAAGTCTGTGTGGAGAGCTCATAGCAGCCTTCCAGTATCTGAAGGGGGGCCTATGAAGGGAGGGACTCCTCATGAGCGACTGTAGTGATAAGACAAGGGGTAATGGGTTCAGACTTAGAGGGGAAGTTTAGATTGGATATGAGGAAGAAGTACTTTACTGTAAGGGTGGTGAGGCACTGGAATGTGTTGCCCAGGGAAGTTGTGAATGCTCCATCGCTGGCAGTGTTCAAGGCTAGGTTGGACAGAACATTTGGTGTCATGGTTTAGTGTGAGGTGTCCCTGCCCATGGCAGGGGGGCTGGAACTAGATGATCTTAAGGTCCATTCCAACCCTAACTATTCTATGATTCTATGACTACATAAGTCAGTCTCACTGCCTATACATCTTCTCTTTCCTTGGGAAGACTATCAGTAATTGTGTCGATTCTGATTGATTGGGTTATCTGCCCCTTCTCATTGGGTCCTGGTGTGAAGCCACATCAGGTTGTACCACAGAAGGCATTGAGTGGTTTAGGGAGGAACAAGTGACAGGCACATGCATCTGGCAGGCTCTGAATTGAGGCCATGTAGTTAAAGACTGTGTATTGCCAATAACTTGAGTCACCATCTATTTCCTTTCATCACTTTCTTTCTATTAAAGAGAGAACTCATCTATGACAAATCTATCAGTGGCTCCATTCTTAGACTTAACTAATAGCAGGGCTGCAGCTGCAGGAATTATAAATACATCTGGTTTTGTGCTGCCTGGTACAACACTGTATCTATTATTATGATCTGACATACATCATAACATCTCCTTCAGGTGCTGGCACATCATTTACAATAATCTCAGGTAACTGCTGTTGTGACACCTCTCCTGCATGTGTGCTAGGTTCCTGTTAAATGACCATAAAGTGAGCTACTAAAGGGAAACATCATCAGAAAAGAGCAAGACCAAATTCAGACCTTGTGTAAGTGGGTGCAACTCCACAGACTTGAAATATTGCAGCTTGCAGGACAAGATGGGGATTTGACCTGCAGTGGTATGCATTCTTTTCATATATTTTTTCCCAGCTAGAGGAAAACCAATACTCCCACCCTGCCGTAATTAATAGAAAGTATTCTGGGTTGAATGGCTGTCACCTAAATTATCCTCCCATCTCTGCATTAGTAGCCACCAAGAAGCGGGAGTGATGTAAGACACTGTGTGAAGCAAGACATATACGGAGAAATTTTGGTGTCTGTTCAGAAGTCAGGCCAAAAATTATTGAACTAAGATTTTGCTTTGGATAGAACATAATGTGAAAAGTTTCCCCAAAATTAAAACCAGGAAAAAATATCTTTGTATTCCACTCACTGACTTGACCCACATCTAAAGGCTTTATTTCAGATATGAAAGGCCTAATCCAGTCTAAACTGGAAAAGGAATTAGGGTGGTTTCCTTTTTCAAAAAGGTCTTGAAAGTTGAAAGATATATAAAAAGACTGAGGACCATCAGATCCAAGATAAATCCCCTCCTCTGCCTGAGAGCCATACCCTAGCTCCAACCTCCACTTGGAAATGTGTTCTCCCACACTGTCCCCTTGACACCGCCCCACTTCATACAATTAAATAGACTAGTGAGTCTAATTTTAAAAATAAACAGGGTTTTTGGCATGCAAGCTCTTTCTTCAAGACCTGAAGAAGGGCTTGTGTATCTGAGAGCGGATCTCTGGGGAATTTTCCATCCTGACATGCGTGGAATATCCTCCATTTGGCAGCTGAGGGAGGAGGGAGATCACTGCATCTCCCACAGCTGGGCAGTGCTCTGGCTGGCTAAGCTCCTGTGCAAAGGACATGGGAGCAGCCCTGGCTCTGAATTCACTGCTGCTTGAGCTGCTGCTGTAAATTAATCCTCCTCTTATCCCTCCAGAAAGGGAGGACCTCCAGATCTCCATGCTTGGGCAGCTCAAAAATCTTGCCACATTGCATAGGGGAAGACGAAGTACTCTTTTTGAGAATGTGCCAGTCACTAACATCATTATTAATATAATAATAATAAATATTATAATAAAAGATAACAAAATATCATTAATGTAATAATGATTATATTATTACAACAATAAGAATAATAATAGTAATAGTAATAATAATAATAATATAACCCACAGGGCTAATTAAAACCTCTGTGAGCTACCTCAGAATGAAATTCAAGTTCACAAGAGCTGGTGAAACTACTTCAGTATGAATGCTACACACATATAAGCATGGTTAGAAACTCAAGACAGTGTCTGAAAGTGCCCCTGCCCCTGACTGCCTGTAGAAAGAGCACTTGTGATTTTTTTTTGGGAAAAGACAGCATTGCAGTGCAGCATGTGATGCTGGAGGAAAGGTATGGTAGTGGAGGTGAAGGCAGAGGCCAAGGAAAGACACTGCCTGCTAAGATGCATACGGGTGGCATAGGTCCTGGCAAGAGACATTTAACAGTGTTTGGAGCACGGCTTTGTAGGGGCAGCTTTTAACTTTGGATCCGGAAGTTTGCTGTGTTTTTAGTAACCAGTGTGTCAAATCAACCTCCAGAAAGCCCTATTGGAAAACTCTCAGAAATTCTGCGTGCTAATGAGCCTGAGATTTTTCAGGACTCACAACTCAGTGGAATTAAAGCAGATTTTCCCAGTGGCTGGTTACAAAAACCCCATCCCTGACTAAAGGCAGCTTCTCTGTCAAACTGCAAACCCTTTGCACAAGCTCGAACAGCTAGTTCTCCATAAAACAGTTGTAAATTTATTTCTAGTTTGGTAAACTGCATTTTTCTTTTACCTTGTTCTCAGAAACAGGTGAAAAAGATCAGATAGTGTATTAGAGAGACAATTGCCCAAAAGTCTCCCAACAAAATTGTCCCCTCAAAAGGCAGCTGATGCAGCTCAAAATGAGCACAGCTATAACCAGGGCAAAATTCTAAGCAATAAAGCTGGAGTTCTATAATGAGGAGTACTGTGCAAGTTTTGCTGTAGGCAACACTTTCTGATCTATCAATGGTACAGTTAAACAAACTGACAGACGAAACTTTCAGGATGGTCTTATTAACAAATGAATTAAAGTGAAATTATACTGAAAAAGCTCTCTTTTAGAGTGTTTTTCAAATCACCTGTATTTTTGTTTACCATCCACCAAATTCATCATGTTGCCACCTTCATACACCTCAGAAAGTCTCAAACAGATTTATACCACATTGCATGTGGACTGTGAGGAAAGGTGCTTCCAGTGATTTCAGGCAAAATCCTGACCACATGTGTGTACATGGCTCCTGTTGGGCTTAGTAGAGTTTCACATGCATGAATGAGAGTGTTATCTGGTCTTTAATCTGATGACACTTTTTCTGTGCAGCACAGCAGGCTAATAAAATCGCATCTCTTAATTTCTGCATATTTTTTTTTTTTGGAAAGACAGAACTGCTGTGTCTTTGGATCAGGTGTTAATTATTCCCAGTAAGGTTTGGTGGGTAACTAGTGATGCAGATATCAAACCACCCACTCTCTTTGTAGATGAAGGGAAAGTATCAGGAGGATTTCTGCTGAAGTATTCATCACATCTCAAGTCTCAAATTGTCCAAACCATTCAATTATAACACTTCACTCAATGCATGTCAGCATGTCTGGCACTGTGTTTCAGGAATGAGTTGAGCTGGATTTCTCAGAGGCAGACGTTGGCTTGTCCCCTTGAGGGACAACAGAAATAGAGTTGATTGGCTCAAAGTTGAGACTGGTTCCTGGATCAGTACATGGGAACTATGGGAACTATCACAGATTTCTAACTTTGTAGCCTCCAGACTCAGTTTGTTCATACATAAGTAAAAGGCTGAGATTTTCTGTGGTAGCAGTGCGAGCATGATATTTGCCACTGAATAAATAGGCAAAACACTGAACTGGTGATGACGTGAGAAACAAGTCTAGAGACGTGGGTCCTATCAGTAGAGTTCTAAACCAACCCTCACCATCATCTCTATAATGGTAAATTGAAGCAATACCCAAAAGAGGAAATAAAATCCTTAGAGTCTTTTGAGGGCTATATCAGATTTTGTTGTTAACTGCAGAGGTACAATACATCACTGTCAGAAAATGGTAACCAGGGATTATGGTCACTGATGATAAAAAAAGCTTTCAGAGGGAGATGATAGACACCATGCCTATTATGTAGTCTAAGGAAAAAAAGGACAGCCAGAGAACTTTTAAGTGAATGGGGACATCAGGTGAGCAGGTATCTCCTTAAGACCTTAGCATTTGCTTTCTGTGCTGGCATGGGCTGCACATGTTCACAGAGTAATGAAAAGGCTGCTCACAGGGTTTTTAGTGTTAATGTTCAATTTGATCTATCAATATAGTTCTGCATGCACAGTCTATAATGAGCTCAAGATCATAAAGCTCTTATCAGCAACCCTGTTTAACTTTAAATGTAGCTCAAATGATTCAGGCTCCTCTTTACTCACACTTCAGCCTGTTTTGACCTGAAGCTGTGGAATGACATTGGTGAAAATTAGCAAGGTCAGTAAATATCATTCAGGAGAACATTTCTGAACCCCTCAGCAGAATTCAGCCAATACCAGAGTCTGCCTTTGTGAGCTCTATCTGCATTATGGTCATGTTTCTGTGTCACCTTCCTTATCTTCAGTACGAATCCTAACTGCGGATTAAAAATAAAAGGCAAAAAATGGTTTTCGGAAAGCCTTGTCTCTGTAGGCAAGTAAGTTAGCATGCAGGAAGATGATATTAACAGAGGGCCTTTTTCTCTACAAAGGAAGGGCTGGGCTTTTCAAGAAAGTGCTAGTCATGAACAGAAACACAGGGATGTACCTGCATGACTTCCAAAACGACAAAACACACTTGCATCTGGCCTCTTCTTTGAGCAGAAAGTTCAGATTTGCCTGCCTGTGGCTGCAGAGATGAGTTCTGTGTGATTTAGGAGCATACATCCCATTAAGATGAATTCCCACTCAGTCATCTCAGCTACATTAATACCTATTAACAGGCTGTGTAAGAACCAGTTGCCAGACTGACCTATTTGTTGAGCTACATGCAAAATGGTGCCTAACGCTAAGGTATGCGTTTGTTACCACGCATATGCTACTGGGGGATTCAGTATATCTGGGTCACAAACATGGCCAGCTAAGATGGTGCGTTTTAATTAGGAGGAAAAATAACAAGACAGCGGACATCTGAGGCGGTTTTGTTGAGAGCTAAATTGATGATGAAAAGCTTTCACTTTTTGAAACCATTCAATAGCCAGGTGTTTTCTAGTGTGGTTCTTTAGTGCATTTCACTGCAGCATGTCAGTATTACTTAGCACTATCACATTTACATCAAGTCAAATGCTGTAATGCACAGAGTATCACCATAAGGAATGAAATGTGTCAGCCTGCATACAGGGATTCTTGGGAAATATTTGCCTTTCAAAAATCCTGCGGCTTTTATACAAATTCTTCTCACATGTTTGCTACCCTAAAATTCGCAAGTAATTACTATGGGACGAATAATCCACATTAATCAGGTAAGCAGGTATTTGAGATCCAGTGCATCTCCTATCAGACAATGCGCATGAAAATACAGTAATTGAAGCTACTGAGAGAATTCCCTACTGACAATGTCTATGCAAATCCACTGTAAAGAATAATTCTACAATTATGTAAAATTTGAACAAGTCCTTTTATCTTTAAAAGAATGCTGCACCCTGTTCGCTTAGTACACCATTCTGGAGGCCCACAAAGAAGGGAATTGTCACAGAGTTCAATCCTACAGGATTCACACTGAGCCAGAGTCATTGCTGGTGTATCACCAGTGGCTACCCTTTAGTCCAGTTGTTATATTCCTGAAGAAAACCCCTCCGAATTAATGTAGCACATCTGTACTGGCCTTCATGGTCCCCTAAAGCTCTCTGTCTCCTTCTACCCCTCTCATATTTCATATCTCAGTATTTCTTTTAGTCCTTCTTTTGCTCTATATCTTTACTATAACAACTTTGTGTCTATTTTTACTATTTTTATGAGGCTAGATTCTCACATTTATTCAACCTGACTCAACTGTCATATGTAATCAGATAACATGGAAGGGTCAGTCCATGTTTCATCCCTATGCAGGTAGACGCCCTGGCCCTAATAGGGAAGTTGCCAGCAAGGAGCTGATAAACACCTTGAAATGGAACCACAAACCCAGCAAGCTAATCGGGAGCTTTCTAAGCTCCCAGCAAGAAAAATGCCACAGGAGAGGGCACTTAGACATACTTCTTCTGATTAGGATACTAAGTCTGGAACTCATATCTGACCTTTCCTAGGGTTTGGGGCCCTGCTTAGCTGGAAAGGAAGGTCAACATCCTGAACTCTTACCCCACTTGTGAACGAGGGGAATATGAAAGGGGTTTTCCTTTCATGCCTGAAGGTATGTGCACCCCTACTTTTCATCATTTGGGTAAGCCCTGCAGTTTCTTCATGCTGTGCTTTGGGAGGTTATGTTGAACACCTGGTGGGCCACAGAAAGTGGATGTGAGAGGCAGTTACTTCGTTCCCTGGACTTCACAGTACAATCCTCCCTGGCAGTGAAAATTGGACTTTCACGCTGTTTGAGTGAACATTCATATAATGCTTTAAACAAATTCCATCCTCTCTTGCTTTGTGCGCTGTAGCCACAAGCTTGGGAGCCACACATTCTTATTCTGTCTTGGAATGGGGGACCCTGCCCATGCTTTGTGCTACACAGTGGAGGACCTTCCAGACTTCCAGTGGTTGAACAGGAATTGTGAGTTTCTAAATCATAGAATGGTTAGGGTTGGAAAAGACCTTAAGATCATCTAGGTTCAGCGCCACTGCCATGTTGAATATAAGAGTTGCAGAAGCACTAAGTAACTTTTTTGTGGCTAAAATCTTTCCCCTGTCTCCCATACCCCAGAAGCAGTGTTACTACACAGGAGCAAGCGTGGCAGGATGTGACCTAAACTGGAGTGATGCATCAATGTGAAGCCAGTCCAAAAAATGTCTTTCCTTGCCTGGCAGCCAGCATGCTGAAACTAAGTTCAGATGAGTTTGTGTTGTTAAGACCACTCAACTCTCTTGTCACTGCTACTCCAAGCCCTGGCAAAGGAGGCAGGGAAGAAGCAGGGTCATGCTTCTTTCTCAGCGTGTTTTCCAAAAGAGCTGTCTGTAGCAAGAGGAGCACGCTGCCTTGTCTTTGAGCCTGGAACAACAGCTGATCCCTCAGGAGGCTGTTCCAAATAAATTAGATATAAAGCTAATAAAACAAATCACAACTTAGTTAAAAGGCTCATGAACAATTCCCAGAGAGACTCTCACTCATCACCCCAAACTTGCCATTTTAATATATAACCTTTCTATAACAGTACATATCCATTAGTGAGTGTCACATGAACTTGCACTGGTGATCATCCAATACACCCTGCATATCCTATGTGCTCTTGAGTGTAGTCTTAACTGGGCTAGAGCCTAAAACCAGTGTACTCCTGCATTTCTTGAAATAAGTTAGAAAATATAGCAGCAATATTCTACTAATGACTATTTTAAAGCATAAACAATGAAGGGCAAAAATTACCTCTCCTTTTCACATGTTTTTTAATCAACCATCTCAGCTAAAAGTTAAGGCAAAAAGAGGCAGGGAAAAGTCGTGCTGTGTTAGCAGCTGAAGATTCTTTGTTAAAAAGGGGGAACTGTCCTGAATGTATATTGATGGTACTAAATCAGATACCTCATCAGAAGGCAGGTTTGTGAAGAAAATACAAAAAAAAATCCCCAACCAATCAAATAAACAAACAAAAAAAATACCCAAAGAGAAAACACTAGGATAGACATATTAATCTCCGCATAATACCTGGTATCAGCAGAAAGTGTTAAAAGACATGAACCAAAGTGGCAGAACCTTAGTCAGAGATGGGGAGCCTTGGAATCAATGGGTTTATTTGCGTATGTAAGGGCATGTTCAAGCACAGTTAGGGGCCAAATTTTCACACTGATACTCTGCATTCTGAAGCTGGAGTAGGCAAGCAAAAAAAGCCCTGGAAAAAGCTGAGTTTTGTAACAGAGCTATCTCGCCTGCCTTCAGCAGAGACTGCTTACTGATTTTGTTTTATAACAGCAACAGCATTGGCAATTTCTTCAGCTTCAAGTCTTTGCATTAAGTATATATAATGACATATCTCTGCAGCAAGGCTTGAGTGATATGAGGAATGTGATAACCCACTGCCCAATGCCTATTCTATCCAGGCAATGCAGACTATGCTGCATGTTTGCTGCAATGCCATCCATGTGCTCTCAGAAATAATAATCAAGTCCGTTACAGCCAGAAAAGCCAGCCAAGGCCAGCAGTGACAAAATCACAGCAGCACAAAACAGGTTTAGCATATTTTTATCCTATTTTTGAGGAAATTCCCTTTTTTTCCTTTTTTTTATTTTTCTTTTCCCTGTTCCCACTCATCTGCAGCCTGTGCCTTTTCATCTAACAGCCAGCTACAGAGATCCTCTGGGAAAGCGAATGCTTCCACACACACCGCACCTGCTTCCCTCTCTTCTGCACCAAATAAATACCCTTGAGCTCTTCAATTTGCTTCAGAATTGTGTAGCACAGTTTAAACTTTAACCCAGTACTGTATTTTTAAAGGCTTCTTAGGTAAAGTTTGTGCACGTGTGCACGCATGCAGGTTTGTGTGCATGCAAGTATTTCTGCCTGTTGCCCCAGACAAAGACATGCCTGTGTCATTTGGTTAGCAGCTTCCTCAAAATCCCTGTAATGCCCCTCAAGTGTTCAGGCATCATAAAATCCTCATATCACAGATGGACCGGTTTCAGAGGCGAGAGGAGACCTTCGGGTGTGTGAATCTCTTTCTGGGCCTAATTCAGATGTGCAGTCACATGACTAGGTTTATCAATAATGCGGGAACATTAAAAGTCATTTAGCCTCTATAATGACAGCAAGTTATCCCTCTGTACTGCTTCATCTTAACAGATGTTGCTGAGTGAAAGCATTCCTACTTCTGTCCCGTGTTTTCGAGCCTACTTTTCGACCCTAGTTTCCACTTATCATTCTCCTGCCCTGTCACTGAATTCTTCCGCAGTCCTTTTGTGGAGCCTCATCCGTGAGGATACTTACTTGCATCTTTACTGCTTTTAAATTTCAGCTTTCCCTTTTACTCTGCTCTATTTCCATATGTCATTTTCCTTTTCTGCCTGTCTGGGAGTTGCTGTACCTAACTCTGTAAAGCATTATCTTTCCATCTCTCTAAAGTGTTTTGTGGTACTTTGTGTGAAGGATGGCATATAAAAATAAATTGTATTGCACTGTATTTTTGGACTGGCATCTAATCTTTACCGAGCTCATTCAGCCTATTTCTGAAAAACATTGGATCTTAAAGACTCTTCTGATCCAATGAATCTTGATGACTTTTCTGATCCTAGAAAAAGACTCCCTAATTTTCAAGTCATCTCCTGACACTAACACAGAGATAGGAGTCAGAAGAGTAGGTTGAAAAATAGGGTTTGGCAGAAAAATATTCCTGGAACTCTTCCTGTCTGTAGTGTGTCTTAACCTCACCTCTGCCCTCCACCCCACATTTTACTTGCAAATGTCCACCATTATGAGTGTTGGGGTAGGGGGAGCAGGAAGCAGCCTGATGGCGTGCTGCACTCTGTAGCGAAACAATCCAACAGCTTGCTTATGCATCTATTTGGCTTAGGATGGAAAATTAGAACAGCTTTAATCTGCTAGCAGCATCAAGCAGGGAAGCACTCCCTGGAGTGAAAGTGTTAGGAGTATCACAGCAGGGGCTGATGAGAGACAGCCTGTCGCGGTGCCACTGTAAGGCAGTTGCACTCAATGCACAAAAAACTGGGGTGCTAAGGAGGACCCAGGTGAACTGACTGGGAATTGTAAGGGGAGAAAGAATAAGCCTTTGTATTGGGCTCTTCGGCAATAGGAAAATGCTTTCAAAGACATGCTTCCACATTTCTGTCTTTGCTCTACTTTCCTCACCTTTTACACCCTGCCACATCAAAAATTCAGTCCTAGCTTAACAGCCACAATGTGCATATGCCCTCCTGCTCTGTCATGGGGACCCATTTGATTCAGAGGGCTTCTGCACAGATACAGCTATGACTGCATGTGAAGTGGTAAGGAACTGACCTCAGTCTGGAAAATCGAGTGAGTTGCAGCCATACCTTTGCATTTGTTATGCAAAACAGAGATGTTTGCTTTCTACCAAATAACTCTGTTCATAATAATGAAAGGGCAAGCCCTGAGCTACTAAGTTAAAATGTATGGTGTAGAGAGCTCCCTTGCCTTCACTGAGACTCACTGAACTTTGCAGGACTGTTCAAATACGTGGATGTTTGGTGGGGAATATTTAGCTTGTGGCTTTCTATAAAAGCAGCAGATTTGAGGAACATAAAATCTTGCACAATCTACTTGTTGCATTTGTTCTTTGACACACACAGAACAATTACATATGCTGTCCACTACCCCTGGAAAATAAATCTTCCACTTTAAACACAACTTACAGTTGTGTTTAATTTTACCTCAGTGAGTAGCTTGACTGCACTCAGTGAATACACAAGTGAATGTAAAAGTAGGTACAGCATATATATTTACAAGATGAGAGCTAAGAATTGTGAAGACAGCAAGACATCTTAAGATCTTCTTGCAAAAACAAGGAACTTTGAAGATTGCGATACAAGATATACACTAGCTGAACGCTGTGGAGCTAACATTCCAATGGCAAGGAGTGGCTATTTGTAGAGGGTTTTTTTTTCCTATGTGTATTGTTCTTTTAATGTATTTGGACAAACTGACACATTTACAATAGCAAAGCTTAGGTGTGAACCTTGAATCTTGGCCAAAGTTGCTTACTAACCACCTGAGGTATATTTCTGCAGCCAGAATATATAGTTTACTCTGCTTTTTGTTCATAGATGGTCTTCTCCAGCCTACTTAAATGCTCTCTTCACCCTGGAAACACAGGGATATTACCAACAAAGTCCTGTCAGTCTGCGTTGCTTTGTGTGGCTGCAAAAAGCAGCTGGGAGTTCAATCATAAGCACAAACACTTCCTAATCATTTTATGTTCCTGTGAGCATCAGACCTGGAAACCAGCTTACATATAGTGTGCAGCAATACCCAGTTATCTTGCACGACCTTACAAAGGACTTATATGTCCCATCTCTTCTTGGAAGTCATCCAAAATTGTGCTGATGTTTCTCAGTCTCTTTTCTCCACATTTCAGAGCTGCTGACATCTGTCCTCCTCAGCTAGTTACTTGAAACTGAATCTGAAAGTGCAAAGACTACCTGCTTCTAAAGCCTTTCCCTACACAATGCACCTACAGGGTCTCTGATGACAAATAGCGATTCATTTTTCATGTGAATCTCTGAGGGTGAGCTGGAAGATGGGGAGTTTGCTGTCCATATGCTGAAAGCATGAGATACTTTCTGATGCCTGTATATGCCAGCAAGCTCCAGACTAATATATAGTGAAGTGTGTGTGTACACAAGTAAGTGGGGAATGCAGACTATGCTAATTTCATCCAAAAGAGGTCTAAGTGCTTGAAAGGTTTAGGAAAAGCTGCTGGAGTATATCAGCCATGGAGTCTTTCTTCTTGTTTCTTAGCAGAGACAACAGGGATAGGCTAGGCTTAGCATAAACCTGTGCAAAGTACTGTTGAACTGTCAATAACACTAGAAAAGCATCACTTGTGTAAAATGGATTTAAAGCAGGATAAACTTTATTGTGTGGATGCAGGTTTAGCGTACTCGAAAATGGTTACGTGCACTCAAGGGTGGAAAGGCTTCTCTATAAAGCCATGATCACTGCTGCACACAGGAGCATGCTGGAGCAGTCACACTCCAAAGGGCAGCACTCTTGAAAATGAAAGCTCAGTGAGTTGTCCTTCATATGGGTTGTAAAGTTCTAGGAAAAAACAGAGCATGATTTTGTCTACTTCTAATGGCTGGATGAGTGATATGAGGAGAAACTATGACAGGGCTAGCATCCAGCAGTGTCATGCTGGTCCCAAGTGTTCATGAATACATTCAGAGGTGCACTTCAACATCTTTCAGAGACACTGCCATCATGCTTTCAGTGAAAAATCTGCAACTCCATTCAAGTCATCTAAATAATATCACTTGGTAAAGATGTGTTTTTAAATATTTTAGCAGCTCATGTACTGTCTTCTAAAGATTAATGATACAGAAGACACAGTTCGTCCTCCTCCCTGTACTGGAGTGAGTAAATAATATTCTTCACTAACACAAAATCTAGAAAGGAAGAACACCATGGCTGCTTAATTTAAGGATTTTCTGGCTAGTTTTGGTATTGTGGGGTAAACATAAAACTAAAGAGTTCTTGCTTTGATTGTTTTCCAGTTTCCAAAAGGCTAGTGGTAACAATGTTTTAGAAGAGTGTGTGAGTGTTGCCCCTGATTTCTACATCATAATGATATTAAATTAATATGCAATTAGTGCCATCAGGAAAAGGTTGGGTTTTTTGGAATTTGCACTGATAGATGACCTTACCCACTGAGAAATTTTATAGCAATAATAAATTTTTGCTTTAACAATGTTTATACGACCTTTCCCCTCCCACCAATTAATTTTACCAGGCTAATTTCTAAGGAGACCTAACTCTGACCAGGCTTCCATATACAACCTTCTAAACTGTCTTCCTTAAAGTTCTTGCACTCCTGAATGGCCAAAACAAAGTAATTGGGATCATAATTTATGTGTTTATAACAACTATGAACCATTTTTCTCCTTTTGTTTGCAATATCTTATCAATCTGAAGAATCTTTTATGTCATATTTTGCTGGTACTGCATTTACATGCTTACAAGTTTCAGATTTTAAATTAATAATGGTTGTAAAAACACCCCACCAAGTAATATATCAAAGAGCAGTTAGGACTTTTTATAAAAGTTAACTCCAGTGAAATCAATTAGTCCCAGCTTTTCAAATATATTCTCTACCAAGCACCTAATGATGCTAATAAGAAGACTTGTATCCACCTCCAGGATCTGATCCTAATGCTCTGAAGTCAGTAGAAAGACTGTGGTTCAGGCTGTCATTGCTGGAGGATAATAAATCCACCTGAGCAGATGTGTCTGAATCAGGAGACCAAGTATCTATAAGGACCTCTCCATCTGGTTCTCCACAGTAGATATTCCTTCATCTTGCCTCTTTTGCACGAGGAACATCAGTGGTTTCCATGGTTGTCACGTTGTACTTTGTTTTATGATCCATTTGTAAAGTGGCTCATATGCTAAAGCCAGACTGAAACTAAACACGTGTTTTTGACTTCACTCAGCAATGTGAGTGCGTGAATTCTCAATCAGGCATCACCTTCAAAACTGTTATTGAGCAATTAATCTATAATTCGCAGTGCAACTGGCAAGTAAATAGGTTTAACAAAGGAATTTGCCATTACAAGTCCAGAAAACAGTGAATGATTTATTATTTTATTAATAGCTGAAAGCAAATAATCTTTGACCTGTCGGTAAACTATGTAGTTGGAATGGAGGACGCTTTTGAACTAAGACAAACCTTCTTATAGTTTTCATCCAGCCAAAAGCCCAAAGTTACATCAGAAAATAATTAAAGAAATACCAAAGGCTGCAGCCAATTTGGTTGAAGATGGACTGGTGCTGTATGATTTATTATTGGCTAAGGTACTGTTATCTCCTGAGCTATTGTAATTGTTATTATTATTGACTTTATGTTTTGAAAGAAGTAAAACTTTAGCTCCAGAAATCTAGAGCAGAAGCTGACTGTCTGAAACCTCTTTGGTACAGGTCACAGTGAAACCATTTTCTCAGTTTCTATATGTATTTGTGGCTTTTCTTTGTGAGTCTTTCTGCTACATTTAGTCCTGGCAGAGATAGCATGGTTTGCCTGTTGGATTAAATGAATAGAAAAAGGCTGTATATATAACAATTACAACCATCTGAGAGGACCTATGCCTCATCATCTTCATGCTACCCGGTGTACATAACAGCTGACAACAGGGTGCTCCTCCTGATTAAGCCATTCCTCTGAATTTATGGAGTGTCCCTGGAGCTAAGCTTGTGACAGCATTGCATGGGAAATGTAATAGTACACAAATGATGTAAACATTCATTTCTTTCTCATCACCAGGTTCCTTGTCTGTCTTCACCTCCTGGGCTCAGGACAAGAAGTGCTGGTTATGATGCCACATGTGAACTAGACAAATTCCTGAAAATACTACCCTTACAACCCGTGTTTTCAAGACATTATGGTTTGTGTGCATCTGCGCACAACATGGAGCTCGGGGTATTTAATTTGGTTTTTACACACTGTTTACACTGAGTGTCACTGAAATATGAGACGAAGAGGGTGTCAGTCCTGCTTAAACTGACTGTAAAAGGCTGAATAACAGGTTATCTGGATCGCAGTTAATCAGTAGCTGAGGTGGTAAACATTCCCTGCATTTACTTTAGTTCTCATACTGCTATATTAATATACTTTTATTTTTTGCATTTTGAGTCCTGGAAGTTGTGGAATCAGTGTATTTTTCTGCACTTTATTAGCCCATATATTGAGTATGGCCCTACACTACTGATCGTTTTTATGGGATTTTTCATAAGATTTTCTTATTTTAGCAAATGCGAGATACCAAATAGGAAACTGGGAAATCTGCTAGGCCTCTCCAGCAGTCGTTTAAGATCATTGTGGTTTCCATGTTCATTTGACACCAGCACAGTGGAAACCACCATGAAAACAGAGCTGACTTACAGACAAAACACGTTCTTTAGTGATCAACCAGCTGAATGTTCAAAGCGGATCTGCTGAATCTGAGACATTCAGGAAGGAAGAAGTACAAAAGTAAAGAGGAAAAGGTACTTCTTCCTCCATTTTGCTCGCCTGTGTTTTCTCTGTGCAAACCCCATATTGCAGCATTTTCCTCTCAGAATAAAAGGAAGATTTATTCTGATGATGATGAGGACCTTGCTGCACCTAATGGCTAATGTACACATGGCAATTGCCCCTAAGAAATACCAGCCACTTCCAAGAGTCCCAAGTAAGCTTAAATTCACATAATTTGGTGACCTCCAAAAAGTTCCCTCAGTCAATGCAATTGGTGTAAACTCCTTTACTGCTCAAAGTTCAGAGACCTTTTTCAGCATATTTGTGTGACCTGCAGCATTGCAGAGCAGAAACAGGAATTTGGCTATCATCTGGATTTCATTTCACAATCTATATATCCCAGCACAAACAGTCACAACCAAGAAATCCATTGTGAATTCATGGCCTGTAGAGCTTGACTGTTTAACTGACAACTTTTATCATGAGCTCTTTGCAAAATCATATGAGATTTCATAACAGGTGTCCACTTCACACAGGTCATCACCACTGTGGCCTGTGTCAAAATCCATTATACAGTAGCTGAAAGCTATACATACGTGTTGCCAGCTACCTCCTTCTGCAATGTGTGGTGGAATGCAGTGAGAGATAACAGCAGACACGAAGTTTAGATCTGAACTTTCTTCTGCTTCTGAATTTCTCCCCCAGTGTTGAAAGTGAGATGGCAGCATTGAATACAGAGTTCTCAGTCAACCTTCTGTTGTGATACATAGAGGAAGAGTATCATGAGCATAGGGTTTAAATAAAAATCCAACACATTATATTATTGTTTAGTGGCCACATTTAAACAAAACATAACCATATAAAATTCCACTCATCCTTCCTGAATTTTGTTCCAGTCTTGTCAGGATGGGCTGTTTTGATGTGTAATGAGTCTCTTATCTGACATTTCCTATTGTCCCTAGTGGTTGTAAAATCATTACTCCTGAGAAAACAAAGTTTACATGTTGATAAGTGGTGAAAGGAACAATAGGGCTGTGATGAGAAACTGCAGCTACTCTTCTCACTTCTCTCTCGTGCTCTGTCTCTAACAGGAATAATTCACGTTCTTGAAATTTAGAGAAAAGTTTCTAAGTCCTCTATTTGGGAACATATTTCAGTTTCTCCTGGGAGGTGAAAGCAGTTTGCTGTGCAATGCTTCAGACTCTCTCAGTGACTGATTTTCTGCTTCCTTCTCTTGGGGTGGAATCAAAGATGATGGGATAGGTTCCAAAAAATTTATTGGAATAAGAAAAAAAAAAAAAAGACAGAAATATTTGAACCCATTTAATAACTGCGGTATCATTTTACTGGTTTCCCTTCTCTGCAGGGCATATGTCAGTGGTTGATTTTGTGCTTGGAGCACCAAAGGAAGGTTCTGTAAAGGCTTTTTCCATCCCAGTATCAAAAAGAACACCCCTGAGACAGCTGTCCCTGATGCGATTAACTACTGAAATGGTACTTGCAAACAGGGTGACGAAAACCTCTGAAGTCTGCTGTAGAGTGATGAGGTTCAAAGTCACCTTGAGACAGGGAAAAAAAGATTCCTAGAATTTGGAGACAATATGTGAATTATTTATATGATATATCATCCAATAATATTTTCAATATAATATAGGAAAACATCTTTATTGCATTGAGCAGCTTCCTTGAAAACTGGATGGTTTAAAATGGTTTAGCTTAAAATGAGCATATAAACAGTGTCTAGGATCTGAAGAAAAGAGCATTAATTCATTTGTTTCAGGTTCTCAATGCACACATGTATTTGCTTTGCATTACTTATGCAAGGAAATTATCTGCTAAATTAACAAACAATACTTGCTCTGTCAAATCCAGTTTTCGCATCTTAACTTGCAGTGATGCTCTTTCCCAATAGGATCTGCATCAGCTCCTTTTATCACAAAAGTCAAGGAAATACATTTTGGAGTAAACCATGGTGTTCAGAAGACTTGGACTTTCTCAGACCAATAAAATTCTGAAGTAGAAATCTTCTCCCACCAACCATTCCATATCAAAATCAGAACCTTTGAGACCTTCACTTATCAAAATTCAGACATTTAAAAGAAAAGAAGTTTCAAAATGCCAAAGTTTAAGGAAAAGTCAGGTTTTGCGATTCTTGGAGTAAGTCTCTGAGTACCACAAAAATATATATCTGGTGGTTTTTTTTTCCCATCATATAAAGGCAACAAGCTTTTTCTATTATTCTACTTCAGGGGGCTTTCAAATCAAAACTTTCCTTTTTAAAAACATGGCTTAGTTTGGATATTATTTGGAAAACAAATAGTATCAGCAGATCTACCCAAATGGCTTAATGTATCTTCTGCCAGTGAGCATTTAACACCAACTCATTCTGGAAATTCAAGTTACCCACTCACGAAAGTTAAAAATCCCAAGAGAAACACTATTTTTTCAGGAATGAAGCCTAACTGATTCTCCTTGTCCTTATTACTTCATATGGACATAACATTAGAAAGTACCTATGTTCCCTGCTGCGCTGTTACCACACAAATGGGACCTGATCTGAAGAGCTAGGGCAGTGACACACTGACCATTCACCTGCTGGCAGCAGCGCCTTTACACCTCCTATGCTGGGAAATAACTGTTTTCCATAGCTGGAGGGGGTATGGGCAGCCAGTTTGAATAGCTATAGCTCCTCAGTGTAGGTGAGAAAAAAAAGAGAGAAGAACCAAAAATAGCACCTTCTCATGCTGGGTTTGATTCTTCTATAGTGTTCTATGTCAACGCTACTCCACAAAATGGCAGTGGGCTGGCAGGCAGCAGCTCCTGAGAAAGATGAAGTGGTACTCTCTGGAAAATTAAATAACTGGTGTGGAGGTGCAAAAACCAGCAGCCCTGGCTCCCAGAATGTTGGCTCAGGGTGTGGTGGGGTAAGGAGGGAGTGTTGTGGCATAGGGCTGGATAGCCTCAGGGATTTCTGCATAGGAAAGGAAGGAGATGTGGAGCCAGGATAGGACAGCGTAGGTGCTGCTCTGAGGTATTGCAGCCTGGTGCTTTTGGAGCAATAAATTTTCCTTGCTCCAGCTCCTGAATAAAGCAAATTAATGAATTACCTATTAGTCAAATACTTAATATTTCAAGTATCTTCCCATCTTATACATATTTTTTTTAAGCAAAGCTAAGACATGACCAATAACTGCATTGAACTTTCACCCACTTTTTTGAGAGAACTAAAAGTGAAAAGGGTGGGAGAGAGAAGGACAACAGCATTTACCTTTGTGTGTGTGTGTTTTAATTAGATGTGATGGGCTGGTTTCCAAGATTTACACCAATCTCTTGCTCAAAGCGGAAAATAGCACAAATTTCACAAATTCCATCTTAAAATGACCCTGATATTAATAAGGCTGTAATGCTGATGAAGTGTTGCAGACTTTTATTAGGCAGAATCTGAACTGCTTTTATTTCGTGCTCCTGTGTCTTCATACCTGTGCAGGGTGCAGCTCTCTATGTGAAACCAAGTAAATACAGCTAAAAATTACAAGAGAAGGTTTTTAATTTCAGGGCAAAAAAAAGGCAGCAGAGAGACATACTATGGCCATATGAAAGACACGGTCATTTAGTCTTTGCTTGAGAAATCCCAATGAAAAGATGAAATTGCACTTTGGTAGGGAAAAAAAGAAATGGAGGCGAATTTGGCCCTGGTTCTTGGAAAATCTGCCCTTAATTTAGCTGAGAATACAGATGCCTCCTTTCTAAATGGATGGGGTATGGCAAGCTTGCTAGTGTGAGAAGAAGCTTGTGTAACTATTTTAGCTACTGGGCAATATATCCTCTGCTAAAAAGAAGTATCTTACAGTGCCTCCTTAAGTGCAAACAGAGGTAGCCAGCAGACAGTGTACAACATGTGTAACTCTGGGCACCGAGAACTTTGTGAGCCTGCCAAAAACTCATCTCATTAGTGTGCTTTGCAGCTGTAGAACAACCGTTTGGCTGAAATGATGTAGACTGAATATAAAACCACGTTCCTGGTGGTGAAAGGCCCAGTGGAGGGAGTGTGCTGCAACACCATGCACCAGAATGATGCTCTAGGAATTCCCTGGTCAGGGCACGAAAATGTGTCTGCACATCTTGATACCCAGCTTTGACAGGAAAAGGTACATTCTCTGCAATGAGATCTTTCTTTGTAGCTAGCTCAATCCTGGAAGTGTAAGGCTGGAGCAGTACATCTTTTATACATAACACTCACAGACCTGATTTACTTGCATCAGGAAGGAAATTAAGACAGCTGCCTGTCCCGCAGGAGCACAAATTAAATGCTGAAGCCCAATACATTTATGCCGTGTTTTATACACCTCCAAAACACAAAAGCTGTCAAGTCACAATTTTGGTGGTTTTTGAATTGTTTCTTATACACTGTCAGGGTTTCATGCACCGTTCTTTACGTTTAAAGAAAGCAACACAGACTGATTTCTGACATGCACCCTCCTATCACATCTATCAGTGCAGTACAGTGAGTGTTAAATGAATGTCACCACAGAGCCTCTCTCTCTCTCTCTCAAGTTTTAAATTTCCCTTGCTAGTGTAAAACTTAATGAAAGCCCTGGAGTATACAATAGCATTTTGAAAACAGGAATTTGTGACTGCTGTGAATCATCACTCACAGCAGGGACCCAGAAATGTGAATTGTGGGAGGAACAGGCTCAGTCCCCCTCTCTTTTTTACTGGGAATTTATTACAGGCGTGTCATTATTTACAATGCACCATTCACATCCTCTAAAGAGCCAATAAACTGGCTGCTGAATATGCATTTTGCTCTGTGGTGAACACAGATGTTTCCAGCTAATATCCATTTCATTTAATTTCTTTTCTTTAAAAAAAAAAATAAAAATCTATCTTGCTATTTCTGTAGCAGCTGGGTAACTATTTGCCAGTCTTTGGTTTGGGAATCACTCCTCATATTTATTATAGTTGGTGCCATTTGTGTTGCTAAAAGTGAAGGTCTGTCCATATTTCCATTCTCTGACTGTATTTGCAAGGGTACCAAATGCAGTTGCTAAAATTCTCTCACAGTTTAAAGAAAAGGCCGCCTGAGGATTCAGCACGGGTTCAAATTTCAGTAATGACATGTGGCAGAAGTAATGTCAGATGTTTTTATGTTACAAGAGCACACCAAAAACCACTGGTGTTTGGGGGGGGGGGATTTGCTTTGATTTTGCATTCCTGTGAGTAAAATACATTGTTGATTCACAGCTGACAGGTTGGTGGTCATTAATTTACAGTCCCTCATATATTAGGAAGAGAAGGCATAGGGAATGATGGCAAATTGCAGAAGGTTTGGAAGTTCAACTCAGATAATCATTCCCAACTTTAGATACTTATCTCTGCTAGCACTATCCCCTGGGAGTGCAAAACTGGTCTGCCATCTCTGTAAAAAAAGACTCTCTTGAGATTTTAGTTTCCTGCATCTTGTCTGGCTGGAATCTGGAAGTTCAAAGGTACCTAATAAATACATTTCTGATTATCATCATCATTATTATTCATAGTCCAATAGTAATTTTTTTAAACCATCTCAGGAGCTGTGGTTTCACAGTTTGAATGCGGATAATGGCTAAGGAGGTGGCAAAGAGGGGCTCGCATTTTATCCAGATCAGATTGTGTTCAAACTAGATTGCTATTCTATAAATTCCTCCCCTCCTTGTGGTGTGGAAGGCAGTGTTATTGGGAATCACCAGATGGCTGGTTACAGATGGTGTTATACATTCTATCTTCAATTAGCTCTTGAAGAAGTGCTTATTGTTAGCTGTGGTGCAGTTCTTCCTCCACGCAAAAATACTACTGCTAAGACCTTCCCTGCCTGAACCTTTCCAACAAGCAAAGTGCTTTTAGATGTGAGGGTGTGAGGAAGACTTCTCAATAGCACTCCCATGGGAAAGCACTGAAAACCCAGTGAAAGTGGGTGGCCTGTGAGTGAGCAGCTCCCTGAAGCTTATATAGATGCAGGTTATATACAGTCAAGGAAAGACGGTATTTGGCTCTAGACCATGAGAGGTGGGGCAAAGTCATACAAAAGGAGAAGGAAAAGATCATAGCAACTCTTGCAAGGTGAGAAAGTATATCAAGCTTTGCTGTCCCACGCTGGTTTTCCCCATCCGCAATCGCTGATATGCTCTGACAGAGGCTATGTGTCACTGCTGTGCTCTGACAGAGATTGCTTATCACTGCTGTGTTGTTGGGGAAGAGGCAGGAAGACTGGAGACTTCAAATGGCATGCTCATGCTTCTGACTCACAAGAAGGACATTTGAATGAGTTAAGATGAGGCAGTTCTGTACAGAACAGTATGCTTGGAGGCACTGTTGGCATGTCAAAGCCAGGAACCTGCAGCCCGCGTTCTAGTGGTAGGAAGAATCAGTTTGGAGTATAAATGACAAATTTCTCCCTGTAAGGAGATGAAGTCCATTTTCTTTTTTTGCTTGGTCTTTTTCTTACCCATTTCAAGGGTCCTTCTACTTGCAAAAACTTAAACCAGGAGGCTCTAGAGATATGTCCATATAGGCTCATGTATGGGAAAGGTAAGCATGGAAGGGACTCAAGTTAACTATTATATAGGACCCAGTTCTCACCTCTTCTATGCTGAGTAAAACCATCAACCCTTACAGCTGCAGAGTAGTTGAAAGGCGCTGGTCAGTGAAGAACTAGGTATTTTGCATCCAGCTTGCAATCAAATTTAGCTGGTACGTATTTTCCAATGAAAGAAAAAAATATTTTTCATCAGAGTGGAAAATAATCAAACAAATACTGAGAGTTATCAGATAGCCTCAACAAGGGAGCTTTGCCCCTTTAAATAAAGGGCAGGAAGCCCCTACCATAATTGAGAACTGGGTCAGGACAGTGATGACTGCCAACATCTGAGAGCAGGAGGAAGGTGGATGCAAGGCTCAAACTCATGTCACAGTACATGAGCAGTACAGAGCAGACCTCTATGCCTGTGTGGAGGGTCCTCACCTCCCTGGGCATGGGCTCTCTCTCACACACTAAGGTGGCAAAGTATACTTGGTCTTTCAGAGCTACTGCACGGGGTCTTTTAAAAATGGTTTTAAAGGTGTTTAATTATGAACATCGACAACAGTAAATAACCAGGTGTGGAAATTAAATACTACACAAGCAGAACAATCCCTAAATATGTATTTAAACGACAATAAAAGTTTTATAGGTCCCCTGCTGCTCATATAGTCTGGCTCAACAGCTTCTGCTGGAGTCTTGTCATGCTGGCAGACACATGGGTTTCCCTTTGCTACCCAAGGGCAGAGGGCTGGAAAGGGCACTACCACCACCCACTGACCAGAACGTGCCTGCTTGGCTTATAAAGGTCTGGGGTGGCACCGGTCAGCCTCTCTGGGGTCCGTGGTGTGAGGAAGAGCTTCCAGGAGGTCCTCTGTGGAAGGTAAGTGCAGTAGTTGAGTGGAGGCTGCAGTCTGTAGTAAGTAGATACCAAAATTACTGGACAAAGAAATAATGTTCTGCTGGTCCTCTCTCTCACCTTATGGGCCAGGCTTTAAAACCCCATTCTTTCATTAAACAAGGCATGCTATACTTCCCTTCTCTGTTTCTTTATTCTTGCTTTTCAGTCTGCTTTCTCAGACTTCAGAGTGATCTTCTCCATCTTTGCAGCAGTGGATCTGTTTAAGGTTTTCCCCTCAGTCTTCACCTGAATTTCGCCCTAGCCTCATAGACAAACTTCCTATGTTCATAAAGTAACTTGTGCTTTGGGGAGCTCCTCAATCTTGCTTATAAGCAAGCAAATATTCCTTTACTTTTCCCTTGGTTATACTTGAACATCTCATGCTTTCTTCTGCTTTCCATTCTGCAGTTACCCCTGAACAAGGCTCACACACCAACATAGATAACAAGGAGATCATCAAAAAGAACAGGATTTGAGGTCCAACAAAATCAGACAGGTAACAGTGGCTAATATGAAAAAGGGGACAAAGGTGGAAAATCTTTCTATATGACTAAGTCAGGGAAAGCCATGTATGCTACCCTTTATAGTAACCCCATGCTCAGTTCTCTTCGTGGTGGCATTCATTTTGTATGTTTTCAACCCCCATTTTGCTGTCTTGCTGTGCTTTTCTGTACGGGACTGTCCTGCTCAAAGCCTCCGTCCCTCTCCTCTGTGGCAAACAAATACTAAGAAAGGAGAGATAAAACTAGCGCAAAGGAAGCAAGTTATAGTAGCAAAAATTAATGTATTTGTTTCTATTTTGCAAGGCTTTCCTACTTTGTCTCTATTTTTATTCAATCACTAATCTAAGTAGATATTATGAATATAAAGTTGGTAAAACTGTTCCTTTTAGAAAACTGCCTAAAGGTCTTATCCAAGCTCACTGAAATCCATTGAAATATTTCCATTAATTTCAGAGGACTTCAGGATAGTTTCTAGATATGTATTTATATAGGAGACAACTGCTCTTTCAGGTAGCTAATACACATTCCACAATTTTCCTTGAGGCCTTTTCAAAGCAAAATAGTGAAATAAAATAAAAAAAAAAACAGTTTAAATAAGATTAAGGTTAGATGCACTGCATTTTCAGTACCACTCTGAAATTCAGAGTTTGCTATCTTTCTATGCTCTGGGCACAGTGTGGGACATGTCCCTTCCTTTGTGTAATGGGAGAGAGGCATGAAGGATTGATTTAACACCAGTTTCAACTCTGAATTTCTTTGTCTCTTTGTTTGCCCTCCAATCTTTACCTTGTTTACAGATATGTGTTTATACAGAATATACAAGTACATAGGGCTTACATGGCATATAGAATATGGTGGAAGATCACTTTGTGCTTTTCATCTCTTGACCTGTCAGTGAATGAAATAAAAATTAAAATACATTGGCATTCTCTTCAAAGGAAAAGACTGTTTTTCTCCATAGATCTTCATTACATCACATTGGATTATATTGTTCTATACAATTAGAGAGTGCCAACAACACTTCCTACGAATGAGCCCTGCTCATTTCATTCCCCGGGGCCAGCAATGTTTAATAAGTACAAAGCACATGGTTTAACCAGTACCCTGCAGCTTGTGCACTGTAGTATTGCCAATAATTTATAAAAAAGGGGTAGGAGAATGTGTGTGTGGGGGGTGCACGCCTGCTATGTATGCCACAGCAGGAGTATGTTCCATATAGACAGAGGTCATCCAGCGCAATGCACTGGGGCTGCACTTAACTCAGCATCTCTGAAGCAAAACCAGGCTCAAACCCTAATTAAACCCTGGGTGTGAATCCCTGGAGGGCAGTGATAGAAAGGGTCTGTGTACTAATCCAGCCTGTGCTGACTAACAGCAGCACTGCACAATCACTGCTGTATGAATATATTCTTCTGGCAGCTGCATGCAAGAGGCAGTCTTTGCTATTCTGATGACTTTTCATTTTTATGACACTGTGTTTTAGCTTCAGGTGCAAGTGTGAGACTCCCAGTTAAGTGGCTGTTCTGATTATTTTAAGTAGTCACTAATCAAAATGCTGAGCAGAGAGGACCAGGGGAGAAAGGGGAAAGAGATGGAGGTTGGAGATGTAAAGGAATGTGTGAGGGTTAGAGGGGGAGGGAGGGCTTTGCATCTGATTTTCCTAAGCAGGGCAATTTCTTTAGCAAAGAAGGTGAGCCTGTCACTACTTGGCCCCTGTCTGATGCAAGTACTATAACTTCTCAGCAACCCAAATGACGGTTATAGGGAAGGGGAAATGACTGGAAGGTTTCTAGCAGCAACAGCAGAAGCAACAGCAGAGAAATACATTGTGAAAAATCAGTTTTAATAAAGCCCCAGCACTGACCTCGGAAACATAAGTATTTGTATTATTGACTTCTGTATGAGGTGATTTGTTAAAGAAAAAATAAAAGGAAAAAAAAAAGAAAGAACGAAAAGAAAGTCTTTCTGTTCTTGTCTTGAGACCTGAGGAAAAAGTAACTAAAATTAGAGAAACTGGAGATATAAACGCAGTGAGTAGAATAAAGCAAAATACCTCTGGGGTGCTCATCTGCCATAGTAGTCATTTCATATCTCATCTGTTACATGAATGTGATAGCTCCTTCCCATTTTGATAGGATCATTATGTAGACTCCACAGATTCAATTCCATTTACAAGTCAATGGTGTGAGATTTTATGACAATTCTTTTTAGTGGGTTGATTCTGGATGATCTTCCTCTACCAAAAAAAAAAAGGCTGGGGGAAAAAGGGAAGTGTCATTTTGGAGCTTGCACATGAGTGTTCTGGATGCACCAGACGCTGTTGTGACAGACCTAATACTTCTGTCCTATCTCGAATATAGCCAGGTGTTCTTAAGCCCTGGCATTAATTCTGCCAACATTTAAAGAGGTCTATGCTGAAAAAATATCCATTGCTGCTGTGGCTGCATGGAGGAATCAGTTGCCCCGGGGAGGAAGGGTAGCTGGTTGCAATTGCACTTATAGATCATACCATCACACACAGCTTGGCTAGCAGACTCCCAGACATGTTCAGAATGCCTGATTCTCTTGCTCTTCCCTCAGCCCTATGTAAGGCCAGATCTGTTCTGGAGCTTTGTAGAGCTGATGGTGTGGTGGTGGGCATAAATCCTAGCTTCACAGAGGAAGGAGTGCTCTTCCCTGAGTTTCTGTTGTGCCCACAACAGCTGGTCTTTGTCTCAATGTAGGCTAGTAAACACATGCCTGGAAAAGCTATGTTGTGGAAGGTGTGCTTCCATGTTGTCCGTATACACACATTCTGCTGGATGGGTTTTAATTTTGCCTTCTCTTATCTGCTAACAGAAGTTTGTTAGAATCATAGAATCATAGAATAGTAAGGGTTGGAAAGGACCTTAAGACCATCTAGTTCCAATACCTCCTACTAAACCATGCCACCCAAGGCTCTGTCCAACCCAGCTGTGAACACCACCAGCAATGGAGCATTCACAACTTCCGTGGACAACCCATTCCAGTGCCTCACCACCCTTACAGTAAAGATTTTCTTCCTCATATCCAATCTAAACTTCCCCTGTTTAAGTTTGAAGGTGTGGGTCATAAACTTTTGGGATAAAAATGAAGTCCCCATGCTTTGTGCTATATAAGTAGAAATGCAGGAATGGCGAAGGATTGTGATACTAAACACTGTCAATATAGACACACCCTTACAATGAAATCCCCTCTGCTTTGCATGCCACTTAGAATCATCATTGAATAGTTTGGGTTGGAAGGGACCTTCAAAGCTCATTCAGTCCAACCCCCTGCAATGAGCACGCATATCTTCAACTAGATCAGGTGGCCCAGAACCACATCCAGCCTGGCCTTGAATGTGTCCAGTTTTGGCACATCCACCACCTCTCTGGGCAACCTGTGCCAGTGTTTTATTACCCTCATTGTAAAGAATTTCTTCTTCACATCCAGCCTTAATCTCCGCTCTATTAGTTAAGAGAATTGTATATTGTCAAGCTCCATTCTGTCACAGCCAGGATCCTATGATGTCCTTTCAAACACAGGAAGAGCTGAAAAAGAAAATATTCTCTATAGTGTGGCAGTGACAAGTCAGGAAAAAAAAACAACCTTCTTGATGTTCTTTCTAGTTGTACGGATGTCCTGCAGAAAGGAAGGAAGGGAGGAAGGGAGGAAGGAAAGGCAAACAAGCCTTCCAAATTTCTCATCGCAGCACTACAGCAAAGTTAGACCTTACCAGCATTCACCAAGGAAATTTTTGTTAAAGCATGTCTTTCAGCTGTGATAGCTTCTGTATTAATCTTTCACTGTTTTGGTGCATGTTCCAAGCATGCCTTATATGTCTGTCTTCATGAAGAACACCCCTGGAAAAAGGAGCTGTTTGTCCTTCCCCTCTCTCAGACATTTCTCCTACAAGCAGAGATCTCTCCACCAGCTCAGAGGTTGGAGCTCCAACACCCTCACTTTGTAATGGAGCAGACTCCAGTTTATATCCCTTTCCTCCAGAGGAGGCCTGACTGGGGAGGGCGTATTCACCAGCAAAGGAGGAGAAAAGTGCACTGAATAAACAAAGCAGTGGGGAAAAAAAAGCCCCAATGATTCTCTAACCTTAGGTTAAAGCATTTGGCAGGATAAAAGGAGACCTGGGGACTAGTCCCCATGCTAATTAATCCTTACAGAGTAACTGGATAAACCATTTCCTACTGGTTCCTGGCTCAGCATGTCGGCTTGTGACAAGCCACTCTCAGGCAGCAGACTTTTCTGATTTTGAAAGGGAAGCCTAGATGCATAATTTAGGGTTTGGACTCTGCCTTGTTCTCAAGGTGCATAAAGGTGAGGCTGCACAATGCTCATCATTAGTTGCTGGTGGATTAACCCTAGGCACCTCCACCTCAGCCACAAAAATCTATGAGTATGCCAAAATTAGGAAACTCCAGTGACACCCCACAGGCTTATGACAAATTTGGAGGGGGCTAAGACCCTTTATCATTTTTCCCCCAAATTGCTCCGCTTACTACATATCCTGCAGGACCCATCACACACCGAAACACCTCATGCCCTGATGAGATACAATAGCATGAAAGTGAATCTAGCAGCTGCTATTGATTAAGCAAAGTCATTACTTCCATGTGTGTTCCCATGTGGATTTATCAGACATTTGTGCCACATATAATGTTGGTCCTCTTGGGTTTGTAGCTGCCCAGGACACACATCTTACTTGAACTCCTTCCTAGCCCCAAATCTCAGTGGACCTCCAGTCAGGCAGAATACACACATGCAGCCATCCTTGGAGCTACAGGCAAAGGAGAGTATGACAGCACCGTGATGAGCTCCCTCCTCCTCTGACAGACTTCTGGACTATTTCAACTAGTTTTCTCTTCCATGGCAAAAATCAGAAGGAATGAACTAGCTTGTCATTTGTAATACTCTTTGGTGAAGCAAAGTTGCTTGATAAATCTAAGATGAATTATTTACTAATAAGAAGCCCATTTCCCCTCCAAATTAAAGTACACCAGAAAACTAGAAACTGACCGGGAAAAAAACCCACCAGGTTTTGGGGACACCTTTGGGGACATACGTTAAACAAATCTGTGCTGCTTCTACTTAGAAAGTAAATATTTTGATTTGCTCTTTGATTAGTCATGGGCATGGCCCCATCCCATGGAAGGCTTTCTGTATTGCACTAGCTGTTTCCATAGGGCTGGGGAAAGCCCAGGAGGTTGGAGACTGATAAACACAGCATCCCATCTCCTGAGTTCATCTCAAGTCTCACTTTTCTGGTCATAACAAGTGAACTGAATTCAGTGCAGTTGCACCAAAGGAGATGTTTCTGTCTTTCATTTTAGCATAGATTATGTCCTATAACATGACATTTTAAGTCATCAGCACTTTAGCTTAAATAATTATGTTTTACAGTGAGAGGGTTGTATTATACCTCAGTCAATTAATAACAAGCCATACTCAAATTTAATAAGTGTAATGAGGAACGCTTGTTTGATTTTTTTGAAGTCACGTGCCAGGGTAAAAGATGGAGCAGGCTATTCTTTTTGACTGGTGCATGAGGTCAGTGGCAAGCCAACATCGCTCAAGGGTGGTGTCTGTCAGCTTAGTTTCCAGACTGTGTCCTAAAAGCTTGAAAATGTTACAGAAACCCAAAAGCTACAGGAAACTGTATTCTCAGCTAATGTGTTTGGCATCAATAGGGACAAAAAGATGTTTGGAATATCTGTGTGTGCACATACATATACGTGCATTCTCTCTGGTTTTCATTAAATACCTGTATCAAATTTGATCCTTTCTTGCAATTGACACCCTTGGGTGCAACCAGTATATCTTCAGTGCCCCAACTTCAGGCCAGCAAAAGAAAGCATTCTCTGCTGTTGATATACATACCTTGGCTGTCTGAAAGGCTGCAGATCCTCGTTACCTTAGCAGGTATCAGACCAAACAGCCCAGGTAAAGTCTTTCCAACTTGCCAGCACATGATAAGAAAATGAGGCTACTGTTATAGCTATAGAAGGGATGTCATGTATTTTTCCAGAAGTCTCCCCTAGCTCAGCCCTCTGCAGTTTGCAGGGGAGGTTATGGCTTACTGTTTTGCAGGCCCCTTCAGTGCATTTATGGTGTACAGCAGCAGCAGTCAGGAAATCAGTCCATGCAGCAACTGATCTCAGACAGGTCCTTTGCGGGGTCAAATGGCCACTGAAAGAGGCTGAGAGAGGAGTGCATATTCAGAAGAGGTGCAGCCCTGTTTCCTTAAATTAGATTTAAAATTCATTCATAAAATTATTGGAGGATAAATCCTTTCGTGTGGAAAGCCACTTAGATGCATGTTTTAACCTATCCTTATATAGGAAAGCAGTTTAAAAACTCCTAGTTAAGCAAGTGCTTACATTCCTTTTTCCTCAATAGAGTGACTTTCCTGAATTAAAGCTTTTAAGCCTGCATGGTATGCTCACAGCATGGGCAGTCCTGCCTGCTTTTGTGAATGTGTCATGGGTTCAGCAGCAGCAGTCATAGTTCTGTACTGCAAATGTGATAATCACACAAAATAAGAACGCTACTTTCCAATGAGACTTTCGGGTTTTCACTCACATAAACCATAGGAAATCTTATAGCATGCTCTGTGCAGATTTAACATTGAAAAGCTATCTTCAAACTGCGCATAGGAATACGCTTAGGTGAATAATTTGAAAGATATTATCTTTTTAATGCATTTTGCTTCCTTTTCTGTTCTTGAAGTCCCAAGGAGCAGTCCATGATTTCCTGGGAATGGACTCACTATTCAAAACTACTGGATAAATAATTTCTATAAGTAATGACTGGTCTGTAACTCATGTATGAGTGACTGGCATCAAAAATCTAAGCTGTTTTGCTTGGTCACTTCTTCCATAGTGTTTTTCTTCCCTCTTGCTAGAAGAACATATCTCTTAGACCTAGGTTCACATTGCAGTCCTCTGTGTTTACATACTGCACACTTGGCTTTCCACAAATATTCTAGTGATGTTTGGTTAAAATTCGCTTGTTGGGAAGAAGAAAAAGACCTCATTCTCTTTAATTTAAAGTGAATGTATTTGGGCAATATAGCACTCCAGTTTTAGCCATTAAGCACTGTGTAATCTATGCCTTTGCACCATGTGCCAATCTGCCCAGACTCCTGTGATGAGCAGAGTTTTTGAATGCACTGAAGAGTTATTAGTGTGCTTTTTTTATACAATTACAGTGCAGCTGTATACGTCTGTTCCTCTGAGCCAAGCATTTTATGTGCTAGAGGTTGGCATGCGTTGGAATGATACAAATAAAAAAAATAAATTCAGGAGAGTAATGTAGTTGAAAGCTGTGAGTCTTCATGTTAAGGTGGGCTCACAATGAAGCATAGGACTCCAAGACTAGGTGGGACTGTGGCTTCTATGGTGCTCTTTTGGAGCTGAAAGATTATACTAAGAGAGAAAGAGGAAAGGTTGGAAACAGAATTTAGAAGGATAATTAATGTTTTGCTTTAAGTGCAGAATAAGGAATTCATGATGAAGCATCAAATCATGACAGCTGCCATGCAGCCAAGGCAGAAGTTGAATCCTTTTGCAAACTTGGTTTTATGTCCAATCTGTTTCTTGAAATGTGCAGAAGAGGAAAATTGTGATAGTAAGATAAAGGAAAAAAATGGTGCAAAATAACAACTCACATAAAAATAAGCACACAGTAAAATAAGCACACACAGAAATTATGCTTTTGTCCATTCTAGCCCCAGGAATTTTTTTTGTCTCTGTAACATTTTTATGGGATTGGGAGATAAGGTTTAGGGCTTTAAACTTGCCATCAGCTACCTATGAGTCCAGCCAGCTGCCTGCCTACAAGATACTTAATTCATCCATGTCCCTGACCTTGCTATACAATTTTTATGCATGGAAAGGGTTTGCTTTTGGGGCAGCACTGCCTGATAGTGCTGGATGGAAAGAAGCTTGCAGAACCCTTCCATCAACAGCATCTCTCTGGGGCATTGTTTTTACTCTAGGGCTCATTGCCAACTTCTCTTGTTGCAAACTGTAGATGAACATCTCCCTCTGCCTGCCCACTGTTCCGTTTCTTTTGCTAATTTCAAATGGACAAACAGGTATTTTAAAATGCTTTTCACCTGAAAAAGTACTTAACTCTCTTTTCAGCCTGAGATGGATGGGGGAAAAAGAATCTGCTATGCCAGATACACGTTATGCAGGTATGCATGTGTATATGTATAGGGGAAAAAAGCTAATTGTTTTTCAGCATTATAAAGGTTAATTTCTACATATACATTTAAAAATTCTTAAAACCATTGCATAAACCGAAAAAGAGTGAGCCCAGCTGCTGAAAACTCTGGACCATAATGATGAGTTCAGTGTAAGAACATAGATGGAAGGTATAGGATCATGGCAGGAAGGCTGGCTGCTCTCGGAATAGAGCTTTCCTTGCACAACAGCAAGTTGAAATATTTTCTCCCTTTCTTTAAAGCATTTTTGGTAGCAATATAGATTTAGTCACAAAAATCCTAAAAAAACACTGTAAGGGTCATGATGTGGGGAAGAGGGCATTTTTTTTATTTCTTTTGGGAATAGCCAAACTTGGAGGCAGTCTATCTGCCTTTCTGTCTGATGGCCTGTATACTTCACAGCACTCCTGAGGCTGCACTCTCACCGCATATAATTCCTACCCGGTCCAGTCCTGTGTGCAGCATGTGGACTGCTCTCCGAGGGGAGGGGGATCTGACTTGGCTGGCAGTCAGAGCAGCAGGAGCAATTGCAGATGCTGCTATTTACACTATTTTCACATTCTGAAGAACAAAGAGCAGGAGGCTGCCAACAAATCTTAGAGGCTAAGCCTTTGCCCTACACATGAGAGGCAGCCAATGAACACCAGCAGAAACATGCAGTGCACCACTTTGTGAGATATTGCATCTCTGTTTCGGTGGAAATGCAGTCAAGATTACTTGCCGGGAAAGCAAAGAAAGGAAAAAGGAGCTTCACTGCCCAGGAGTGTCAGCTTTCTAGAAGTGCAAGGGTGAATGAAATATTTCTGGCTCACATACATGAGCCATTCCAGGTCTCAGGGATGGCTAACCTTTAAAATTCATTGTTGTGGTGGCAACTGGGATAGATGCTTATCGTTCGCTCTTTAATCTAAGGTAGATATAAGCACAAACACAGTTATTTGTATGAAAAAACCCTGTCTCTGTGCAAAAGCATTCTAGAGATTTGGGGTTCACTGCTGTCTCTGGACAGGTTTTACCCCTGTCCTTGGGCTTCCTATATACCTTCAGACAACTCTGTCAGGCTGAGGTTTTCAATGGGATAAAAGATTCAAGCTCTCATTCTCCCTTTGAAATTCAAGGATACCTAAGGTTTTTCTGGAAAAGGTCCTCTGAAAAGCCCAAGCTTGATCCTGTTGTGTGCCTCACCTTTTGGGTTTGTTTTTAACCTGGTCATGTCTATTTGTCTTTCTTCTCTGCTTATGAGGCAAACTGAGAAATGTGTCTGACTGCATGCACAATGAGTAGGATTCTTATCTCAGTTAGATCCTGTAGGTGTAAGACATTAATAATAGTTTTGATGATAGTCTTTTGGGTTGATTTGGTTTAACATTAGAGGACCATTGCAAAGAAGCGAGCTATGGAAGCAGCTACAGAATCAACATCGTCATCCTACAAAGGAGGGATGCACAGACTTTGAATAATTTCAGACCTAGCTTTAATGACTGTTCTTCTACCAGTCTTCCTCCCTGCTTCCACTAGAGAAACTGAAACTGTGGCATTTAAAAAAGAAATAAATATATATATATATAGCAGTTTAAGGGACTGGCAATTTGGAAGATCTCCCATCCTCTGTGTTTCTGTGTATTAGCTAGGAGAAATTAGCAGACAATAGTTTCAGTCAGATCTTCCTGATTTGGAGGAGAATTTACAGTATTGTGAAAGAAAGCCAGTGTAAGAGGAATAACATATCTTATGACACAAGCATGACGGAGTTTTAAGCTCTGGGGGTACACAAGTACACATTCCAGAGGCACGTAATTCAGATGAATAAGCAGGCAGAGCAGGTCTTCTTCATTACAATACTTGCCTGACACTAGCTCAGACTTCACTAGCGAACACTTTCCCTGGGAACAGCTACAGGCTAATCCTGGATTTGTGTGCCCACAAGGAGTGAATATTGGCTATGCCTCTAGGGGACCCCTTTGGGTTTACTTTAATAAATGGAAGAAATCTCAAGATTTGATGCAAAGATCATATCCCAAATGGGCAGAAACATAGGCCTCTGGGCCTTGCACCTTGCGTAGTCTGTTCGCTCCGTGCAAAATCAGTGTAAAGTACTAGCAGGACTGCTTGGTGCCATTTTACACCAGTTTTTTACCGGTGTTGCTTTCAAGGTGGAAAGTACAAGATGACAGAGAATAGAGGCCCTTTTGCTGTTGTTTGGATTCTACTGTGATTTAAGTAATCTGGGGACAATTAACTTCCAAGGGAAAAAAGGGAGACAAAAGGAACCAAAACACCACAAAGAAATTATGAGTTCTCACAAACATAGTTTATATCCAAGTAACACATGTGTCTGTGACTTTTTAAAATGTGAATTACTAAGCACATCAGAATATCTGAGAAGCAGATATTATCACAGACATTAAACATTAAAAAGGAGAGGAAACACTTTGCAAAGAAGGCAGATGGTTCAGTTCTATGTCTTGTCTCCTAGTGCAGATGATAAACCGGGTTTTCTGATCACTAACAGGTACCAAAAGTCTGAGCTGACCCTCAGTTAGGCTCTTATTCCCTAAAACCTGGACAAACTGGAAAGTTACTGTAGACTTACATACACACATACGTACACACTCTTTCACACACACAAGCATACACGTTCAGAGCCATTCCCTGGAAGATGGTCTCAGGTGAGGAGGAGGTACTAGAAATCTTTATTTCCAGATGGCCACAAAGTAGGTTTATAAGCAATTGGGCAGATATCCTGGTTGGTTTTGGCTATAAAGTCCTTAGAAGAAGCAGAAAAATAAATCAAGCAGAAGGGTGAGATGGGAAAACTTCAAATTTTCTTGAGCCATCCCTACCCAAAGGAATGATTCCCACTCTCAAAACTCACTGGTGTGCCAGGAAATAAACAGTCTACAGGTCATATCTCCAGTTGCACAATGTTAATAACGTATTTTCCCCAAAGACCTTAAGGAACCCAAGGCACACAGTAGCAGTAGGGCCTTTTCTGTGCAACCACCCCAGTAACAAGGTGGAAAGACAGTACTATGAGAATTAAAGGGCAGGCTGTGAGCAAGACAGAGGAGGGAGTGAATGGTTTGTATAAATAAAGGTAGAGCAAACATCTCCTATTTGACAGCGCCGTGACAGTACATACACTCTCATCTACACACAGGTACCTGTCGGAGCAGCTACTGTAACCATGTTGTAAAATATTCAATGACTCACTGTGAATAACTGTCTCATTTAGAAGAATAATCTGGTGACAAGACCAACATTGTTAAGTTGTGTCGACTTGTTAGGAAAGGCACAAAACAAAAATACCACAAGCATCCAAGGGCTGGAGGCAATGTCAATAAGTTTTCGGAAGTGAGTGGCTGTAGGAAAGTGAGGCTGGGCTCCAGCAGCTTAGCACAAGCTCGGCTTGCAGGGAGGAATGCAGTAAATAAGGCCAACCATTTACAAATCCACACCATGCTGATTTACTGGTGCGAACCCACTGTGACAGAGATCCCCCTGCCTCGAAGATGAGCAGATATCTTTTCTCAAGTAAGAGATGCTGGGGAACCAGCTCTGCTGCTTCACCCCACTCTCCTCCAGCGTTAGTGTCTCTGCTAGAGCAAAGAGCAAGCCATCAACAGGCAGCTTCTCATCTGACCTCATTCCCTGCTCTCCTGAGGCTAGGATTCCCACTTCCAATTTCAGCTGCTTAGTGAAATCTGTTGCACATCATGAGAGGAAAGAAAGGGGGGAGTGTGAGCCTCTTCCAGCTCTTCAATCATCTTACAGGCGGGCTGGACACCTGCAGGGAGAAAAACATGGTGGCAGTATGGGGACTTCCAGATTGGGAAAGTGACCTTAGAGCAACACATAACATGATGCAGTGTATCATAATGTAACTTATATAAGACAGTGTATACAATAAATGTAGTTAAGATAATGTAACATAATGCAATATAAGGGAATGTGATTCTCACTCACCTCCATGTAAGAAGTGAGGGTGCTGCATGACGGGGTGCATGAGGAGTGACCAGGCAGTAGGAAGGTGAGGCAGCAAGCCCTGGTCCAACTGGCTGCTGCTGCATCTGATTTGACTGCACTAATTGCTGTGGGTGGTTCAGGCCTTGCCCCTGACAGCACTGGGACACATCTCTGCAATCTGCTGCTGCCTGCTGCTAGCTCATTTCTCTTTGTGTGCCTGATGCACAGGCTCTTGGCACACTGGCCAGCTCACACACCTCAGCAGCACCTTGTGATTAACAGGCAGAAGCACAAAGGCTCCTGGCACGCTGGCCAGCTTGTACAGCCCACTAGCCTTTGCTCTCCTGTGGCACTGTGCAAAAGCTGCTGAGAGGCACAAGCTGGCTGCCAGGTGAGACAAGAAGCAGAGCCAGAATGCCGTAGACCACAGGGAAAATAGGAAAAAAGGAGACCGGCCAGGAGTCAGGGAATTTATTCTCTGTGATAGTTCTTAAATACCAGTGCCTGAAGTAACCATATTAAGCAATTAGAATCACAGTACAATTAAGAATCTATGGAGTCCGTCTAGTCCACCTCCTTGCTCAAAGCAAGAACAACTTCAAAGCTAGGTCAAGGTTGCTCAGGGCATTGTCTAGTCAAGTTCTGAATATCTCCAAGGATGGAGATTTCACAGCCCTTGGGCAACCTAGGCCAGCGCTTGATCATTCTCACCATGAAGAATTTTTACTGTGTCTCATTGGAATTTCCATTGCTGCTGCTTGATTCCATTGCCTCCAGTCCTTTCACTGGGAAGGGCATAGCTTCATCTCCTCTAACATTACACTACGTAGTTAGTAGACTTTCAAATAGATTCATCCCCCAAGCAAGCAACACTCTCTTGGTCTCTCCTCCTGTGACCTCCGCAGTCCCATGGTTCTCTGCCAGACTTACTCTACATTGTCCATATCTTTTTTCTACCCCAGAGCAGTGAGATTGGACACTGCTCATATGTGGTCTCACAAGGGTTGAACAGCAGGGAATAGTCACTTTCTGATACATGCTGACCTTGTCTACTAGGATTCACAGATGTCTTTTAAAGACTGTCCTGGCCAGTCACCCCCTCTCCTGTACCGCTGCAGCTTTTATACCTGAGATGCAAGACTTTGCATTTGTGGGGTTTTTTTAGCCTCTAGAGGTTTCTGTCATCTCCTTTCAGCAGCCTATCCCTCTGACTAGCAGCCGTGTTCCCATCCTCCACTGGCAGCCTCCACCCCCCTTCCCACCCCCAGTTTGGTGTCATACAGAATCTTGATAAGATCACTCAGGTTGTTAATGATGACAACAAAGAGTACAGGCTTCAGTATCAGTCCTTGAAGTACAGTAGCAGCAGCCACCCACCACCCGGCCTTCAAAACACTGACCATTATTTTTTAAGCCTAGCAGTCCAGTTTTTCACCCAACAGGCACTCTTTCTTACAGTCTATAGCTGCCCAATTTGTCTACAGTGGCACTACAGAGACAGTGCCAAGAACTATGCTAAAGTCAAGGTAGATGATATCCATTACTTTCCCCTCATCTAATATGCCAGTTATTTCAGTGAAAAGATAATGAAGTTGTTCAGGCACATTTCCAACCAGCCCTTCCCTGATGGTGAGAATGACCATGAGGGGACAGAGGACTGTGTCACAGCTCTCACCAAGGCAACCGGCACCAGGCTGGCTGCTCGATACTGCTGAAAAAGGGCAGGAGGAGACAGACACCCTCACCCATCTGCGTAGGGTGGGGGTAGAAGAGCCCTCAGAAGGGGTCCCAAATGGAAAAGGTAAGAGCTTCTGCTGAATATGACCAATACATTGCAGGAGACCCATCCATGCTGGGAATACAGACAGAAATCTGTGCTCACCTCAGAAGACAATAAATGCCTTCTGGGAAAAGAACCAGCAATCAACCCATTGATCTAACCGAGACTTAAACAACCATAATTCAGCAAACTATTAAGACACCTATCTAGTTGTCCACTTAATAGAACTACCTTGGAAAATGCCCATTCACTGAAGTTGAATAAGAATGAGTGCATTATAACTTACATTACTGCCAGCCGACAGATGGAGCAAGCTAAGATGAAACCCAGGCCATTATAATATAGTGGTCTTTTTGCAATTTTTTTCTATGTGAAACCACACATAACTTTTGAAGATGTAAATTTGTAAAACGTCATGCTTTATGTATTGCATTTTTGGCATCTACTTTAGTTTTTAAGAATGGATGTTGTCTAATTATGCAGTGCAGCTTTGGATGGGAAAATATACTAAGTGTGCATTAAACAGACAACTTTAAATAATGGCACTTGTGCTAAGAAGTGTATTTTCTGGCAAGCAACTAATTTATAATGGTCATAGATATATGCATTAGTGTATGAAATGCTTGTCTTTATTTATTGATTTGAAGGGGCAGTATTATATTTTTGAATACGTCTTCTTTATTAGATCCTGGTTTAATCTGTAACAGACTTTGTTATATTTCATGTCCCAGGGTATTCGCACCACCTGAACAGCAGACAATGAGAGCAACTATACAGTAAATAAAGCAACAATTAATACTGTGTGTCTAAAGAGATAAGCATATAAAATGCCAAAGTTCAGCTCAGCCCTTTTCTTCTGAATTTTTACCATGAGTCTTGGTTTGCTTTTAATGTGTGTATCAGAGGTAAAGAGAATGATATTAAATGACCAAATTTACTGCGTTCTTAGTGCATAAACCACTACACTAGATCTTTCTAAGCCAATTTAATTTTTAGCTTTATTCTTGGCTTAATGCAATGTTTTAGTTCATTGCACTTTTTGGATGTGCAGAAGCAAAGATAATGTGTTACACTACATTCATTTAATGTTTCATCAGAGTTTTTTGGTGTATCTACCTTTTGGTTATTTTAAAATATTTCATCCTTATCACTTCAGTCATGAAATGTAGATTCATTAAATTACTGTGCCGGGGTAGCTCAGTGCAAAAACGTTGTTTAAAATATAGCACTGGTTTGTTCATCAAGACGCTGCTTAAAGA
>CM029918.1:15155000-15172500 GCA_017639245.1 Myiopsitta monachus
TAGAATATTCTCCATTCAGCAGAACCTGTCATGGAAAGAAGATGTGATAACCTGTTTTGCTGCAGTCAGTGAAAAGGCTTGAAACCTGTTGGTTAAACAGTGTGTCATATAAATTTTTTAATGCTTAATCAATATATTCAGTCTACTATCACCAGCACAAGGAAAGAAAAGGAAAGCAAAGAAAAATGAGAAGAGAAGAGAAGAGAAGAGAAAAAGAGAAAAGAAAAAAGAAAAGAAAGGAAAAGAGGAAAAGAAAAGAAAAGAAAAAAGAAAAGGGAAAACAAAAGAAAAAAGAAAAAAAGAAAAGAAAAGAAAAGAAAAGAAAAGAAAAGAAAAGAAAAGAAAAGAGGAAAGGAAAGGAAAGGAAAGGAGAAAAAAAGAAAAGAAAAGAAAAGAAAAGAAAAGAAAAGAAAAGAAAAGAAAAGAAAAGAAAAGAAAAGAAAAGAAAAGAAAAGAAAAGAAAAGAAAAGAAAAGAAAAGGAAAGAAAGGAAAAGAAAGAAAAGAAAGGAAAAGAAAAGAAAAGAAAGGGAAAGAAAAAATAAAAGAAAAAAGAAAAGGAAAAGAAAAGAGAAAAGAAGAGAAAGGAAAAGAAAGAAAAGGAAAAGAAAGAAAAGAGAAAAGAAAGAAAGGAAAAGATTAATCTGTCAAGTGAGCTTATTGGATCATTTTTGACTATTTTTTGCCTGAAATTCTCCATTCGTAAAAGGATAATACTTTTCCTCTTTTCGTACAGATATTGTGAAGAAGTGTAACTAATTACTTTTCGTGAACACAGCTATGCTCACAAAGGAAGAAATTGCTCTGTATATAGTATGCATTTGACTGCTTTTGCTAATATGCATATAACTGAGCACTGAGAAAAGGAGTAATTCAACATGACTATATCAATATAAAAGTTATGCATTTAGTCTAAATTCATGTCAACACAATGATCAGATGATTCATCCTATTCCAAGCAGACACTCAGACAGGACAAATCACCCTCTGTAGCAGCTGGATTGTCTGTCATAGATTACTGAGGAAACAGATGACTAGTTCAGACCAGATAACCAAGTTTAGGAGCTTGTAGTGTGAGTGAAGGTCAGTAACCACCGTGATTGAGTACCCATTTTTTGTGAACTAGATAAACCGGTTTTGGCTAAAACATTTCAAATTAAAGTTTGGTAGAGTTGTAGGCAATGTCAGAAAAGGCCTTGTGTTGTGCTGGATTATACAGCTGGAGAAATTCCTCTGATGCAGTTACAAAGCAATGAATGAAAAAGCAGAAATAAAAAAAATGTAATTTCAGTAATGTAGAGCTTCCATAAACAAGATCAAAGTGTTCCAGATGTTTTACTATGATGATGAAATGAGCATCTTAGGTCTACAGTCTAAAAACCACAAATCATCATGTATTTTTACACCATTAGAAGTGATCGGTTTATATTATTTTCTGATGTTAAAGCATATTAAAAAAATCAGTGTATTAGCTACCGTGTATCATTACACAATGTATGCTATATATGGACTGAATATCATGTCTAATGATGGAGAAAGTCTGTTTTTGACTAATAATGTTGCCTGGAGAAATTGTTCAAGAGCTGTTCATCCTTGTGGAAAGATTACTCTGATATCAGTGAGACTTATCTGCTGTGTAAGTGCCAGTTGAGTTGTAAAGCTTCTCTGGGGCATTTTATCAGGTGTTCTTATTCAGCAACAATGGCCTCTATGAGGAGAGAAAGAGCAGAGAAAGAAACCTTGGCTCTTACAGTTAAAAATATATAGATCTGGTAAATTTTATTATTATTGGTTTTTTCCAATATTTTTAGTGTGATGCAAAGATATCCACCCCTCTTCTTTGTTGTCACACAAGTGTTGAAATATACAGCATTTCTATTTTACTTAGTTTGTTCTCTCCATTAACGCTAAATCTTACTTCAGAGGAAAGAAAAAAGATGTGCTAAAAAGGATCTCCATCCAAAGAACTGGTTTTCTTGTGCTTATGCCAACAATTTCAGCTCAGAAATTTTTCAGATTCTGTCCTCAGACAGATTTATATATGGGCTATTCACATATGTTTCAGTGAGAGTTTCACACTTTTATCTTACAGAAGAATTTAACCTCTGTGTTTTGCCTCTCTTAGGAATCGTTTAGGAATATTAGCTGTACTATGCCCTGAAAATATTTCATGCCCATTGCTGCTTGACTGAGAGTAATTCAGGAACCACTTTGTAAGAGACTGAAAGTGGATTTTGTAATCCTTTTGAAATCTTTGCTTTTTTGATGTCTGTTTGTTAATCAAATTGGAAACAAAATGTAGAAAATGTTTAGACTCTTACAGTAAAACACAGGGCTATTAGTGATTGAGAGTGGAAATGGAAGGCAAAAGATAAAGTTCTATTACAGCCTCAGTTAGAGAATTTGTCTATGGCTTAGGAAATATCCCTTAGGACCTGAACTGTTCCCACTGTTGTAACTAGAAGGAAGAAATTCACATTTTTTTTACAGTTGTCTCTTCATCTATTAAATGAGATGTTGATTTTCCCACTTATTGGTGTGTGAAAGTTTTTAGATCTCCACTTGATTTATTCTGGGAATCCTGAGTAGGTGGAGTTTTGTCCCCCCAGTATTAGATTTTGACCATTTTTGTACTTTTGTTCTGTAAATTGTTTCACCAGTGTAAATGGGATTCTTAGGGATTCTTTTGCTGCTTGTAAAAGAAGGCATCATAATCAAGCTTTAAGTAGATGTTGTTATAATAGCTGGGTTTTGCCCCAGTTGCTCTTAAATGGCTTAGGTGTTCTGGGGAGGGTGGACTGAGAGCTGTTTCTCTAAAATGTTGGGGGTGAAAGACTTGGTATGGGCATAATGATAAAACAGGAAAGAAACAGTGAAGAAAAAAGGAAACTGATGCTGATATAACTTCTCACATTTTTCTTTCTTTTTTTTTCCTTTTTTTTCCCTAGAATTTCACAGCCTCTTTCCCAGCTAGCAAAATAAACAATTAAAGGCCTTTCTGTTTGATATATTATTCAAGTTAATGAACAAAAGCGCATTTGTTACTCTCATAATGGAGCTGAGGGAAAGAAATCTGTTTCAAACTTGTCTTTGTTTGATGCAAGGCTGAGGATTAATATACTTTTTTGAGATCAAGAGTATCCCATTTCAGTACAACAAGTTGATATTTTGTGAACTTATGCAGAAATCAGTGTTCACAAACAGAATTACATAGAAATAATAGAAGATGTGAAACAAAACCAACTCAGTCATTTCTGATCTAACTTTTGTGTATTAAATCCTGAGGACCCCCCCCCCCCCCCCCCCCATGGAACACCTCATGAAAATGTGTAATCTGCAAAATAGATAAAAGTGCGTCTATACAAAATAAAGTTAATTATAAATGCTGATGTAACAAAAAGCATATAAAAATTCCCAAATGTTGCAACAACAATATATATTGGATTTAGTCTTTTTCTGAGCTACTTGGTTCCTAACACTTCCATAAACTCCCAGATAGCTGACTTGGTGTTTTTTGTGCTAATCAAACCTGAAACTCTCCATGGACTTCTGTGTACCCTTATTAGCAATATTTAAACTCATACAAGCACAAGCTGTACTTTCTAACCTTGTTCTCCCACTAGCCAAAGACTGTTTAACCATGATCACGTCACCCAGCTGTAGTTTCCATATTCTGTTTGGGGAACAACCACTCTAATACATGTACGTGCTTTGTGTAGAAAATGGGAACAAACCCACCTTTGTTCATTACTTATTTATGCAGATAGCAACTGAAGATTCAAAGTTTAATTCAGATTTACAGAATCTCTTTCACTGTATTGTTTATCCATTAAGATGGGTGAAAATGAGTCAAAGCATTTTGGTGACTAAAGTTCCAATTGTATTGAGCTATTTAAATAATAGGCTATATTGTTATTTAATTTTTTTTTAAGATACGGTAGCTATCTAAATCCTAGTTAGCTGTGATTTCTGGCATCTCCTGATGTCTCTGGGCTGTTGAATTTTGGCCTGAGTTTGAATTTTTCAACCTGCAGTACTTGACAGAACAATCCATAGCTAATTGTGTATCTTGTCAGAAGAGGGTAGTGTGTCTGAGCAATTTTGGATTGGGTTTTTGAAACTTTTATTTTTTTCTGTGCTATCTTACTTTCTAATGCTATTTTTGTCATATTACAGATTCCAATAGAAGTCTTTCCATGGTATAGTAATATTCTGTCTTGGCAACAAGATTTGGTCTTCCTCCTGGGAATGCATTGGTCAGCAGAGTCGAAAAGCAAGTAATATTAATAACTCTAATTACCATCCTTATAGGCTAAATGGAATGGAAGGCTTCCTAATTCCTCTTTGGAATTTATAATAATTTACCTGCCATCTGACCTGAGGCATCTAGCACGACCACTATTATAAATGAGTGTCGCTTATCTATTTGCTTTGTGGGATGAATGAATTATTTACCATTAGTGTTTATTGATAATGGTGATTAGGCTGCATGTCCTGCTCCTGTGGAGTTTACAGACAGGAATTTTACAGTGAATGCACCCGTGAGCTCCAGAAGTTATATGAAAGCACCTGAAATGTCCCTGCTATTGTGACATGTTTAAATCACCAGAGCTGTCCCTATTCCAGTTCCCTCCAGCTCAGAGCCACCCAATGTAGATGGCAACTTTTAACTTCAAGAATCTTAGGTCTGATAAAACAGTAGAAAGCATCCACTGTGCCTAGCAGTCTTTGCATTGTTCCCTATATCTTTTTCTTTATATGCAGTAAAATACTGTATATGTAAAATCTGTATTTAATATGTTCTTGCTTGATGGTTTTTTTTTCTGTTTTGGGTTGTTTTGGGTTTTTATGGTACTGCTCATAACCTGTACCTAAGCTTTACCGTAGGCAGTAATTTAAATTTATTTGCACTGCCTGCATATCTCTAGTTTTTATGTAAGTCTAAGAACAGTGTTGATCACATTGATCCCTTAATTATCTGTAACTACTAAGTGTTACTGAGAATGGGACATTATTAAGCAAACTTCTTGTTATAATCCCTCAAAGATGTAATACTTGAGTACAGCACAAAAAAGTATAATCTAAAAAGTGTAACAGTATTCCAGAATAAGAAGCTCAGGGAAAACTATCACTGTCACGTAAAAGCAGAGCTGGGAAAAAATTTATAGTACTAATTCTTTTACATATAGGCTACTGTATACGAAATGCCACAGTAATTGTCTCCTTAAAGTATTATCTTGATTTCTCAAGTAAAAACCAAGCTGTACCAGTAGCATGAACAGATGCAAATGGTCTTTTTTTTCAGCATGCCTGTGGAAATGATCATGCCAATTATCTTTTGCTCTTAAGCTGAATTTAGTTGTTATTCAGCATGCTTTAGTATCATGTCTGGTGGTGTCACAGAGGATTTCCATCCGGAGACAGCATGTGTCTTTTTCTAGGGCTTATGTCAAAACCTGTGTTATTGAGACAGAAATTCTTCCAGTACATGGTGCTAGAGAACTCTTACTCCATTTGATTAACAGCCAGGTAAGCTTTTGAGGATTTCTGTAGGAATTACAGTTCTCTGCTTTCTTTGGAGTGCTGCATTGCTTGGAGCTAATGTCATCTGCAGATGAGCAGCCCAAGAACACAGGTTGGAGGAACAGCTGTCTCACTCACAGGAACCAGCAGTGCAACTGAGAATGAAGAAAATTCTGTTCAAGGGAGCACACTAAGGAGGTTGACATAAATCCCTTGATAGGAACTTGCCTCTCTTGAGAATTAGTATCCTGCTGTAAGTACCCATGCCTGTGGTGATGCTTGTGTTCATAAATCTGAGTGGGTGCCCAAGGGCTTAGATCTTGAGTTGGTCATGCAGAGGAACCTTAGTGGTGACAGAGAGAATTAAGGGCTACAAATCTGGCTCAAAAAACCTGCCTATCCTGGTATCTTTCCCAAAGCTAACTGAAATCTAGGGTGAGTGTTTTGTTCCAGGCTTATGGTTTGAAAAAGGAAAGGCTACCTGCTCATCATTCTCTTCTTCCTTTTATTTAACATATTGATGAGAAGAAGCGTTGCCAGGGTTAAAATTAGAAAGATTACTTTTGAAAGTGATCCTATCCCAAATTATTTTGGGACTTGGGATCTGTCATTCGTTCACTCACTCACTCACTCACTCACTCACTCACTCACTCCTTCACTCATTCATCCATTCTGGAAGTTCCAAAGTAACAGCTGAACAGTAAGTCAGCAGACTTTGTAAGGCTTTTTATCCCATGTCTAAGATCAAGCATGGGAAAGTCTGGATGGGTATGCATTCCAGAAGCCACGTTTGTGTGAACACGGCACAGCTGGAATGATGAGGCCTCTTGCAGCGCATGTCTAATGTCCAGCTGCCAAAGGACAGGCAGAGATCATCTTCACAGCGTCTCTGCAGCTGCCGTGGTTTCAGCCACTGTGCCTGCGTCATCCGGCGTCTAATTATTGCACCAGAGGGCTACAGCATTCCCTGTGTAAGGAATCTGAGTCCTATCCTACAACTCATGAAGGAATGGCTTCCGACAGCTTCTATCTGCCTTGGAGGATTTATATATTCTGAAGAGATCATTTTAGGGTTTTTTTAAGATTAGAATAAAAGTATTTTTTTAGACTTAATAGCATTTCAGAATTTAAATAAGGATGCAAGTTAGAAATAAAATTTTGTCTTGTCTGCTTCCTGCTGTCCTGCTTAGCCTGAAAAAAGACCATTCAGATGCTGTTCTAATTGCTCTGTGGGGGCAAATAATATATATATGAGGGATTGTTTAAAATGAAAAAGGCATTCAGTAACTTACTGTCTCCTATCTGGGCTCTAGATCACAATTGTGATTGCATTCCCTAGGGAAGAACTGAGCATGCCTTTGAAGTGTAATTGATTTTAATTAAAAATAACTAAATATGTACAACTTAAAGAATTACTGTTTCTAAATGAGAACAGATAAGTGTTCTCTGTGCTGCCTCCTGAATGAGGTATTTGCTTGTGAATTTGATATAACTGTCATCTGCTAGCAGGTGACAACATGGAAGATGGCCTGTGATATCCTGCAGACATGCATTGAGTGCATCCATGCAGGATCCTAGCCCATGTTCTTCTGAAGTCAACTAAAAATTCTGCTGTTGTATCCAGACTCACAGAAATATTCCTCCCCAGAAAAGAAAAAGTTTATTTACTCACACTTTTCTAATAAGTGGAATGGTTTCAGAATAAGTAATAACATGAAAAAATTAGGAAATCAAATAGATAATTTTTATTCGCAACATGTGATACACGTTAAACTTTGAAATAACTGTTTCTTTTTTGTGAGATTTTCTCCTAAGCAATGAAAAATGCACCTTAAAGTCCCATAAATATTGTTACGTGACCCAGCACATATTGAAACTCTTCTAAATTTTAAAGCTTTCTATTCAAGTTTCAAGGTGGCACCAAGCTCCCACTGTGTCAGCACTCTCCAGGAGACACAGACGAGTTCAGGGAACACAGAATTACATATTCTTATTGCTACACCTGAGGTCATATCTGTTGGTGCTAGAGGTTGTTAGGCCGTTATCGGCCACTGATTCTTCTCCAGCTGTGAGAATAATTTGGATTCAGGGAGGAAACGTAAGTTGGTATCCTTTCACTCATCCTAGGTTTAATAGGATTTGTCTTCTCCGTACTGTGGGTTGGTCCATTGGTATACCAGCGTTACTGTAGCAAGTGTATTTTTAAATTTCCTTTTCTGCTAGACTATCAACTCTGTTGTGACTTCTGGTAGTGATTTTAAGCTGGTTTAAGACAGCTGGAAAACTCACATTGACTTCATTGGCTTCAGATTAGACTTATAGGCACAAGCTCATGTCAGTTAAAGGATCACATTGCTGAAGCAGCATCTCCAAAAGGTGTTTGCATTCGTAGGTAAGATGTTTTCTATGTCTTCAAGGTAAAAATAGTATTGATTGCTCTTTAAAGCATGTGTCATGTGCATTATGTCACCTTTTACTGGTGCTGAACACATACACTGCGATTTCTTTTTCCTCTCAGTCTTTTCTTTTTATGTATATATATATATAAGCAAACAAAAAAAATCTTTTTAATTTTTATATTTAGGGGCCTTGTAGACATCTCAGTGACATATTTCTTGTTTTGTTTATGCTTTGGTAACATAGAGAAGTAGGTAAACAATATTATATCATTGTGACCTGTAGACTTATGTTTTAACAATTTCATTTTACAAAAGAGTAGTAACTATTATAGTAACTGCACTGTCTTAAACTATGATAACTATTACAAAGAGAATAACAAAAGAATATTGTTAGTAGTTTATTATGTACTAACAACTATTTCTCATATAACTTTAGCTAAGTTTAGGCTATTTGGAAGTTAAATGAGTAGTAGAACTTGGGTGTAAGGGGAAATAGCAATAAAAGAAGAAGCAAAGGAATGGTCTAGGTAGCGTTTTTCTGATCATGAACATGGATTTGTGCCGATCTTCTTCTCTGAAGCTGAACAAAATCCTTCTTAAAGCAGTCTCTGTAATTAGCTTAATTCTCTGATTTCCTAATAGCATTCTTAAATATCCTTTATTTCTGATGTTAGGTGTTTATTCTCTCTTCTTGCATTTATTTTTTGTGTATTATACACATAACAGCTAACCAAAAGCTTTTCACCTCACTGTATAACCTGAATTTTCCATGCCGTATCTATGTTGTACTGTTCTTTTTTACAAGTTGCATATTTTAACTTTTTTTATCGTTATGTAATTTTATCTTTTGGAAAGACTTTAAGAATCTGTATCTTAACCAGAACATCAATGCATAATAGAGAAATTAATGAGCAAAACTCTGTAACGTCTATTATTCTTTTCAATTTAAAATCTTAGTTATATTAATGTAGGAATCATAATTGTGAGACATTTGGAAGTCACTTTTGCTGTATTTTGCAGATGGGAACATCAAAGAAGACTAACATTTTGCAGAAGTAGTGTTGGGATGCTTCCATTTTTGAATCCCCAGGTGAACACGTGAGTATGCTGTAAACTAAAAAAAAAATCAACTTCCCACAAAAGTCAGCAACAATGTTTTTGAAAACTTCTGGCTGTGAAATTTTGCTAAGCCTCAGGAAAGATTCCTGTGAGAATCAAGAAGACAGTTAGAGATTTTTTTTTACGGAGTGAACAACATAACCCAATCATAAAGTTTCCTTCCTATGAAGACAGTCAGCATTCCATCCCTGGAAAAGTTTCTAGTCTGGTCATGTTCAGTCTATTACAGCACAGGGATAATTAATAATCATATTATCTCCTGTCAGTAACTATTACAGATTTTGGCTACAATAACAAAGTAATAATAATTGTTTCTCTATAAATTGAAATATATACCATGATGAAAATACATTATTGCATAAAAATATCTTCAATTCTTTCTGGTGGCTTATGCTCAACTCCATAGTTCTGAGATACAATTAACAAACAAGAGTGGAAACTGTCACCTGATCAACTGAAACATACCACGGTGCAAAACAAAAGCTCTCAATCTGCAGATTTTTTTTTTTTTTTAATAAAATCTTTATAGATTATTATTTGGAACATGACATATTTACACAAAATCTTTATATGACCATTGGAATTGCATGCCACTTTTGTAAACTCATGAGAATAACATTGGTGAACCTGAGATCCCAGTTCACATACCTTAAAGCATTTGTGGAGGGAGCATTGTATATAATCAAAGAATTAAAAAGTGTCCCAATACTTATTCAGGGAGCCAAGTAGGATAAAGTTTCATTTGCATCATTTATTGCTTCCTAATGTAAGTGCTTGACTTTGTAAATCAAAACATTTAATATGGGCTTTTTTGCACATAATATATATATAGTTCATCCTCTATTGTAGCTGTTGCACTATGCATAGTATTATTGTAGCTGCTGTTTATTTATCAAGTAATAGAAATACAACAACTACAAAAAATCTTAGGAAATACATATTAACAATCAAGCAGGGCAAACAGAAATGCTTCACACAAACATTTCTGAAAAGTTTCCATAAAATTCCTTTTTGCTTATGTTCCAGTCTCTCCAAACAGCCTTTTTATGAAAATTCATGCGAGTTAAGTTTTGTTCTTTCAAGTGTTCATGGAAAGTGAATTTCAGGCCCACAGCCAAGATACATTAAATCATGAAACAAAATTAGTTTAATTATGAAACTGAATTTGTTTGGGGAAGAATAAGCAGTATGCAACTTCATGTAATCAAGGAACAGAAACAGTAGTCTTCTTTAAGTGGCCAAGAATACAATTGAAATTTCAGGTGGATGATAACGGCATATTGTATGTGGCTATAGGCATGGTAGGCAATTTGTGAGAAAGCTAAAAAGCACAAGCAGATTCCATGGCTGGGTATTTCCAAACATTTCAGAACTGAATGCAACTGCCTGAGCTCCTGCAGGGAATTTATCTTCCTGTACATTTTGAGGCAAGAGATACAGTATCATGGAGCTTCTGTATTTGTTTCTACTGGTCTTCAGGCTTCTCAGAGTTCTGGATAGGCTTGTCCAAAGCTTTACTTATTTGTTGGTTGAGTCAAAGTTGCATGATTTATCAGGTCCGTTTGGGCGGGTTTGTGGGTTACAAGGGCATAATGCCTAACAATGTATATATTATTCATGTACTGTATGAGATGTGTACTTCTGGCTGTGTTTTCAAACTCTGGACGAGTGAAACTGAGTAAGCATTCCTAGAAACAATGTATTCTAAGAGAATACCTTGCAAAACTGAAGTCTTGGATGGAGTCTTGGGAGATATGGTTTAGTGCCAGGTGACCCTGCTCATGGCAGGGGGATTGGAACTAGATGATCTTAAGGTCCTTTCCAGCCCTAAGTATGCTAAGATTCTGTGATTCTATGATTCTATGATTCCTACCTCTGTCTGTGAAAGTTCTTATGAGCACTTCTCAGTTATGTTGTATTCACTAGTAATGATTAACTATTCCATAATTAAACTTATAAATATTAAGGTCAAACTTTTTAATTCAGGAGGAGTAGTTAAAAGCTAATTTTTGTATAAATAATTAGACCATTCATTAAGAAGCCCCCACCAACCCACTTTTCTGAATGTAGATATCAGTGACTTAGGATAAATATGAGATCTATTTTTGGTTACAGATCTACAAAAAATAGTGGCAAGACTTTTTTTTTTTTTTAGCAGGGATAATAATTTTTTTTCCACTTCTTGTCAAAAGAAATATGTTTTAATTGAAGCTTGACAAGAAATCACTGTTGTATAAAGACCAGGTATTGCGAATTTTAATCCTTGAAATGAAAAAAACAATAACCCATAAAGCCATAAGTGGATGAAAATGTAAGGTAATGGAATAAAATAAAAACTTGTTACTGTTTTAATTTCTCATAATACAAATAATGTGTCCATCCCTGCAGAAATGAACACTCTTGATGTAAATATAAGGTAATTTCACTTTACTTCAGCCATCTGATTTCAGTGACAAAAACGCCACTGAAAATGTTAGTTAACTCCATTGACTATAGGAGCCAAGATGATCAGTGTAGATCTTTCTTATCTCTCTTACAATGATAAAAGTAAATTAAATTTAGTGATCTTGTCGGGAAGTGGTACTACAGATACAATAAATAAAATAATTCCAGAAGACTGATGCCCCAAAAGACACCAAATAAACAAAACATACAGATGAATTAACACACAAAAGAATCACTGTGATAAGCCAAGGTTGGCAGGCATTGTTTGAGGTTACCTTCTAACTGGAGTCAGAAGATGGATAAAGAATGGCAGGAATAAGGGAATTCATTGATGTGAGGAAGTATAGAAGAGAAGATGGAGAATTCATCAGTGATGATTATCAGATTTTTTGGGCACTGGAAATACAAAGTTAGATTTGAAACTAGTTTTAGAGGAGGATAAGGAGAGAATTTAATGAGCTGCCTTTCTCCTTTGTTACCTAAGCAAGAAAGTTATGCAGGAGAAAGCCCTTAAGTGTTTCAGGAGAGGCTGATTGTTCTGTGAAGGTTTCAGTTGCTGACAAAGTAAAATTAGAGGCCAACTTTATATAAATCACAAAAATAGGGAGGATAGAACTAATTTGACACACCTTAAACTCATGCAAAGCTTTATATGTTGAGGAGGTGAAGGAGAATCTGAGGACAGTGACATTTGTGTAGTTAATAATGAGCAAGAAAATCTGAATAGCACCATACTGAATGTAACAGAGTTGATGAACATGTTTGCAGTCATTAAGATCAGAAAAGAGAGGACTGAAAAAGGCAAGATGTGAAATGGTGAAAGATTTTGCTGTGAATAGTAGTAGAAAGATCAGCAGTTTAAAACTGTGCAGGAGGTGAAATTTGGGTCCAGCTTGAATATGCTGCTTTAAAGGAAGTGTTGACCATAAAGTAATTCCCAAGTTAATGGCTTGTCTGACCTTGGGCAATGAACCAAATCTCTGTTTTGGAGAGAATATTCAGAAAAAAGGAGGAAAAAAAAAAAAACCCAAACAAAACCAAAACACAAGTAGAGGATATATAAGACACATATTTAAGAAAAGACAGTAAGTAAATTAGGAAAAGTGATGGAAGTGCATGAATGCAAACCAAAAAAATGTGATGCTATCAACTGTGGCTGGTATGGAGAACAGCATGTGGGAAACTTTCTTTGCAAACAGTCCTTGAATGGAGCAAAGAGGCTTAAGTTATCTTTCTGACTGATTTCCCTCCTCTTCTTCCCCTACCTACTTGGAGTGCAAACACTGGACAAGCAGGAAAATTTGTCAATCTAATTAGATGTTTTTAGCTATCACAGTGCTTCAGCTGTAGCATTTTGAAAAAAATGATGGCCAGTTTTCAGTGGGATGGCACACGATTTCTTTGTGAAGGTCAAGAAGTTAAAATTTTGACAGGAACGGTGATGAAATAATTTAACGCCTCAGCTGTGTGGGTGCAGATGGTCATCCACATGGGGGATATTTTTCCAGCAGGTTACTGAGTCAGTGAAGCTGGCTGCCTGCAGTTTGGCAGTTATCCATTAATATGTAAAACAAAATTTTGGACTATGCAAAAATTGGGTGTTGAATTCCATTTTATGTTGTGCCAGGTCTGCTTCAGTACCTCGTGGTCTTGGATGATAGGAGGATTAAGAAATGGAATTTTACCACTGGCACACTGACTGACAATGGATTGGCAACTACATTTTTGGGGAGACTTTGTTGTCTTTACTGAGTTGGGATGGGAATTATCAGAGTTCTGTTTTTCTTTTGTTATTGCTTTTCTTTTTGTGTTGGGTTTTTTGTTAACGAAGTACACAAAGATGAATTGATAATGACTCACATAATTGCTCCCAGTAATAAATTTGTTTGTTACTGTTGAGTCCCATGTAGAAATTTGTGGAACTGAGGTTAATTTTATTCCTGTTCTTGAGCTGCGATTTTATACACCAGTACTCGCGTTTAAAAAAATTAACAATACATAAGACCCACCACCTCCGATCAACACAGTTCAGTCAATTGCTAGTGTTAATGTAACAGAGAAACAAAGCTACCAGCTAATAATAATACTAAGAGCTACCCAGGCAATAGAAGAGAAAATAGTTGAGGTAATAAGGAAAACTATTTTGGCAGTAAGAGTTCAACGGCTCAAAAGAGAAATGCATCTGCCTGACTAATGTATGCTTTGGGTAAGGCCAAGCCAGAGTTAGTCAGGGTCAAGCTTTTTACGTGACTTGAAAAGACTTAAGCCCAAATAACAATTCTCTAAGAAAGACAGCCTCTTCAGTGATTGCTGTTCCCTGGATGAGCCTGTATCCCTACCTGCTGCCAGGCAGGGGTTTAGATAACATGAACAATTAATGTCAAGGGCAGACCTCATCTGTTATCTTTTCATATCCTAAACACCATATTAGCCATCTCGTGCCTTGTTTTCAGCATCCACATCTAGATGACTTTTCTGTATGTTTTAAAGTATTGCTTTTCCAAAAAATCCAACTCCCCCATAGGGGGACTTTTACATAAAGGACTTTTAGCCACTGAATTCTGGATTTCTGAATGGCATACAGAGAGACAAGGACCTTGAAGTTGCACTCAGAAACATGCAAGTAGTGTTTCTGCAGTTCTTTCATTGACTATATCCCTTTGGTATCTGACCTCATAGGTGAAACTGCTCTCTACACCAGTGGAGGAATCAAATAAACATTCAAAATGGGATCAACAGAGGATCCACCATTGCACCTATGAGATGTTACAGGTGTTTGGAAGAAAAGAGGAAAGAGTCTGTGGCAGAAAAGAAAAGCAACATATCAAAGAGAATGTGCTCTTTTATAGTATGTGTTAACAGATTCTGGCTGAAAATAACATGAATTTTACTTTTTGGACCAGTATGCATTCAATTTGGTGCTAAAATTTTCTAAATATGCTTAGAATCTAGATGAAAATTATTGTGGAAAACCATAAGCTAAATTTGTCTGATGATTTTAATCCCTGTCAAACATTAAAAATTCTTGAGTATAGACACAACTAAAAGAGCACTGAATCTTACAACAGCTAAACCCAGCAGCATTTCTAAGTTTTCTGAGGTCAGCATCTGAATAAAAATATCTGGAAGAACCAGAACCTGGAAAAATTAAAATTATCTTGACAGGAATAGGGAATAGCCTGATAAAATCTCCTTCACTGAGAAAATGATACTCAGAACTTTCATGTTTTCTCTTTACATTGATGAGACATGGGAAGAAAATGAAATGGGAGTGGTAATTAAAGGGAGCAAGAAAAAAAGAGATGGGAAAACAAATTATAAGAACTGAGGCTGTAAAATGAGTCTGGCAAAACCAGAACTGGATAGAATGAGGACAGTTGGGAAGGTACCCCAAAAAGGGACTAAAGAAAAGAATTGTGAATGTTTTGTGAGGGAAAGATAGCAGGACTTGCTGAACTTTTTTCAGTGTGTGCTGCTCTGGTGAAGACAAAAAAATGTGAGGCAGGAAAATATATTCTCATCTCTGGTTTCCAGCTGCTGGTGAAAGCAAATGTACAGCAGAGTGAAAGCTGAAGTCAGCTGAACCTGAAAACCAGCAGCAACTCCACAGAGTCCTGGAACATCACCAGGAAGGAAGTTGTTGCAGTAGACTCAGGACCTGGATGATGTGGGCCACAAAAGGAAAACCACCTCACATTTTTTGCAGCATACCAAAGGTATGGATTTAATTTCAGATAAAGGTATTGATCTATTTATGCCACCATACTTCTTGCGCTTTTGATGAAACAGCAGCTAGAAAATTATTCTTAAGTTTTGTCATAGTGTTTCCACCTTTTCAGATAGAAACACTGCTGTGGAAACTAGTTGACTATGGTCTGTCTGATTTCTGTCCTCTTTTGAAACACATGGGTTTGGTTAAACAAAAGAGATTAAAATGAATATTACTTACAGATGCTAGTTTTTGTACTCCATTTTACACCCAAGCCACCTGTTTTATCTCCTAGAGTTTGGATTACTGTGTTTGCTAGCAAATTTTTTCCCTCATTGCCTGGAGCCTCAGATGCTTTGCTACCTTCTGGTCACTGTGCAGCATGCCTACAAACCTCCTATTTCTGTGGGAAATTTACCATTCATTGGTAAATTTGATCACAAAAAGTATAGCAAAGAAGCACCTGACAAAAGAAGAGACTCATTAACAGCCTTCATTTCCTATGCAGCAGCACAAGCAAGCACAGGCATACATGAGAGTTCTGGCAGAAATACAAAGGAACCGTGCTTGAAGACTGACAATTAAAACTTTCTTAGGAAGCAGGACCGCCTCCTTCTTTCAGCTGTGCACTGGGAGAGTGAAAACAACTCCCTAGACCACCTGCAGTTATTCCACACAAATGGCCTAGGGAGTACAGTTTGAAAACACCTGCCAAGTGCTGGTCTCTGAGCAGGAGTCTCACACACTTGGCAGGCTTCTTGTTCATGGCAGCACTCAGCAACCAGCCAAACTTTGCAGAAATTATTTACCTTGGCCCTTTGGAGTGGATGTAACACAGGAGCAGAAGATGAAGATGCTACCTTGCTAAGAGCTTTCTTTGGCATCTTTACCTCAGATCTATTAATAAGACTCACTGGACTTTGCACCTTCTTGTTGGATTACACAAGGAAGTTTTAAATCTCATCTCCAAGGATGAGAGAAAAATGATTAGCTTTTTCTAATCCAAATGGTAGATCCATACCAACAAATTACCAATTGCCTCCAGGACAGAGTTTCTGGTGTCATGTGCTAGTAGCTGTCCCCAGCTGGTATGACAGCCCCAGTGTGAACTGGAGGTTGTGCTGCTTCTGTCTGTGAAGGCCATAGCATAGGTGGGAGGTGTGGTTCCTCGAGGCCACGTCCTGCATTGGTTCTTATGACTGTAGCCAGCAGGTTAGTCCAGCTCCAGGTCACTGACCTGTTCCTCATCCACATTCATCAAGAGCTGTACTATTGTTTTCATGATGCGCCATGTTTACTAAGATAGCAAGTATTTGTGCCTCAGGGAGAAGATTTGACCCTTTTTTTCCCTTTCCTTTTCCCCTTCAGAAATCCAGATGTTCTGCTACAGCGCTGGCACCATGCATAATCCTGATTCATTACCATGACTTCTGCAAAAAGCATCAGAACCACTGGTGCAGTGGTAGGACTGTGCAGAACAGAAGAAATAAATGATGTCAAAGGCACATCCTGCAGTTCTGAAGATTGAGGGTTAAAATTTCTAGTGCTGGTTCATAAGAAGAAGGTTATTACAGCTACACAGAGAAATTGTAATTGATTATTGTTTCCACTTAGGTTTTTTCCTTTTTTTTTTTTTCTTACTGTGATGATTGTCAAGTACTCAAATGTTAGAAAATCCAATGTTATGGTTATCTAACATCAATATCCTGGATAGGTGTATTGTGGTACTGTCAAGTAATCATTTACTTGTTCCAAAAAATGTATGCACTCCTCACTGTATAGCATGGATGATGCCTTCTAAGCAAATTAGAATTATTCAGTGAATGGGTTTCCGAAGGTACCAGTCTTCAACTTTTGTTTACTGGCTCTAAAGGCAGCTGTGTTTTCAGTTCTTGCTGTATCAGGACACAGACTGTAAGCTCACTTGCTTGCAATTTTTCTGAAAAATGTTCAGACAGATGGGGATGCTTCCCTAGACAGCCTGGAAGCAGATTAAGAAGTTATTCCTTATTGTCTTCCCAGCTGAGAATAGATTAGTTTAACATATGTCAAAATGTGGATAGAAAAAACTGCTAGTGGGCACAACTGAATTTGGGACAGCAAGCACAGTTATGTGAGTGGGTAGGTATTCCTTACCTTGGTCAAGTTTTGACTGACTACATGTTGGTTTGGGATGACACATCACCTTTTCAGTGTCTGCTAAGTGGAGAAAAGTGAAATGGTACTAGTATGGGAAGAGAATTGTTTGGGTTACCTCCTTAGTATCAGCTGGTCTTTTCCGAAAGGGAGACAGTAGCATTTTTTCTA
>CM029918.1:15177500-15345000 GCA_017639245.1 Myiopsitta monachus
GAGAAAGATATTTTGAAGATGGCTTTAGACTCTTTCTTCTGAGAGCTTTGGGCTGAACCCTGTCAGAAGGAAGAAAGGCAGACCCTGGACGTATTGGGTTCTGGACCTCTTCACTTAAATGCAGGCTGAGAACAGTAGGTACAATCGCAAAAAAAAAAAAAGAAAAAAAAGTCTTTACAAGAAAAATTGTGAAAAAAAGTGACCTTTAGTTTCTGTTCAAATTTTATCAAAGCACATTTTCTGCTCATTATGACCATCTCATGTCTGTCAGTATTACTTAACTATGTCTTCTACTACAGGAAGATACCATGTTGCTATAGATACATAGAATGGAACTTCAGGTCCTCTAGAGTTATCAGACTCCTGGAGAGGCCTTGTTTCTTCAAGGTATGTAAGTGCTGAGCACATTCTTTAAAATAGACACTTTTCTAATACTCCAGTAACACGAAGGCATCTACTTTTGAGTTGAAAGATCTCAGGGATGCCTCAGCACCTTTTCTTCTGACCTACTTCAATATTTAGTAATAATTCTCACACAAACACAAAACTAGCCACAGAATTTGCCATTTTCCAGATGCTGGCAACTAATTCTTATGGTTACCAACCAAGCTCTTGAAAATATTTCCTTTCTTCTTCATGAAGATACAATTATGCAATTAAACCACCTCTCAAGAAATTTTTTACTGAGATTTCCAAGCCTCTTGCTGAAAGATCTTCCGTTTTTTCTCTGTCCCTTTTGTTTGTTTGACAATCTGTCACAAAATCACAGCATGGTTGGGATTGGAAGGGACCTCTGGAGGTCATCCTGGCCAAGTGTACTGTTCAAGCAGGGACACCTAAAGCCAGTTGTCCATGACCATATCCAGACAGCCTTTGAAGATCTTCAAGAATGGAGACTATACAACTACTCCAGGCAACTCAGGCAAGTACTTGATAACCTGTAAGTTCAGACATAACCTCTTGTGTTTGAATTTGTGCCCAACGCCTCTTTTTCATGTCACTAGGGCAACTATCAAGTCCCATTACAGATACTAACGGTAGATCTGTTTGTAATATCTCATTTTACAATATATAATAGGAAAAAGTCAAAAAGTCTCCTCTTCTTGTGCTCAGTGCTCCCTGGTATCTACATCCGGGAGTCACCCTAACTGGCCCTGTCTACAAATCTGATACTGCGGACTCATCTTCATTTGGTTGTTTATTGTGTCTTAGGTCCTGAAAGATTTTTTTCCATCCTGACCTCTGAAAACTCCTGAAGAAAACAAGCGTAGTAAACTCTTCTTCACTTTTTTTGTGGTTCTTGGTAGATCAGTAGGTCTGAATACTGTTGGTACTCCTGACTTGCTGATATCTTGATTTTATATTATTCATACTATGCTTAGGAAAACCTAAGCTTGGGAATAAGAATCACAGAATCAGAGAACCATTAGGGCTGGAAGGGACCTCTGGAGATCAGCTGGTCCACCCCCCCTGCCAAGGCAGGGCCACCTAGAGCAGGTTACACAGGAACATGTTCAGGCAAGTTTTGAGTGTCTCCAGAGAGGGAGAGTTCATGGCTCCCCTGAGCAGCCTGTTCAGTGCTCTGCCACCCTCAAAATAAAGAAGCTCTTCTTCATGTTGTGGTGAAATTTCTGGTGTTTCAGTTTATAGTCATTGCTCCTCTGCCTGTCACTGGGCACCACTGAAGTACGCTAATGGTTTCTTTAAAGATCACACACAACTCAGTAATGGTCACTAAGTTTTCAAAAATGTCTTCTCTGAAGGGGCTTGGGTTTTCTGCCTCCAGTGAGTACCAGAGCCTGGGCAATTCTTATGAGTAGCAGGTCTGATTCTGAGAGAGTGGTCGAACTTATGCTAACTTTTCAACGAATGCATATGAAGATGCACTTCTGTAGCCTGGTGAAATAACTTGTCTTTTGAAGTCTTGAAGGTGCTCCAAAATTATATGGTTGTCTTTCAGATAAGTAAGTTCCCAGAGGATATAATGCTCAGAACATCAAAATATGCTTTTTTCATTTGTATATCAATAGATTATCGATACAAAACATAGTCCTAGCGAGGGAAGCTACTAGACAGCCAGAAATGAAAGGTTAAGCTGTACCAGAAATACACAACATATTTATATTAAAATTGTTCAATAATTATTTTGGCTTTCGTGCATTTTGTTTATTTGTTTGATATTGCAATAATAATATTGATATTTATTTCTATACTGGACAGGAGCATAAAAATTAATAAATAAAAAAAAGCCCCAAATGTTATCCACTAAATCCACAGGATTTAAGGTAAGGAAAATAATCCAAAGGAAGAGCATCAGCTAATGCTTTCACTTCAGGCTTAGATCATACTCTTGTATTTTGACATTACAGAATTTTGAGATTGATGTTACATGCCACCTGTGCTACAATAATGGCAATGGAGAGAGATAAGAATGGCGGTCCTTTCCATTATTTTTGTGAATTAGAAGTGGGCAGACCTCTAAATGCCTGATTCTGGTTGGGACTAGAGACCCAAATAGTGAATAACATACGCATATATGCAGACACATAATTTCTCACATATTTATGCTAGCAATTAAGGCCTGTCAAATAATAAAGTATGTCCTACTAGAATATGCAAATCAACTTTGACTGTATTCAAATATTTTGGCATAAAATCTTTGAAAATGGTTGTCCAGCTTGGAGAATTGTGATGTCATTGCACTGAGTTCTTAAATTTTGGTTTCAATGGTGTTTTCACAGTTAGATGTTTTCTCATTTTTTTGTGGTTTTGGTTCATTTTTGGTATTTTTTTTCTTTGTCTTTTGTGTTGATTAGGAGCAAAGAACTTGTCCTTTAATTCATTGAGTTAGTCATTAGTACGACAAAATTCTCTGAATTGCCAATTTTATTGGGACCCAGCGACTGACTCCTACATTATTCTGTGTATAAACATGTTACTAAGCTTCATTGTGAAGATTATTGGTATTGCTGTGTTTTTTTTCAAAACCAGCAAATGGTGCCTTGTGTATCTGAAATAGGAGGATCTAAGTCTTTGTGGACTCTGGCACTGCTAAAATTCAAATCTGCAATAGCTCTGAACGCACATTATTATTATTCTTTGTATATAAGCAATACAGCACAGATCTACATGAGCATTTAACCACTCAACTTCTGTTAATACTGATGAAAATAAGGCTACTAAAAAGACTCTGTGGTGCTGTCCTTATGAAACCACAGTAAGAATCTACAGGCAAAGAGCAGTTGCCCTAGAGACATACTTAAATCCTTATACCATAAATCAATCCAATTGCAAATAATCTGTCTTCACATGTCAGTTATTAATTCATAGTTGGTTTTGTGTTTTTTTTTTTTTTGTTTGTTTTGTTTTTTTTCTAAGATTCAGTGAACAGAGGCAGTCTGGAGAAATGCCTTTCATAACAAAAGTTAAAATATATATTATTTATTCCCAAGTGGCTGTTTTAATAAGTAGCAGTCCCGAAAGTCTGAAGATGCTTTCAGACAGAGTATTCATAAAGAGCTGCTATGAATTTCATTTATATTTCACACAAGCCTTGGGAGACATTCGTTATTTTAGTGGTGAGTGAATAATTAACACAGGTGTTTTGGTGTGCCACTGTCAGACTACCTCTTCTAATAAGTCTGTGCTAGGTGATGCTTTTATAGCAAACTGGTTACCAATATAGTAAATGCTGTAATGCCACATTCCGAACCTGGTGACAGGGTCATGGTGCCAAGAAGCTGATGGGGAAGGGGAATGGTAAGAGTAGAGGGAAGACATACACACTTCCCAGAAGGCTGCATAGTGTTGTCATCCCTCCTGATTCACACGGACATTATAGGTCCTCAGAACTGGACAGCAGTTTTCTACCTCTGACATGTCTTTTGCCTCAAAGAACAGTCCTTGAAAGTCTTGAGAATGTTAATTTATAAGCTTCTTGCTGTTTTGAGGGTAAGCTTGTTTTTTTATCGAAGTTGAACACTTCAACTAGAAGCCTACGAGCACGCAGTAAGCACATAGAAGACAACCCCTGAGAAAGGGTAAAATGTTCTGCATCATAAACGCCATCCCCAGCACGATTTCACTCTTGCTGCCTGCATTGGTATCAACCATTACTCTTCCACAGAACACCCTAGTTGACTTTTCTCCGTTCTTGGTACAGCTGGGAAGAGATGAGACTAAACCGATGTATCAGAGGGATTTAGAGAAGGCATAAAACTTCTTTTTGTATTTTAAGAGAATAAAAGTATCAGAACAAAAAGTTCTGAAAAAGAACAGTCCTTGAAGTCAGAATCTCAGAAAGCAGCATGGCATAACACAAGAACACAAGATATATGCACTGCATAAGACAAGAATGACTGCATTGAGAACTTGGCGACTACTCCTTCTACTGTAAAGCTTGGATGGTAAAGCCTGCACAGCTGTAGTTGTGCCGAGCAGCATGAAAATGACAGAATCACAGCAACTGCATGGCATGGTTTGATATACTGATGATTTGGCTATCCAGTGCTGCTATGTTTTTTTTTTCTTGACATAATGCAGTAATGGCTGCATAATGCAGCACAACATAGCAGTCACTGCCCTTCATGGCAGTGTAGATATTGCACTGCACTAATTCTTTCTGGTATTCTTTGCTTTTTGAACACTTCTCTTTCATGCATTTTCTCATTTACAACTTGCTTCACGAATTCCACTTAGCTAGTACACATCCTTTATAGATAGAAAACCAAAAGGGAAATGTTCTTGTTTATAAAGAGAAGTCTGTAGTTAGCACACTGAAGAGTGATTCCATATTCATTTCTCAACCTCATCACTTGGTCTGTAAATAGCAGTGCCATGTCCCATTTACAAAAGAAGAGCAGAAATAGCTTTTCATTTTTATTGATTTTTCTCTTTTTTTCTTTTTCTTTGCCCAAAGCTCTTATTGGAGGACCTGTGGCACTGTATTCAAAAGTTTTACTTACAGGTTGTGGTTCCACTTTTGTTGAGGATTCTACAATTTTTTTCTCTTCCACTTTTTGCGCTTTAAACAGAAAGTTGGTTGCATTTATCAGCAATTTCACTGAAAGCCTCAGTATTCCTGAATTATCACACTGACACACTTGAAAGCAAAGAAGAAAAGTTGAAGTTTGGAGTATTAACTAGATTATCACCAGTTTAGGTTAGATGCATAATAGGAAAACAATATGCACTTTAGTAACATCATAAATCAAGCAAATTGCTTCTCTATTAACCTTATCTACCAATACCACAAGTAAAATCGCTATTTAATCACCATACACAGGTGAATATTATCTTATGTGCCAAGTGAGTTTTCAGGGGGAAAACCAAGCAAAACTCAGAATTGAATTACTCCAGATTTGCCATCTGAGATTTCCATGAGTAACTCATGACTCAGTGATGTATAACTGCACATTTGCAGTTTTCCTTTTATATCCACCACCACCAGACAAATATCTGTCAACAAGCAGGATACAGTCTGACTCCTCAACACCTGCACAGTACTTAGGGTCACCTTGAGCATCATAATGACACTAAAGAGAAAGCTACCAAATGCTCGTGTTGAACATTATGTTATGCATCTCATGTGTAAAAGGACCATGTACAACTTGCGTTCTTTTTTCTGTTGATCATAGTAGATGGATCAATTCAACATAGCACAAAAACACTACTTATTTTTATTCTTGTGACCTTCATAACCAGCCGTGTATCTTGTCCCCATTTTATAGATGGAGAACTTAATGCAACAAACAAGTAAGCTACCTGCCACTGGAAGTCTGAATCAGAGCTGGGAAATAGACAGTCTCAAATTGGTGCTTTAATTTCAAGAGTTCTAAACCATTTTGCACTGTTATGCAGTAGGAACAGGAGCGCATAGAAACACTTTCATAGTAAAGCCTTTTCTTCCAAATGGGATCTTGTGATGTGGGTTCATGTTTTCTTCCAGGACTTGCCCACAAAGGAATAAAAATAGGAAAGTTGCAGTGTCTCATCTCATAGAGACATACTGTATGAGATGAAGTAGGTAATGGAATTTCCACTGTACACATGTTTAAAAGAATATCCATGAAGTTTTTGGCAGAGTGTCTGCAAACTGGAAAAGCTTTGCATTACAGGAAGATACCTCCTCAAAGTAGAACAACTTTCTAATTATCTCACAAGCTGCTCTTATTTTTCACCTTAATAAAGAACATAATTTCCAGCATTATCTGTACAGCATTTTAATAAGTATTATAATTTCAAAGTTCGTGGAAAAAAAATAAATCTATTCAGCATCTAGTCAGGTACAGAACATAGACCAGAGGGCATGTACTTTTCCTCTTTCTAGGATCAGTTCGCAACTCATTAAAAAATTTTGCTATCTAATAAGTACAAAATAAACCACCTCCACATAAGATATGTTGAAAACAGAAAAAAATAGTTTTAGTATAAGCAAACGAATGAGTATGATTCTGAGCAAAATCTGTTTTGGTCAGAATGATTCCACTGCACTGTGCTTGCCAATGTCAGTGCCACACACTTGGGTTCCCTGGAATGAGGCCATCGATTTCAGCAGTGGAGAATCAAAAGCTCTAGCAAAAACTGTAAATAAGCATACTGTGCTTTTGAAGAGTTGATCCAAAAAGCCTGGGAAATGGAAAATAACTGTTATGTACTTGTAGATAAAGCAATATATGTTACAATGCCTTAGAGAGTTAATCCATGTGTAAAACCAGAAAAGGAAACTACTTGCCAATAAAAGCTACTTTTCTAAGCCCTGTGAAGTTCTGCCCCCATATATTCCTGTGTTCCTGCATTATCCATGAAAGTAATCAGCAGGAATGACTTCTGAGTAAAGTGGAACCACCTTTGTGCAGCTACATCATCATGTTCTCAGGCTTTGACCTGGAGGTTGACATAAAGGAGTGGGGGCCTGTACACGGATGAAGCGATACGTGGAATGAAGCTGTACAAAGAGGTAAGAGTTCACTTTTATGGTACGTATCTATTAATTTCAATAAGGCTTGAATATTATCCGGAATCTACCATGGAAGGTGATGGGATTAAAAAAAATAGAGATTGGCAATGAAATTGCATATTATTTTGGATGACAGCATCATATAAGGAAATAGAAGGAAAATAATGTGGAATAAAATGAAGAATTTTGCTTATGCGCTTTAAGCCAGATGTTTACACTGGCTTATTCATTATCATGTTCATTACTGTATTTATTTTGCATCGATTATTCATAATGATTGACTATGAGTTTCTTTCTGTTTAGATTTTATGAATGGTTAATTCCCTACAATCCTCTGTCATCCATAATTTTTTTCTTTTTGGAGCATAACAATGATACCTTATGTGAAGTAAGAGACACCTGGAGGATTTGGTCTTTAAAATGCATCAAGAAAATAATATATCTTTAAATGAAACTTTAAAAATAAACATAACCAATTCAAGTACGTTGGAAAACATTTTCTCTCTGTATTTCTGGTAAAAATGAAATTTTTGATATCTCAGGCCAAAATAATAGTTTCATCAATTTTCTATGTGAGAATGATAAAATGGATTCTTGATTTTTATATGTGATTTTTTTTGTATCAAGAGTTTAATCAAAGAAATTATAGTTAGATAATTTTATAGTTAAAAGAAACTATGATAAAAGTAAAATTGAAATGATAGTGATAAAGGGCTCAGGTATCAAAAGTAAACATTTATACATCTGTTTCCTACAAACTGAAAAATAGCCCTTTATAATGCTGGATTGGCGGTCTTTCAATCATCTATCCACCTATTAGGCCAGAATCACCAGTATACTAACCATAATTCTGGGGATGGAAAAAGTTACACTATAAAAACATAAAACAAGGGGAAAGGGTAAGTTGGAGACTAAACAAATTATTTCAGATTACTCAAAACACAGTCCTTCACAGCACCACTTACAAGGAGCTATTTAAACTTACCTCATCAGGTAACACATAGAACAGTTTAAGGAACTTGTTTCTCATCTAAAATAATAGATTTACAGTCAGTTTATAACCTTTCCAACTTTCACATCCCCTGTTTGTCTTGCTTGCATGCTGTTAAACAAGAAAAGTATTGTGACCCATAATTGCAGGCAGATTCACAGCTGGTTTTGAGGAGCTTTTACTGCAAGAGGGTCCGAGCTGTCTCCATCTGCTGCTGCCTTGTGTGCTTCCCACAGGGGGACCTGGCTAATTTTTCAGTCAATTAGCAGAAGGGTTGCTTTTGTTCTCCATGTACACCCCCATGGGCTCCTCTTACACCATGGACACACTATTCAGATGTCGGGAGTTTTCAAAAAGCATATCATGCTATTTTTTTTTCTATTGACCTTTGTGACATTGTGGGGCAAATGCTGTCTCCTGTAATCATAGACACATTAAACTATGTAGACTAACTTTAGAATGTTTTTAATATGAATATTAATAATGCATGTAGCAATGGCTTTTCTTAAATGATTTCTGAAATCTTTTATTGAAGCCTAGTCTTACTTTTTCATTCAGGGTGAAACAGTTGACATGCTAATACTTCATCATGATCATTATTTGCTAAATATTTTACTCAACGAGAAAAAAGTTTCTTAACAATTGGTTTTGCTACTTACATTGTAGCAAGAAACATTTAAATGATGAATAGAAAACTTAGGTTATGGACACAACTTCAGTTTCAGTGAAAATTACGTATCAAATGAAATAAGGAGCTTTAAAAAGTAGATTTAATTGTGCACATGTATATATATACCTTTGTATATCTACCAGAAAGGTAATGCAAACATTGTATAGTGGCTGAATAATAGCCTGATAGTCAGACTCCTTGTCTATTCTTTGTGTTGCTTTCTATGAATTTTAATCAGGGTTTGGCTAATATGCACTCCTTCCAAGATGGAAAATACTGTTATTTCAGTATAACAAAATATTACTATATTTCTGGAAAAAAGTCAGTGTTTTCTTCTGAAAGAATATAGTTAAGCTAACAGAAAGCAATATGCTTTAAGCCCCCAATTTATGCACATTTCATTTGGAAAGCTATCTTGCCTATGTGTCCCTGAGCTTAATCGGCTTCGAGAAATTTTGAACATCAGTTTGCATATGAAATTCCCAATGTGCTGTAGGGACCATTGTATACTATGGGAGCATATAGAATTCTTTTTAATATCACTGTTGTACATTTTATCTGTGATTTCTGTCTCAGGTGCAAATATGGATCAGTGAAGGTATTTTTCCTTCTCCTTAGCTCCACAATCACGCCACTATTTTTTATAGTAGTATATCAAGCAAGTTCATTTTCCTGTAACCTTTCATCTGCCCAGCCTCTTGGCTATATCTTTCTGTAGTTAATAAATATACTTTTTCTCAGTGTTAAGCAATAAAATATTCACTGGGTCTGAGCTGGGGTTAACAGATTTCTGAAAATTTTATTGCGTGACAGCCTGTCCTGAATAATCCCCTCAGCTGTCTCATGTTCTGGGGCAGAAATGATCTTATGTGTCACTCTAATAGTCTAGAATTACACTTGTATCACTGTCACCAGCATATGGGGCTGTGTATACCCCTAGGCCCAGTTCCCTCTCTTTCACAGCATTTAAAATGATAACATTTGGCAAAGCCAGTTTTGACAGAAAGTGAACTCTCCTTTCCGCGCCAGTGACAAAGCCGGCCACCGGAGGCCTGACACTGAGCAGCCAGTCATCGTACTCTTTGCTGGGTAATGATCGTGGGTTTACCTCCTCTTAATAACCACCTTGCTGCAAGGGGAGGCTTGAGTGCAAGTCTTCACTTAATTATACAGTCTTCGTCTTAAGTGCTTTATTCATGTGAGGGTTTCAGCTGCTTGGGTGTTATCATATCTTTTCTTTTCCATCCTGCCAAAACACAATGATTCCCGGGCATCCAAAGGGAGAGGGAAGGATTTTTTTTGGAAAATAGCAGGCAGGGAAACAAAATGGCTTGCATATGCTCAAAAGCATAACAGTTTTAGGAACTGTACTTCATATCACAATAATAAACCTCTGAATGTCTTGCACTGCTAGTATCAGCTGCTAAAGGTGGTGTACAGCTTGTGTGCAAAAGACTGAGGAGAAAATATAGAAGATTCCAAAGGGAAAGAAAGAAAAGGCAAAAAAAAAAAAAAAGAAAAGAAAGAATTGCTCTCTAAAACTAAGGCCAGACCCTGAAAGGCTTTTTTTAATACAAGCAAAATAAAATGTGGCAACTCAGGAACTTAGTGCTGAGGTGAACCCTTTGTTTAGGTCTGCTGAACTCACCAGTAGACATTTCTGAAATGCCGAAGGTTGCACCAGCAGGTGTTCCTGGCAGCGTAAGAAGGACTTAGGACATTCTTTACTGTTACCACTAGACAAACTATACTCATATTTTCCTTCCCCACCCCAAACTTTAGTTTAGAATTTGAATTCTCAGCATATTTTATTCTTGCAATTTACTTTCACCATTTTAACTGGTATGCTTCTAAATGAAGCCTTGACTCATTTTCCCATTTCCCACTGCTTTCTCCATAACACATCTTGTCTGAAGCTTGTCTGATAATTCCCAGTGGATATCTCTACTGATGTGTGTTTTAGTCTACTCTCAGGTAGTAGATATTTCAGGTTGATTGCTAAAAAAGGGAATAAAATTTGGTTGGTTTTCTTTTTTCCTTTTTGCCTCCCCCACAGCTATATTAGCACAATTATTTTCAGTGCCTTTGCACATTGCTGACTTTATCCACACCAAGGGAATGGCCCTTATTTTTTTGCATACATCCAGACGTTGACTTAAGAAGCATCTGGGGAAGTTCCTCATTTTTCTTGAATTCCTGTTTTCAGAAAAGAAGAGTTGTCTTGAGCCATCTTTCATTACTAGCACGCAGTGAAATGAGCTCCGTAATATAGAGACATGAGATATGCCCTGGACTACAGCAGTTTCACAGAGATCTGGAGAACAGTAAAATCTCAAAGGGGGAAGGATAAAAAATTATCCCAGAAAATGAACTTGTGAGTGAGTCAGGTAATCATCTGAACTGTTTGAACTTTGATTTCAACCAAATTCCAAATCTTTTGTTTCAGTCAATTCTTTTTCTACAACGGCAATCTCTTAGGGCTTACCAATGCACAACCTGAAACCCAATGATATGGTTGCATGGAGCGTAATGCTCAATGACCTCTTTTGTAGGACTACAGAGATCTCATTAACATTAATACCATTTGTGGAGAACCTTAGGACAATGTGAAGCAGAGCTTTAAAAAACATGCATTCACCCACAGATGTGCCCTGAAATTTTAAAGACATGTACTGGATTGTTAGGAATATGCACACTGAATTTCAAGCAAATCCCTGAAGTTTCTGGTGCTACTACTTAAACACTTCATTCTCTGTTATGTGCAGTGACTTTCATAAACAGTTTAAAGCAGTGATATGAACTATTTGCCTAAAATAACTCTGCACTTGTTCTTATACAATAGATCTCCTGAAAACTCAGTCATGATTCCATCCACAGAGACACGAGCAGTCCCTCTCCACATACCCATTAGTTCTCCTCATTGTGATTAATAGTCCTCAGGTAACTTGTGGTCATAGAGCTAGTATGTGTATAACTGAACATAGATCCTCACCACTGTGTTTAGCTGCCCTGTCAAGCTGAATACAAGATATACTATTATTGAAAGTCAGATGATGACTTTAGGTCGTGGCCCTTTGTGATCAATGTAAACATTCCTTTGGCTCCCAGTAGAGAAAGCAGTAACATCAAGTTAAAATTATGTATCCTTGACTTGTCGTTTCTGATAGCTTCTGCCTGTATATGATTGTGTGTGTGTGCATCTAAACATAATTGGCACTTATTTTTGTGAATGCTTATCCATATGGATGCATGCACCCACAAACACGTGCTACTATATAAGTATTTGTCAAATTATAAGCTGGGTTCACTACTTATACACTGTTTATGTACGGCTTAATGTGTCTGTAGTTGGTAGAATTTCAAAACTATTTAGTAGTTGATGCCAGTAACTTGTTGGCAACCCTGACATTCAGTGGTGGGAAGAGAGGAAAACAACAGTGAGGGTGAGAAACAGTTAGGGTACAAATTGGTATTGTAAGCTGTGTTTAAAGAAAGTACACTCTATTTGACCAGTTTGTACGTAAGAGCTAATCCATAAATTGAGCTTTATGCTATCATATGGAGACACTGAATGAACAGGTTCAGTTGAAGGGGGATTTCTTTTTTTTCTTTCTTTTTTTTTTTTTTTTTTTGGGGTGGGAGACACATTATTCTTCATGAGGCAGGTCTCAGGTCTAAGGCAAGATAGTATCATTCCAAGATGGCTTCCTTCATTACTCATCCAGTTAGGCGCATAATGAAAGAGCAGTAAAAAGTTGGAAAGATGTAAAGGCTTGGCTCTGCCTAGTATTGCCAGCTTGATGAAAAGTAGTCACTTGCTGTGGGTTTTGGTCTCAGTGATACAAGCTTTTCTGCTTTTTTTTGGGGGGTTTGTCTTTAGGATCCAAAACATGGCATTTCCAACTAGATTACCTGAGTTAAGGCGTTCAGAAAGTTTTAATAAGTGCAGAAAAAATACAGCGAAGTTACAGAGGAAAAAAGATCTGTGAATCGGGTGACAAATTGCACTTTTACACATCCTGATGGTCATCTGCTAAAATCCTGTGTGTTTTCAGAATTCAGCTACATGAGAAAGAATGCTTATGAATTTTTTTAAACTTTATAGAATATATATCTTATCAAGTATTGCATCATCCAAAACTTTTTGAAAGCAATCAAGCAAAGCTCCTAAATGCTATGCTTAGCTGCTGCTCATGATTCCCTCCAGACATCCTATTGCAGAATTTGTTACCACAGCTGGCAGAAATGGCTATACTCATGTGATTATGACAATGTAGCTATCATAAAATTGGTTGCTAGATTGCTTTTTGTAGATTACTGCATCTATTTCAAAGTGCAGCTGAACATACAAAAGACAAGGTGTAGTATGCTTTGTCTCCCTGTCTTATGCTCAGTGAGTAACATCTGACATATTCCTTCCATAAAATTCACCACTTTGCAATTAAAAAAAAAAATCTATATTTGTTCTGATCAAGTTTTTTCCTAGTGGGACAACCTCACAATCTCAAATTGTAGAGGAGAAAACTTGAATAATTGCATCACAGGGACAAGTTCCATAGCATTTCCAAAAGGGTTTTTAACACAGGTGTATCAGTCAGATTGGTTTACTCAGAATATCACATTAAGACTGAGGCATCCCCAAAAAAGCTATTTATTTATTTAGTTTATCTTTCTATCTATCTATCTATCTATCTATCTATCTATCTATCTATCTATCTATCTATCTGTCTGTCTGTCTGTCTGTCTGTCTGTCTGTCTCACACCCTGGATAATTTTCTGTAAAAATAAAAATAGGTGGTTAGAAAATTTGATTCTATTCTTGGTGCTGCCAGTGATATTCTGAAGAACCTCGTCTAAGAGGTTTACTATCTATGCCTTTTTAAGGAGCCCACTGGAGACAGTTTACTCTTTTTCTCCATCTGTTAACATTGTATATATTTACTTAGAGACCCTTGCTTATTTTGTGAATGAATAGTACCTGGCAACTTTTTAAGATAGTGAAGAGTGGGGGAAGCGTGTGAAGCAATTGCAATGAATCTTATTTTTGTCTTCATAATTTTAGTTTCTTTCAGTATTTAACATGGAAGCAAAAAATTGGATGAGGGGAAGTTGGCTGGTTTGGCTGGATGTGTACTCAGAAGCCGTATGCTTCAAAAAACTATAGCGGAAACGATTCTTTAAAGAAAAAGCAATGCACTTAGAATAAAGTGGAGTATCAGAAAAACAACTAAAAAGTGTTTAATTGATGGCTGATCAAAAAAGGCAAAGAAATAATATTTAGAGACAAAAAATGAGATTATACACTCTACTATAATTTTTGACTGGTATAAAGATAACATGGGTAACAAGTTGTCATATGGTGAATACTGAATTTTGGGAGTTTGCTCTGTCATTGTACACTTAGGTAAACAGTACCAAGTGCAAGCTTGTTGTAAATTCTTGTAAATATCAGTGTGCCAGCCTTTTTCAGTGCTCTATATTCTGAGATTACTTAAGCAAACTTAAGTAATTTAGGAGTTAACCAGTGTAATATGATTTGTATTCACATTTGTGTACGAGCTAAATCCTTGTCCTTTCATGGATGAACTTCAGGAAGTTGCTTCCATCTATCAAATGTACTCAAATATCATTAATTTGCAACAAAAATTTATGTTAACAAAAGTTAGGCAAAATAAAAATGTTACAGAGAAGTAAGAGAAAATGAAAGTTTGATTTTCAAGTTTCATTTTATTTGATTGGTTCAGAATATGTTACAGCTTATCTATACCTAATGAGAATTCCTTATGCTGGTATGTCATATCTGTACTTGAGCCAAAGTGATAATCCAGGCCATAACAGGAATCATAGTGGAGGAGATATACTGTGTTAGGACCACTTCAGATGGAGTGAAGTCATAGTCACTTGAGTCAGAATAGAGTGCATGATGTGGAATGGTGTCTATGAAGCTGACAAATGAGGGGTCATTAAAAAGCCCAGTGCTCTATTTGAAAGGAAGAGAAAGGTATGTGTAGAACATAAAAATAGAAAAGCTCTCTGTGGCAGGAGGTTGGGGTAACAACTATGAGAAACAACTGTTAATATGATTGAAAATACTTGGTTGGTTTTGTACATGATCATATAGGAGTTTTATCACTACTATGAGGATGACTAGAGCTTTAGTTCATTACACCCTGGATACTAAGAAAAGAGAAAGGATGATAAGCCTGCTTCTCTTTCAGGAAATAAAAGTGCTACAAGCTACAACATCAGACAGAGCATTGAAAACAAAACCAGAAAGAGTTCTAGCTCATGGAAATCAAAAAGAAAATTACATAAACATTTTAAGAAAAGGTAGGAGCAAAAGCCTTTTTGGATTTCAGTAACACTGAGTAGTAAGGTTAAAATTTCTTTGTATATTAAGCTCACTACATGGCTTTAAACATTAGGTGTAAAGTAAGCTGACAAAGACTGAAGGAGCTAGGAAAGAGAATTGTAATATCCCTAGAGGCGCTTTGTAATTCAACTATATACCATTTGTGTTTACTTGGAAAAACTTTCAGAAAATGTCAGAAAAGCATCTGGAGATCATAATTGTTAAACACTGGTATTGAGGCTTGACTCACATTAAGGTGTTCCCATAAAACCAGCCTTCTTCAACATCATTCTTAGTGCTTCTAAAAAAAAGTCAGATGAGAACAAATAAGAGTCAGTAAGAAATTCAGTATTGATCTCAACTGCTGTTTGTGTTGGTGTGAGCATTTGACACCCATTTTCTAGTCACTCAGTAAAGATGCATAACAACGCATCTTAGCTCCAGCTCTTGCTGTTCTGTTGTCTATTGCCAGATCATGTCAATGGCAGAATAAACCTCTAAGGAAAAAAAAGGCAAAAAAACAACCCACAGACAAAAAACAACCTTGAGAGAAGGAGAGAAGCTGTAAAAATTACAGAAAATGGAACACTTAAATCTGGGTCGAATTCTTTACTTTTTTAATGGAAGATAATAATCTGAATTGAATTTAGTATGACCTGCAGATGCTTTCATGAATCACTGGATCTGAGCTAATAACCTCTGCTGAAAGATGAGGCATACAGCTTAGACTGCTCTGTGCCTATGCTTCTGTTCTGTACCAGAGCTTGACTTTTGGCTGGTTGTGCTGAAAATGGACAAATTGATGCTGTCTCTGTTTTTATCCATCCATGCAAACATGTCCTGCTGAAAACTTCCAAGAACTGAAAGACTTCATGTCTGTCACATGATGAGGAAAATGTCACTGCTTGAATGGTCTGAATTAAGAAGTCAGTGTTTTCTAGAAGAAGCTAATGTGTCTTCTAGTACCATCATAGAATCACATGTTTTAAATGGTCCATGAATATGACAAAAGTGTTATATTTTATTCATGGTAAAATAAAATTAAGAGAGCAGAGTCTACACCAGAAAAAAAAAAATAATAATCAGAGAAATGTTCCCTAGGTTATCATTATTCTCACCCACTTGGGAAATAGTCTTGAGCTTTGCAGTAACAAAGGCATTTGTAGCAAGCAAAGGGTCGACACCTGGGAGAGGAATGGGATAGGTTTCAATTACAACAGACTTCAGACATTCAAATCTGAATTGGACTTCTTTAGCCTATGCTCCTCATAGTGAAAAAAACCTCTATTTTTCTTTTCCTAGCAGAAAGGATCACAGTGAGACTTTCAGTGGATATTTGTAAGTTTGCATGGGGAAACAACTGCTTCAGGAAGTGAATAGACTTTTACAATAGTGTTTGCTAAAGTCTTGTGTACAGTGTTGATGTGTGGCTGAACCTCCAGTACCGCTTGGGTACAGGATGGGTAAGAACCTTCCTCTGATCCTGTTTAGGTAAGTTACATCTTCATGTCCAGGTGGTTTCCCTGTTTCTGCCCTTTCAGATTATGAAATAAGGAAAATGTTAATTTTTCCTAGTTGTGGCTTGTGTCAATGGCTTTTTTCTATTCTGAGGCTGAGAGATACAAGGGAGTATTGCGGAACAATATGGAAATGCTTTCAGGCATTCAAAACATCCCACCTGAATTTTTGGTTTCACATTAATTCAGAATGCAATGTGAAAGCTAGAGGTCTTGAAAATGTACAAACTGAGCACCAGTAATTTTCACCTGAACTCATTCAAACTGAATTTAGCAGGTTTCAGAGAGCTCTAATAATTACTGAGAGACTTAGCAAAGGCTTGTCTGATCCTATATTTGTGACTTAGCACAGCATTCAACCTTCTTTCACACTCTCCGTAGCCAAATTAAGAGCTCTTAGACAATGATGGATGGCAAGTCTGCCACACTTTGACTTTAAAGAAGTTGAAATAAAGTACCAGCTGGAAAGAAATAATGGAAATGTGGATGGGTTGTTCAATACACATGTAAATGTAAATAACACATATGAGTGACAGTGCAACTGAAAATCAAGACTTTAAAATATGTTTCCACATTCCCTAAATAAGGTATTGGAATTCTAGGATACAGACTAATACAAACCATTATATATATAAAAAAATATATTTCAAACATGTAAAGGGAGTTAGCATAAATCCGTAATCTAAACCTTCAGAGATATACAGGATTTGATCTCTGATGCAGAAACTTAAAGGTAAGACTCAGGTGGTAAAAATGAAAAGTTACCTCTTTGAGAATAATACACTTTCTTTTTAAAGAGTGGCGCAATCTTGCAGGAGCAAGAAAAGACATAACTCAAAAGGCATTTGGTCTTTTCCCTTTTCTGTCCTCCATAATGGTGATTATAATACCTCATACAGTCCTTCAGAAAAAAACACTGTGGAAAGGGACATACTAGTGTTTAGCTTAGTGCTAGTAAACATCTGGACTGCTGTGTCTGCTACCTAGGCTGAATATATCTTCTTGTCGCCATCATCATTTATTTTTGTCTGCAATTTGGTTATAAGTTCTTGTGACATCCTGGGTATTGCACTCTTACTTCATGGTCATCCTGTTGCTAGGACTCTACTCTGGGATTTATACACAGGAAATCAATATTCATTCTGGACTAGTATCAGTAAAGTTACTTCACATTTTCAGACACTGCATGGGTGTCTAAGCACTGCTGCCAATTGAAAGAAAAATGCACTCTTTATTTAATTTTACTGAATCCAGAGGTGTTCCATGTAGACTGAAATTTTACAGAAAGAGACAGACAAATTGAAAGACTGAAGATAGAGATAGGTAACAGAAAAAGATTGATAATATCAGAGTCGATAGCATGTCTAAAGCTATAAATCTTTTCATTTACAGAACTACATATAAATGGTTCTACAATGAACTTAAAATTTAACCTCTGAAGCACAAAACTTTTGGAGTCCTTTTTTAGCAGCAAACAAACAAATGCTTAAGTTGCTTTTAAAAATGAATTCACTAGGCGTCTAACGTTGAACAAGAGTTGATTGATTATATCTGAATTCAGCTGGATATCACCAACTCACACAATCCCAGTTCAAATTTTTTATCCATAGGCTGCATAAGAAATTATGGCTTTTAAGGCTATATTGCCACTGGAAAAAAAAAAATCAAAATCTGTCCTGTTTCAGAGTTCAGGGAGCATTATAGGGTAAATGTTTTGTATGTCTTTGTTTAACTAAGACATTAGGTTTTCCAAAATGTAAAAATAGGAATGGAATTGCTTCAAGAAATACAGCTATCTGTCATAGAGACTCAGTAAAAAAAAAAAAAAAAAAAAAGTGACAAGGGAAGATTTATTTTTCATTCTATATTTAAATATTGTACTTTTTTTAACATATAATTCTAATATTATTTTTTTGCCTTCTGTGCAAGAGTGTGATCCATTTATCTCTGCTTTGGTCCTGGGCAAACACTATGCATCTGTTGCAAGTTCATTTGAACAACTCGAAGCATGCATATCCTGATGAAACATTAATAGACACAATGTAGCCATACTATACAGGCATACTACTATGTTTACTAAGCTGATCAATAGTAAAATTGATCAGTCTTTTGCTTGGCTAAGTTAATTATGCTATTGATCAGCTTAGCAAACACATCACTTTCCTTGTGCGCTATTGCTATACAGGCTCTTTGCCCCACCCCCATCAAATGGATATCAGGAGACTTCAGAAAATGAAATATAACACTATTTTCTACAGTTAGTTCTTCTATTACTTCAGGCTCATCTTCTACAGATAATTATAACATTTCATGATTAAGGTATTTAGATTTCTTAACCTTCTCTTACAAGTTTGAACACTGTTGTTAAAAATATGAGAAAATTTCAGAATCTTTTTCCAAGGCATAAGACTCAGACCAAGCTCTGACTCTAATGAGATCCTCTTTCTTACATTAAGTATTTGAGGTTCCCTCATCCTCTATGCATCTTATAAAAGCATCTCTTGCTTTAAAGGCTTTAGGCTTTCTTAAGGGATATAATTTAATTGCAGAGAAACGTTCAATACACTCAGAAGATATGGATGTTGGGGCACAGCACTTGGAGATTTAACTTTGGAACTATACAGTAAGACACTCAATAGTTTCCAACTAGCATTAAAGGGAATTTCACAGTTATATTCTTGAATTGAGCGGCAGCAAAGTCTCTTAAGTATGGAAATAGGTCTATTATATTTAAGCTACACCTCTTACATGGTTTGTTTACTTTTCTATCTTGTTCTGAAAGACTGAGTTTGTGCCAGTGTGCCATGATAGCAAAACAGTTCCCAAGCACTTTTTACAGCTTGAAGCACATGGTAATTGAAAGCTTATTTTCCATACAAAGCCCCCTCCATTAAAGATAGATAAAATAAATTCCCCACTGCAACTACAAAACAGCATTGGAAATGGTTGTTGCTTTCTGGTGTGTATCTTAATCAGATAGTGAACAGAAAGTAGGAAAGCCAGATCTTAAATCCAGACTTCTCTGGATTTGGCAAATAACTTGTAGACTAGAAGCAGAGGGAGGAGTATGCAAATGGCTGCAAGTATTTATGATTATGATTTTTTTATAGCATACGGTCAAGGACAGATGTAATTGGAAACACAGTATCTTAGTACAGATATTCAGCTGATGGAAACTGGATTTGCTCAATTGAATGTGTCTCATATAGTTCGCCTTTGATAATCACTAGAGTACAGTCCTATACCTCCATTCTTTGGGACATAAGAAAAAAGAAAATATGTAAAATATGTTATAGAAAAGTAAATTTTCTAGGTTTTTTTGAGAGGTCAGAATGGGTAAGAAAGGTGTTTTTTTGTTGTTTTTTTTTTTTTTTTTCCATAACATAATTTGTGAAGCTACAAAGTACGAGTAAACTGGTGAGAACTTAACATTTGCGGGAACAGATGTTATGGTACAGCCTATTTTTCTAGTTTGAGTATAGCTAGAAATGAAACCACAGATAGAAACTGTGTATTAAATGAAATTGGGTGATAGGAGTCACCTCCCAAAGTTTCTAAAAGCCTAAGCGTACTCAACATGAGTAGAGAAACTTGAAAACCACTCAGTAATGTAATCTGCCACTAATTCACATTGTACTTGCTTCAAGTCTGTTGTGTGGTTCCAGAAGACTTAGAAGGTCCTGTCAGCTGCTTGCTTTCTGTTTAGTTTATAAGCAAGTTTTGTGTAAGGGTTCAGTAATTAGACTCAGAGATTTTAACCTAAAAGAAGTTCTTTCTAAGGACCTATTGTACCTATCTGGCTGTAAAATCCTCAGTATAGTGTCAATTACATTTTGCAAAGCTCATTTTCACAGCCATATTTTTGAAAATAGAAACAAAATTTTTCAAAATGTTGTTACATTTTTAAAATTTGAAAATATCCAATACAAGTTTGAATTTGAAAGTCCAGAAGGTCTACATTTCTCATTAATGTCAGCTAGTATTTGGCACTGTAGGCAACTTGGTCAGGGAGTCTTTGACTGATGAACAAAAAGAGAGATGTTGAAGTCACTATCAATAATATAATTGCCAGCCTAAATTAATCAAAAAAAGTCAAATCCCAACTTTGGATATGGTAAGTGCCACCAAGCTATTGTGGGTGAATTTTGCTTGTATGAAAGTCTTCACTGATCTCTAAGATCAGGGATTTTTTTAGAGGTACCTGGATTATCTGATTTTATTCTGTGTGACAGGTACAAGACGAATGCTTCCTGGAGCACAATATTGTAACCAGTCTTTGGAAAAGACAGAGTTCTTTCACTGCCTTGTTTATACACTTGAACTTTAACTCAAAAGATGAAAGATCTTCATCCATATCTTCACAACAGAGACCCTGATGAATGAACAACAGCTAAAGAGAGCATTTTCACAGAAACAAATTTTATATAACCTGAAAGAAAATAAATTGCTAGTCTCAAGTCTGTATTTTTAATCATTTCCTAATATTTTAAAATGTAAGTCTTTGTGGGAAGTTGTTCATTGTGTTGTTTATGGGTTAGGAACAGAGCAAGAAATGACGGCTTTCATCTACTGACACACAGGAATGACTTTTAAATACTCTTTCTGCAGATGTGGTATTTTCTTAATCTTATTTCTTTCTTGCATTGTGCAGTTGGCTTTGTGGCATCTCTGTCAAAAACATGGAAGATCCAGGGCTACAAAGAGGAGATTTTGTAATGAGGAGAGAAGAGAGAAGGTGGAGTCTAAGCTGTGGGTCTCATACAGGCATTGCCAGTAGCTACAGTTTTGAGAAAGAAGGGTCATACTGCTGCAGGGCCCTGACTGTAAATGGCATTTCTATTACTTTAAAGACTACATAATTTCATTCCACTTAAGTCAGCAGACTAGGAGTATGTGTAATGATCTTCTTTTTACCCTCCAGGGTCTGAGCAAGAATGGTTCCAAGACCAAGTTTTCTTGCTTCCATAAAGATTTCAAACTGAAGATTTTAAATCTGTGTGCAAGAATATTGAAGGTGCTATTAATGCTTGTTTGAGCTTTAGAAATGCCCTTTGACATCCTTCATCACTATTCCAAGCAAGTAGTACAGGTATTTCACCTTAAATAGTTGAAATCAACTCTTTTACAGGAAGTCTGAATAGATAATTTTAACACTACCTTGCCCAAATAAAGCAAAGTTAAGCAGTCTATTTAAAGAGTATCTTGTCAAAATACTCCTGACTTTTTTCCTTTTTTTTCTTTTTGAGTGACAGATATCTTTCTTCTTTTTTTTTAAATTATTTTTAAAAACTTGATGTTTTTCTGCAATCTCTATTTAAGACAAAAATCCTAACTCCGTCTCCGTGACATCTTTGATTGATAGAAAAATTAAGGATTATGCCTTTTTACTTCTCTTTTGTGAAATATCAATACTTTATGCTGAATTTAAGATATCCCTGGAGGACAAGTAAAAGGCTGCACAGACAGAGAGAAAACTCTGAACATATCCTGGGCAGAGGCTGAATTTTGGTCTATCTGTCTTATTTTTGACTTGGGAAACATGCTAATTTTAAAGGACAAAAGTTTCTGTCTTTGAAATTCGACAATGCATAGGTAGCTGGTGCTGAATAAGTATGTTTTATTTTAGGGATAAAACCAGCATCAACAATGTTCCACTATAGGTTCTGAAAACCTTCTGCAACATTTAATGAGATGCAACTTATTTTGTGCAACTTTTAGGTTTTTATAATTCACTGAAAGACAAATTTCACTTCCAGGTCCAAAACCCAGGAGTACCTCTGTGGAGTGGCAAATGAGAGGTAAATAAACTCAGGCACTTAGATTGAGAATAAAATTTGAAGCATTAGAATGATTGCTCACTCCATACTGTGCACTAGTAACATCTCCAGGGACATGAATATTGGGATGCAGTACCCAAGCAGGGGCTTGATTATGAAAACCACTACCCATTGTTGTTCCCCTGAATTTATACTACTTTATGATCTGCATAACATTAAATATAGAGACAATCAAACCCTCTAATTTTTTTAAGCAAGCATTAAAAAAAACCAACAACAAACCCAAACAAAACCACAATACTTTAAGAAGCACAACTTAATTAGAAACCACACATTATTTTTTTTCCTGCAAAAAGTGTGGAGAAGCTCACTTGTGCTTGTTGTAAACTTCAGCTTCTGAAGAACAATATGATGGGCCAGCTGCACAGGATGACTGCACACTTTCTAACTTGAGCTGTCATGTAAATATGCACCATGAAGAGGGATCTCATTTTAAAAAAGTTCGTCTCTGATCTCTGTGGTTGTTAATTGCTCCTGATTATCTTAACACTGAAACCTAAAGATGAAAATGAAAGTGTGTGTCTCGCCTAATAAAACACATGATCATTGTAGCAAATAACACTCCTGTGTAATGTGGTTTTACATAATTTCTGAATTTTGTGTGGCATGCAGCAGGGCAGCTAATAGCATAGACTGATATAACAGGATGCAGATTCCCTCTTGCTTAAATTCCTCGCTCCTTTCCTCAAGAAAAGAAGAGCTGGGAGAACTAGAAAGGAGAAAAAACATGACCCTCTTTCTTTAAAAAAATATCCACAGAGTTCTGAACTATTAATAACTCAGGAGCAGATTGTCTTGGAAGCTTTTGAATGCTCTGTAAGCACCAGTACAGAATAAGTAAGAGAGGAACAAGAAAAAAGTTAGCATATGTGTTTCATGGTGAAGTCTCCTATAATATTGCAGAGCTTTCACTCTCATTCACATAAAATAAAAAGACAGATTTCAAACTATAAAAAAATATATACTTAACGAGGTGTGTGTGTGTGTGTGTGTGTGTGTGTTCATAAAAGACCTGTGTCATGATCTATTTTATATTATATTTAATACATGAGCATGTATGCAAATAGAGCATGCCATGTGTTTATTACATATATTTGGGATTTTGAAATGGATATATAGTCAATGACAGAAACTTTCCTGAGAAACATTTTAAAATTCAGGAAAAAATGACAGTGGAAACAGTAAATTGTTTAAAAGATTTTTTTTCCTTTTAAATAAGAAATTTGCTTGTTCTTCAGGATGTATAATTAAAGAAAGCAGTTTCATTTACTAGTAGAAAAGTAAGAACATTTAAAATATACAAAGAATTAAATGAATCATTCAATGTCAATTCAGTCTTGTCTTGCAACAATACTAAAAAAAAGTAGAAAGGTATCACTTGGTATTTCTCTCCCTGAACTAAAGAGTGATTGAAGCTTAGTGGCTTGGGTTTTGGGTTGTGGCTTCTGGTAGAATGAAGCAGAGAAATGTCACAAGCCTCTGCTTACTACAGGGAGTTCAAATTACTCAAAACAAGCCACTGTGCAATTCCTGTCTTTTGTTCGTGTTCAGTTAGCTGGGATACTGTCCCATATATCTCCCTTGCAAGCCAGCCAATGAACAACATACACCCTCAAGTCCTGGGAAAAACAGTAGTGTCACGAAGAATATTTCTGCGACTGAGTTTAGTTGCCTTAATATAGCTCCTGCATGACTCTTCTATTCATTAATAACATAGTTATCTGAAATGCATGTTAGTAAAAACTTAGTGTTGCATACCACCGTATTTTGTCTGCATATGAATATCAGCTTCAAACAATTTATTTTAAAGAGAAACAGGTGAATGAAAAGAAAATAAAATCTTTGGAAGATGGATTTACATTTTGGAAAAGTGAGTCTGGCAAGTAGAAAACAATTTAATCAATGAACAAATAATAAGTTTGAATTAAACCCAAAAACTTGAAAAAAAACCCCCCACAAATCCAATTTGTGGTTAGCTGTGACCATCTCTAAAAATATTCCAGACAATATGAGGAAAGCAATTTAAGGGATGATTGCCAAGACTTGTACAAACATCATTAAGTAGTAAATTTGAGAAAATTGCACAACTATGGAATTCATTTTTTATAAATATGGCAAAAGATGGTTTTGTATCATTTGGATATTTTCTCAGAAAGCCAAAATGCAATGAATGAGTAAAATTTTGAAGAGGTTTACTTTTGCAATATGAAAGAAATAGATAATGGAATCATATGTGAGTTATGTGCTTGCAAAGAGAGAGAAAATGCATGCTTTGTAATGAAAGTCAGCGAGAAAAATTTAAGTAGAAAACATTAAGCACAAAGTTCAATCTATGTTCAAATGACATAATAATGATGTAAGAACTGAAAGTTAGGAAGCAATTTTCGAAAGCACTGGAACTAAATTGTATGACAATTGCATGACATTGCACAGGCAATGATAAAGTAGTCAGAGACTGAGAAAAATCTAAGAATCTAAGGATGTAATGAAAGTTCAAGTGTCTTGTAAACCTGGAAGTGAAAGTAATGGCTTAGTGTACTTAAGTGTACAAAAATTTAATTAATAATATACAAAATATAAGTTTTCTTAAATTGATATGGAAAAATAATAGTATTTGCTAAATGTTTAAAATGTGCAAAGCTGATCAGGAAGTAATTCTGAACATTTTGTAAAAGATTAATAAAGTTTCTAATATTAGCAGTTGTTTTAAATCGAAAAATGTGTTGTGTTTTTAACAAATTTCTGCTGCTTCCAAATATATTCACAATTTTTAGTGTCTGATATACTACTATTTTGAAGAAATCCATTAAAACCTTTGAACATTTCCATGCTTTCTTTTACTTGACATGAGCAATAGTTGTTGTCTTTTATTAAGTGAAGTATTTCAACTTCATATAAGGTTGGCTCTACAGGCAGGAGTAGCTGTAAATCATACTCGTTAAATTCACAATACTTAGAAAGGCTTTTAAATAATGGTTCTAATCAATTATACTCCCAGAATATTAAAGAAATATTTGTGGGAATAGTACAAATTAGTTTATACTTTTTCATTTCTTCTTACTTATGGAGGTATTTATGTTGAGGAAAGAGTCATTATTCACTTTAAATCATAAAACATTTATTCACAGTTTTGCCTGGGATGTCTTCCGAGCAGCTGCAAAAGTGAATCAAGAGCGATATATTTTCAGAAGCTCTGGGAAAAGTATTGAAAACTATGTCATGAATTGTTCATGTCATATATAATACAGTATGCTCTAAACCAGAAACCAACATTTCAAGAAGGTATTGTACATAAAGAATGGTTTAGTGACAAATTGGTGTGTTTTAAAACTTAAGTAGAATAAGGAAATATAGGCAGCACATTGTAAACAGGTTTATCACAAACTGCCACAAATAAAAAAATAAATAATCTGCTAGTCCTTTCCTGATCCATAATAATGCTAAGCTGTGTTATGAAATAGATAAAAAACTTTCTCTCAGGATAGTATTTTTTTTTACTTTTACATTTAACTGTAATATTTCCCTATTTCCTGAGCTTGTTACATTGCCTGAATTAGTCTAATTTTTTGAGTAATACTAGGAGAATCCAGAAAAAAAATTGCCAAACCTCTTAAAAAGAAGAAAGTCAATATGTAGTTTGCAGCTTTTGAGTGTTTCTCATAGGTTCTCTTACTCCTTAAGCAAACAAAAGTTCCTAGAAATACATCCCCAAACTGTGCTTTTTCTGGAGTCTTATTTTAACAAGTATATTTCTTCTTGGACCTTCACTAATATACAGTCTCGTTTTATTTTTATTTATTTTTTTTTTAATGCTTCTCTTTCTCTTAGATCTTGAAGCTGGAAAGCTGGATCCTGAAAAGGCGTTCCCTACCCTTTCCTCCAGCTTCTCCTACTCTCAGCAGTCTCTGGAAGGATTAGAGGCTAACTGGAATCAGCTGTAGAAATTTGCTTTCTGTGTGATAGTTTATTCTGTCACAATTCACTATGCAAAAGTTCACAGTGAACAGTCAGGCAGGACTTGTGAGTAACCCATGTAGCCCCTGCAGAATTTTCCAGATTGTCCTCTTTGCTTATTCTGTTTTTTCAGTAGGGCGACCACTAAAGGGACAGCTGAGGGATCTCAGAAACTCCTGCCTACTCCCAGATTCACCAAATGTAGTTCCCAGTCAGCTGGTCTTCCCACATTGTTGAGGGATTTTCTCTCAGAGTGTAATGTAGTCTGAACCCTACATTGACAAAAGTCACATCTGGCTGTAGATCCATTTGACCTCTTCTGTGTAAAAGCCCTGGTTAGTTAGAACAAGGCCACACAAGCATGTGACTCCTCTAGTTCTTGTCTGGGAGGGAGATCTATTTGTTCACCCTCTTATTGTCTGCTGTTTGAACACAATTGCAAACACATAATAATACATCTTCCTGGGCCCTGAAAACATTACATATGTTTACAAAGAATTGAAAGCTGATGAATTCTCTTAACTCAGTTAAACAACTATGTTGTAATATTATAAATCAAATCTGGAGACCATAAATGAGGGAAAACCTCTCCACTTCCATACAGTCATAACTGTAAATATGCTGATGAAAATAAAAAAGACAGAAAGTAAATATAAAATATGACTTTTTTATTAGTTTATATATTAGGATTTTTTATCAAGGAGGCTAAAATGTCTTTTCATTTTCTAAGGCTTAAAAGAAAATTAATTCAACTGTAAATAAGAGTTGAAATATCTGAAATTACAGTATTTACAATGACATATGTGTAGCATTATTCTAAAGTACTTTGCTGAAGTTTCACACAGACGTTAATAACTCTTGGTTATGTTTAATTTATTTTTATCAAGTTCTTCTGCAGGTACATTTGTTTGTCTGTAGTATGCATGTAAATTGAGGACAGAAATATCTTCTAGCAACAAAATACACGACTTCAATGGCCTTGCATGCTCCAGTGGAAAGTGGTATGACTAGGAGTTACTTGCAGTTTGTAGAAATAGGTTAAATTCCTTCCACATGTGTCATAAGAAAATAATTGTCTCACAGCACTGAGTTTAAAGCCCCAAAGAAAGTATTAAATCATTTAATATGACTTCTTATATATCATATCCTTTTGAATTTTTTTCATCTATACCTGTAATGAATGCAAACTATCATGCTTAACAAGAACATATCTACAAGAGAGACCTGAAGGTATGTGTTGGGTGGATCATTCACTACTTGTGTTAGTACAAGCCAGGAGGAAACCTGGACTTTGAAGTGGAGGTAGCCAGCTGTGAGGGAGAGGGAAGAGAGGGAAAGCAAGAACAACAGTGGCTGTCTCTGCTGGGGATCCTGTTTTATTCCTCCCACCAAAGCCATTCTAGTTCTACTATACCACTTTACAATTAATTAACCTCAGTGTTAAATATTTCTGCCAAAGTTCTCATTTAAATTCTTTCTGAATTTAACGCATAATTTTTTTTTAATAAATAAATGTAAGGCTCTTCCAGACCTGTAAAATTTTCCTGGTATTACAAGGTTAATTACAAATTAATTTGATTGGTCTATGAGTGCAATAGGGCATCTTTAAAGAAAACCCAAACACCTCTTGTATTCCTGTTATTTAGGCTTGGTTATTTAAGATATTTATTCCTGATAGATATAGCTTTTCATTTATTAATGGATTTGAAAGTAGTTTGTCACCATAAAGAATGCAAATACAATGCCTTAATTGCTTCCAAGTGCAGAATAAAATTTATTGAACATTTGTTTTTTTTCTGCATCACTACTGACACCACTCCAAGTAAATACTGACAATTCACAAACTAAGGCTCCTGCTAGGAGTAGTGTAGTTCACATTATTGTAATTACATACTTATGGGTGCTAGGTACAGTATAGATACAGAAAGTACTCCCAAAAAGGAGTTATCAGCAAATAGAGAATGCCAAAAAGTTATAATAGGATGGAAGGAAGTGACAAAGCACACATAATGTGTGCTTCTGTGATCCGTAAGCATAGTTATGTCTATGCTACTATCAACAGCCCTAAGTCCTGCTATTCCCAGGCTTCAGAAACATTTGCTTCTACCCAGAACCACTCTCATTAGTCATAAATGTCAGATTGGCTTGGTCTTTAATTTAATGATTGAATCTGACTGTATTGAAGTTGGCAATGAGAAATTGCTGTGGTAAGACTGGAGCATCAGGTTCTGTATTACACAGGAAAGTACTTCAGGTTATTGGCTAAGACAGTTAAAAAAGGTAGAGCTTTGTTAATTGCGCTAATCAAGCTGGTTTGTTGGAGGACACAATTTAGACAAAACGTGAAGAATTTATTGGTCATTAGGAGTGACATGCCACCAGACATATCATGCATGCTTCTTCAAGCCTATTACCTGGATTAACTGAATCAATAATCAGGATAATTCTGCTACTCAAATTATAGGTAATATAAGATAATATGATCATAACAGAAGTCCATAACAATGGCTCAACAACTTGTAATAGAAGGGGAAACTTCAGCCAAATGTAATTTTTTGAAAAAGAATATCAACATGCAGCTTTCTCTCATTTCACCACTTTGAAGGGCTGCCTTTTTCTCCTGCCTATTGGAGTGAGAACACCATGACCTACCAACAAGTAGAATGAGTTCAGAATCCAGTAGAGTAGTTTAACGAAGTAAAGAATGCCCTTCTCTGATAATTACATTTACCTATCAGTTTTCATACAACTGTTTTTTTCATTTTTGCTTTTGCAGATAATGTCTATATGTTAAGATAATTTTAGGTCATGGCTTCTCATTGTGTGGGTATGGTGAACCAGATAATCTGCAAAGCTGTGTCAGGCTGCAGGTCTTAGGATCATCTCAGAGTTTAAAGTTACTTATATTAAATGTCTTGTTGAATGCATCATTCCACATGCTTCATCATAGGTATTCACCACATAGGGTGATGACAAAAAGAGAATAGAGCAAAAACTATTAGTTGTGTAAGAAGACCCAAGGATGTGCTTATTCTTAAAGAAAGGAACAACAGTATCTAATGTGTTATGAGAACTAATAAAAGCAATTGGTGATCAGAGCTGATCTCATGTGAGAAATTTGCACTGATGTCTGGATAGCCAGAAAAACAAGGGGACAAAGGTAATCTTTTTGCCCTCAGTAAAGAAAAGACAGCATAACAAAGTGTTATTACAATCATAACATCTTCCAGATTCTGCCTAAGAACAAAGTCCTTGTCCATATGATGAAGGATCACATAAAGTTAAAGGGCAGATTCAGGGAGAAGAAAGGCGCGTATGACCTTATCAAAACCATCTGTAACATCACTGATAAAAGGAGGGCAGTGCAATCCTACATTGATCATGTGTTCAGCTTCTCAAAAATTTTGACACCATCTGACATGACCAGCTCTAGATTTTCAGATGTGGGAACTCTAAGCAATTTCCTTGAACTCATTGCAAGATTCTGTCAGCAGCAAGAGAGGAGTGTGAGCAGCAACACACTACAGCAACTGGTTTTCTATCAGCCTGAGGAGGAGACAGGGATTCAGCATGCATGCAATATTTCTAGGACAACTGTGGGAAAGATTAGGAAGAACAGAAATGGCTGGGCCTGCTACTGTTTGACACCTCTAAAATAACTTCAGATACACCAATGAAATGACAGACTTCTTCAACTACTTCTCCAATGCAATGAAGATGAATTCAATAAAAAAATGCTAGTGGGGAATGTAGCTTACCCTTATATGTGATGAAGTGAAATTAAATTAAATAAAGATATTTGTTGTCTCATCAAAACAAGAGGCAGGCAAAAAACCCTATTAATGATCTAGTTTTTCACAGAGTGAATGACTGTAATTATTAAGGGCCAGAAACATTTTGTTCATATACCTTCACTCAACTTTCCTGTATAGAATAGGATGCAATATTTTTATTTTGTGTATAAATGAAAGATTAAAAATATCTCATTTCATTATGGACACCCCCCCCCCCCCCCAAAAAAAAAAAAAAAAAAGTGAACGTTTCTGGCATCTTTAATTGCCTATACTTTTTACTTCTAAAAACATTCAGGGCTTGGATTTTTTTTCCCTGTCTGTTAATGGATGTTAATCATGGGAAGTTTGCTGCTAACAAGACAACTTCAGCATTTGAAATAAGAAATTACCGTTGGGACTTCAAATGTATTTCCACGTGGAGTTTACAAAATTTCTGTCATGATGTTAAGGAAATAAATTGACTTGTCTTATTTTATTCTCAGATTCATTTTTTAATTTAATAAAGCATTTCACTGAAGTGGTCAAGGACTAATGGTAAAGAGGGACAGTAAGTACTTTTAATGAGAGAGAACGCGATCACCATTCCACAGAGACTTCTGGCATGATCTTTTTACTCCTAGGTCCTCTTCCCTGCTTAGTGGGTATTTTGAAGTTAGGTGTCTTCATTGTGCTCTTCTTAGAGGATCATGTGCGACAGAGTGCTACACATGTCATTCTTCTGGGGCGAGAGGGATTTCTTTGTGGATATCAACAGGTGTTTCTCTACTTCTTTACACAGCAGAGCCTGTTCTTGGAAGGGCTAGCTCTTGGGGTGTTGAGGAAAAGTAAAAAAAAGGATTCTTCCGTTAGGCAAACCATGACCTTCACATAAGCTGCTGTTTGCAATAGGGTCCGTAGCACAGAGGAAAAGACATTACCCACATAAAGCCTCAAATGCAGGACAGAGATCAGAATCACTCCGTTATGATCCTCTTGTCCTCCACATACGAGTCTGAGAAGACAGTATTACCAATTTCTGACTGTGGAACTTTGCCAGTACTTCAGAGATTTTCTGAGAATACAGAATATATGAAATAGTTCACTTAGCTGTCCTACCTGAGGTGGGAAAATTTTGCCTCTCACCTGCTTGTATTCTTGACATATGGGAGCTGAAAAGCTAGGGGAGTGGGGTGTAATTGAAAGTGCCTGAGGTCTCTATTGAAAAAATTACAGTATCAGTCACCAGAATTCAGGGCTTAGGTTTCTTGTATTTTTTTTTTCATTTTGCTTTAACTGTTGTTTACTGTACTGCACTGTGTATTGGCTTTGCTGATATACAATTCTAAGAATTTAGTGTTCAAGTGATATTATGTATTATAAAATGTATCCAAGACAAGGGAATTAATTCATGAAGTATTGCAATGAATTCTACATCAAATGATTTATGATTACAAAGTAAATGTGAATAAAATGTGAAGTTCGAAAACTTCATTAAACAAGTTTTTTTTTTTTTTTTATTCTCACATTAAGAATATTTTTCCTCTGGTTACATTTGAGGACTCATGGGGTAACAGGAATATCACTGGTGAAATTTGAAAATTCATGGGAGTTATATTAACATATTATTTAATTGGCTAAACAATAAACACAGTACTTGGAGGGTAAAATTTGTTTTCTACTTGAGGGACTATAATATTCCAAGAAAAAGGCATCATATATTTTCCAGATCGAGTGGCACACTTAACTACCATGACATGAATCCTACAAGATAAACAAAAATATTTTTAATTATATTCACCTTTCTCAGATAAAATATCTTATACTAATAAATTCTATTGATCTGCTAATATTATCTTGGGAGATAACCAAAATTCTTATTCTCTACTTTAAATCATCCGTGAACATTTGTTTGGAAAATAATTGCCTTGAAAGTAGATTCTTACCTGAGAAAAAAACTTGCATAGTTCAATATACAGGGGACGAAATCTGATTCTTATTTATTGTGTTTTAGCGAAATTGAAAAATGTTTTCCTTTCTCTCATGCATTTTGAACTCTTCAGGTTTTGAAGTTCTGCAGGTGGGTGAATAAAATAATTTTTCTCCAATATTTACCTACTTTGTAAAGACCCTAAGAATAACTGTTAACTTAATGACCTGCGTTTTTTTTGGTTTGTTTTTCTTCTTTTTTTTCCCCCACATGTTGCTTTCCTGTGCTATTTAGATGATGTGGGGAATTTAGGTAATCATAATGATGATATATATTTTCATTACTTTTTTTGCCTCAGTACCACTATGTTTTCCAGAAAACAGCCATTTTTATTCTTCAACTATAGAACTCAGCTGCTATTTTTAGTCACACAGAATGCCTCTCCAATTCCCCAAAATTTTAAAAAGTCTAATTTCATTAAATTTTCTTTTGATTTGTGGATCCAAAAGTACCATAGTGGTTTTATGGAATATGACTCAAGCAGCACTTACCAAAATCATTCTTTAGCTCAAAAGAAAAATGCAGGCACTCACTTTTGTATGTGTTACTGGATGCCATATATTTTTTGCATAAAAAATAAAAATAAAAGCAAGAAAAGGTAAAATATTAGAAGTTCAGAGTGTTGATCTGAACTATTTTTGAGGCTTAAGCCAAACAAAAAATCCAACTGTCACTAGTTTCGCACTGGACATCTTACTTCAGAATGAGCCCTGCACTTTTCTCCTTAGCTATTGATAACTTTCAGAATTTTTTCTTTCAAGAATTATATTTCTAATGGTAGCTCTGCCTTAAAACTCTTTGTCCAGTTAAATTGGTCTCTAAAAATCAGAAACCCCACTTAACTGAAAGGACAGGCAGATGGTTTTGTTTAGATGTGTCTGGGGTTGGTTGGATGAGTTGCTCATTTTACACCATACATCTGGTCCAAATGCTTTATTTTGTGACTAGGAAATAAAAAAGAGTGGCTACCACAAACACATCAGTGCTGCTGAGCATGGCACTCAGGTCTTACTCACATAAGAGTAGCGCAAACAGGAAACCAAACCAAGAAATTGCAGGTATGTACTACACACTTATAGCTGTCAGTTCTCAACAGCTAATTACTAGTCTGAGATCTAATAAATTTTTTCAACAATACTGTCTTTAGTCCCTGCAAGGTAACAATGATCACTTTATGAGAGCATGATATTGTCAAAAGCTTAAGCTGTTCATGTACTTCAAAAGATATTTTTTGTCCGCTTGGCTCAAAATGCGGACAGCAACTGCTTTTCAGGAATAACAAAGCATAATATTAGGCTTAGCTGTTTCATCAGAAAATATGAAAGATTTCTGATCTGAAAAAAGTAACCTACTCCAGGTTTATGCAAGTTTTTAGAGCAGCTACATCTTGCGTAATGCTCGGCATAACTTACTTGAGACATACAGTTCTCATAAAGCCAAATATCCAGAACACAAGTGAAGGGAAAAACGACTAATCCTGTCACTCTTCTGGTTGTTTTCAAGAAAGCTTGAATCTCAGCAACAGAAAGGAACTGTCTTACTGTTGTCTTATACTTGTCTTGATTATGGAATGCTGTTCTGTAAGCTTCTGAGCAAATTGCACCCAATTTTTCACCAAGCCAACTATCAACTTGAGTCTAAGCATAAGTCATACAGTTAACCAGATAAGTTTCTCTCCTTTGCCACCTGTAATGTAAAATTAAAAAAAAAAAGAAGAAGGGTTTTCAAATACTACTGATTAGAACAGTAGAAAAGTTGATACATTATTTTGCTGTTAAAAAAAAGATTCAAGAATTATGGTAGTTGGGAAATAATTAGGAAATATCCAGGAAGAATGGATACAACTATTCATTCTAAGGTCTTTGTAACATCTACAAAGCCCATCCCTGAAATATTCAGAACTATGCTGAGCTAAAAAACTTGCTTCTAAGCGAGAGCATCAGCTTAGAACAAGATCTTAAAGCTGACTCCACCATACACAGGCTTCTTCAGAGTCATGTGCATGTAGCTGGTTTTTGCAGGGCATGTGCATTTATCTCCTCAGAAAATTTTCATTATTAAATGGAAGCATGATGTTGTGAGTAAGAATAGCCAACACAGTGATTTAAACATTTTCAGATAAAGTGATGATACAATAGCTTTGGCTAAACCTTGTGCTGCTTTTGGTGGGTGACTACTGGATGAACTGCTCTTGAATATATTTTCACATACTTTTTGCTGCTGAATCATCATATCTGAGCCCTGCTTCTCCTATAACTCACGAAATCAGTCTTTCAGTGTGGCCAGGGAATCAGAAATTTGTCTGTCAGTGTCTGTGCTGGCTTCAAAATAGCGGTTTGCAATTAAATCTATTTTTTTTTTTTAATTAAATCTCAGCAGTCAAAATGAATGAGGACCACAAAGGTGTTTTATTGTAGGTGAATGAGAATTTGGCTTTTGCTCTGTATGAAGTTTGTTACACCTTGCCTGTTGATTTGGTGTCCTGAACACATTGCCATCCACACAATAATATAAACTTATATACAGAAATGAAACAAAGAAATGTGACCAATGTGTGTTGTCTCCTCTCTGTTTCAACTAGAAGAGAAGAAGAAACATTAATAAAAATGATGGAATTAACCTTAAGTGGGATATTGTGGTATTGTATATTATTTATGGCATGTCAAATTATTGGCATTGTATAAAGTCAGCTAGTTTGTAAAACACAACAGAAACAGAAGTCTTCACATTAAAGGATGTTCTGCCCCTCTGATGTGTTAAATATTTGATCTCATCTAATTTTCATCTCAGAAATCTTAAAAAATCTCTCATTTGCAAGCAGTCTTTCTCGCATATTACTGGAACCATCCCAAACCTGGGAATTCTCTGTTTCCTTGAATGTTTCTTGGACGTTCCATAGCTAGCCTCAGAATGGAAAGGCTATTCATGTTTTTCCAAACTTTGTAAGCACCAGAGTATTTGTGAATGTAGATTGGAGTTTGTGCTCATATCAATGTTTGAAAACCATTCATAAATTTCATATTTTGAGGCCTGATAATATGTATTATTTTCAATTACAAATACATTATTATATTGCTGTAAAATTAATATGATTATAATTTATACTCCATTGTTAGAAGAGATACTAGACTTATTCTTATCACTGCTTGGTTTGGTGTCAACCAGTCGTGTTTATTGCTGTGGAAGACTTAAAAATAACAGCAACTCTCCTATAATGTTTCCAACTTGGATTTGATTAACTATAAATTCTCTACTTAACTTTTATTTCTCTGTTTTGAAACCTAAGCTTGATTCCAGATTTTCAGTACAATAAATATGTACCGAGGACTTTAAATGCAAACTACATTAGTCACACATACAGCTCATCAGATTAAAAATTCAATGATACACACTGTTGAAACTGTCAACACAAACACAGTGCCTTTGAATTCTAGAGCAATTCCTCTTGATGTCATCAGTGTTGCAAGAAGGTGAGTTTTTTACAAACAAAAACTAAATCATAACAAAACAGAATTACCTGTTTATAAACTCATATATGTTTGTCTCTAGGCAGAATGACATTGCAAAACGTTACAGGTAATGTTAATCAAAATGAAGGTTTTATATATAATAATAGTAACTAAACTTTAGCAATGTAAAGTCTAATTAACTCACAGAAAGTTTAGATAGAAACATTTTCTTTCTTTAGCATTTTGTCTTCTCTTGATGGTGATATAACTGGTGCCTCTACAAATATTTTCTTTATGTTATAGAAAATATCCACAACCTAAATGTGCCATGCCAGTAGAAAGAGGTGAAATGGTCATGATTCTTAATGTAAAAAAGTATTATACAGTGTCAGGGTCTCAGTGTAAAAATATTTTTATAAATGTTTGTAATTAAATTGATCAATTGGCCTGTATTCTTTTCCATATCTTTCTCTGAACTGTCCAAGTTTCTGGACTATCAAAGTTTTTTCCCTCTTAACTGCATGGACATCAGCCTCACTGATCCTTGAAGGGTTAGTATCATGCAAAGAAGAACCTTTTGTATAAGTACCCTTTGTTATTTCCCTTATCTGTAGTTTTCACAGAGAACTGGACTGGCTAGCAAAATTTTTCCCCTTATTCAAAAGGGTAAGAAAGTGGAACAAGATTAGGAAATACAGGAATTAGTAGAAGAAAGGAGGAAAGATTGAAAAAGGATTGTAGAAAAAAAAAGAAAGGGATAGGAAAAGAAATACAGTGAACCTAAGCTTCAGTAAAGCTTGAGAAAAGAAAAAAGGGGAAAATGAGTGCAACTGTTACTGACAGATGAGTAAGAAGTAAAATCTTGCATAAAGATACACAGGTTCTTTTTCCGGTGTTGGAGACGATATGGTTGTGACAAACATACCAAACATGAAGAATATTTGCAGAACTAAAAAGTAGATTTCATCCTTAGAAAAATTGTAATGAAAATGTAGAATTCAATAGAATTCATTAATATTATAGTAAAGTTACTTTTATTATATGATGTCTTTTTGTTGGCACAAAAGAATAAAATAAAACTATTTTATCCACAAAGGCATTACTGCTTGGCAGCACACCACTTCAATTTGATAACGACGCACTGGTTTATGTTACAAAGTAGTTCTGAATTCTGAAGACATTGACATATCTGTAAGAAGTGGATTCTAAACCAGAGTGGTTTTGTTGAATTAAATATGAAAAGGAATAATGCAATCAGTACAGAATTCCTTGTCTTATCTATTTTTATATGGAGTTCAATACAAATATCAACTAATACATATTTCATTTATCAATGTTATCAAGTTTTCAATTTTTGTTGTGTTACAGAATATTTTAGTGGCACTATATGACTGTGAATCGTACCAGCAAAATCAGAAATACTACACAAGGCATCAAGAAAACTGCACTGAAGGGCTACATACTTGGCTCAGCTTATCATCTTTATCAAGTCTTCTTTGAAACAGCATTATCTAATAATCTTCTTTGAAACAGTATATAAAGTCTTCTTTGAAACTGTAGTATCTAATAGTGTAACTACTTGTCCTGGGTTCAGCAGTAGCAGTCATTTTTCTCTTTCTTGGTAGCTGGTGCAATGTTGGGGTTTTGATTTTGGGCCCGGGAACTGCATTGATAGCACAAGTGTTTTCAGTTACTGCTTGGGAATGTTTTGGTCTGACCAAGGCCTTTATGAGCCTCATGCTCTGCCAGGGAGGAAGAGAAGCCAGGAGGAAGCAGAGACAGGACACCTGACCCAAACTGACCAAAGAGGTTATTCCATACCACAGCACGTCATGCCCAGGATGTAAAAATGGAGGGTAGAGACCTAGAAGGGTGTGGTGGTGCACTGCGTGGTCAGGCTCGATACTGGATGGTGAGCAGTTGTATTCTCTTTCTTTGTATTTCTCTTGTATTAGTATTGGTGGTAGCAGCAGTGATTTGTGTTACACCTTAGTTACTAAACTGTTCTTGTCTCAGCCTGTGGGAGTTGCATTCTTTCAATTCTCCTTCCCATCCCCCAGAGACTGGGGGAAGAAAGGGAGGGAAGTGAGTGAGCGAGAAAACTTCATGGCTGAGAGGCTAAAACCATGACACTACTCCTGCTGGTTTCAGGTTGGCCAGAATGCAAAATCATAATAAAATAATTTCATCATTTAGGGGTAAGGGAGTAAACAACACAGTTGAAATCAAATATCCCTTCACCTACAGTCTTCGCTCTTGTGTTTTCTTCTTATTTCCATTCTGGCAACTGTTGTTGGATTCCTAGCCTCTCACTGATCCCACAGTACCTCATGGTACAACAGGAAAAATCCGATAATCTTCCATCATCCCTCACATTGCATATTGGGTATGGATCTGACTTCTGCCTCAAGCAGGGATACTGCTCCTTTCAGAGTCCCCCAGCAAGTTCAAGCGCTTCAGGTTTGTTGCTTACTTTGTCTCTGCTGTCCTCATCCTGACTGCCCAAACTTCTCCCAGATTCACACCCCCAGCTCGCTCCTTGTTGGGGTTTCCTAAAGTAACATAAATCAAACAGGACAGAGGAAAAAGTCACGTTTCCCTTTTACTATCTTCCTCTCTTCTGCACATTCATGTACCTTCAAACAAAGTCTTAAATAGCACGTACAATCAGAAAACTAGATACCAAGAAATTTCAGTGCAGTGGGTGGACAATATATATTTAGAACTTTACCAAAGTATGAATCCACCAATTAGAAGAACTCAACTTATTTCATTATATGGATCCTTTTAGGCCAATAGCAATAAATGCAGAAAAGGCAGTGTGACTTGTAAAGGCCTATGTTGTGCAAAGGGAGTTAAAAAAAAGTTAAAGAATACAAACGTTTTGTGACTAGCTTCTTGCCCACATAAATCATAGGAGATTAATCCAAATATCATTAATATTGAAGTCATACTTAAACTGTCACAGATGATGACTGTATTTTACTATTTCTTTTGAAATCTGTGAAAACCACAACACAATCTTCCCCATTCAGAGGCAGTCAAGGAAGGAGACTAAACTGTTAATGGCCAGTTTTGAGCCAAAATGAAATGCAAAGATGTAAATTTCCATAGTGGTTCAAAATGTATGCGATGATAATCAGTAATTCACAAATTACCATCTTGATAAACCATGACATAGTAATAGCAATGAGATTATCATGCCGGTTAGAAGCAAATCTATATTCTGCTTCTAGACACACAAAGCTGCTGGTTAAGACTGAGAAAAGAGAACACATGAATATTTCTGTAGTCAGAGTAAGTCCCACAAATAACCAAATGGTTAAATATAGAAGGATTTTAGGGAAAAAATAATCATAGAATAAGTGAGGGGTGCAACAACAGTTTCAAAACATGTGTGTTTATTCTTCTTTATCTTGGTAGACTAATTATGCGTTTCAGAAGAAAAAAAAAAGGGAAAGAAATCATTGTCTTCCGTATCTCTCCTCGCTTGTGCTACTTCTGTACATATGTACACATTTACTTGTGCTACCTATGTACCTTTGGATTTCAGTGCTGAGAAAGCTGTGGAGCAGTTATTACAGCTTTTCATTACCCTAGTTACAGCTAAGGCTATTTTGCATTCAATCTCTTTGGTTTTAATACTGTCTTTTTCTTCTATTTTATCAGCATAATCATAGAGTGCTTTGGGTTGGAAGGGACCTTAAAGATTATCTAGTTCTAACCCCCTGACACAGGCAGGGACACCTTCCACTAGACCAGATTGCTCAAAGCCCCATTCAACCTCGCCTTGTAGACTTCTGGGAATGGGGGAATGGGGCAGCTACAGCTTCTCTGGGTAACCTGTTCCAGTTCCTCACCACCCTCATAGTAAATAATTTCTTCTTAACGTCTAATCTAAATCTCCCCTCTTTGAGCTTAAAGCCATTCCCCCTTGTCCTGTCCCTACATGCCCCTGTAAAAAGTCTCTCTCCAGATTTCTTTTATGCTCACTTTTGGCACTAGAAACTGCTCTAAGCTCTCCCTGGAGCATTCTTTTCTCCAGGCTGAACAAACCCAGCACTCACTCCGTCTTCATAGGAGAGGTGCTTTCTATTTACTCTGTTTACTGTGTAAGGTCTTTGGGACAGAAAGCATTATTTTATTAGTATATATTTATGCTGTAAACATGTAGTTTAGATATACCACATATTCAATTCAGCTTTATCATATATCCTTGTTGCAACTGTATTTCCATTGCCTCAACATCTTAAACTGGGTCCTTCATCCATGAATAGCAATTCAAAGGCTTTTGGCTGTGCAACTAATAGGCATAAAAGAAAAAAAAGTGAGAGAAGGAGAGAGAAAAATGCATCTTGTATAAACTAGCTGACAAATTTCCAAGATATACAATAACACTCTTTGTCCATATCCAAAGAAAGCTTGGTTTATGATGGTTATGAAATCTAAATAAGTTTTGTGATCTTTTTGTGAAAGGGTCTGCCTGGAATCTTCTGGATGAAGATGACTGAGTTATTTCACAAACAGAAGGAACACTTGTGTTTGTGCTTAATACACAGCAGAAAAATGAAAACAAAAACAAACAAACAAAAAAAAAAACCCACAAAACCCACAAAACAGCCAAACCTGGTGATACAGATTTTTAATGATACAACCAGCAAAAGTGACAGGAAAATTCTTTGTCACACTGAAAAACTCCTTTAGGCTGATCTAAAGATCAGAACCCTGCTATTCCAGGACCTATTACACTTCACAAAGCCATTAAGAGTAACTAGCACAGCTCAAAGCATAGAAATCTCCACAGATCTAAATGCATTATAACTCTGAATCAACAATGAAAAAGCTGAGTAACAAATCTCATCCAAACTACTGTTGATTGCACAGTGCCAGTGAACTGAATGCTGCAATCAAAAGCTTCAGCACCTAAGCCTTGACAAAGCAGAGCTCCAAGGTCAGATAACTTACTAATTAAGGTGTTAAGCTCAGAGAAAGGTGTGACCTTCAGGCATATGAAAGGCACAACAAAAACTGCTGTTGCATCATTGGGAAGCCTGTTCCCAGTTATGGATAACCCACTGGACCTCTGCAATGATGCAGTTTCCTGATCTTCCAAGTCTTAATATAGTTTCTCCCACTCATCTGGGAAGAAATCTGATGTTTCTCCTATTAGTTCCTGAGACAAGACTTCTGTAACACCACAGAGATATGAAATCTACAGTCAAAGATCAGTTTATAAACCTGCTAAGGCAGATTTCTTCAGCCAATGAATCCAACAAGAAGTCAATACTGGATAGTCCTCATAATAGAAGATAAAGTATTATTTTATCCTTGCTTTGTTCTTTGACTCTTCTCCAAGCATCTTCTGTTCACCAGTGCTGAAGGAAACTCATTGTGCCATATGGATTTAGGTTCTCAGAAGAACATTGGCAGTCTTGTCTCTTAAAAAACATTGTTATTTTGCCCTACATAGAATAACATAAATGACCATATTTTTAAAATCTAACTTATCTTCAAGGGTATATGTGTTTTGTGGGAAAAGAATAAATCTACAAGGACTGCTTCCACACATTAGATGCCATATTTCATGGGTGCTAAAATCAAGCCTTAAGATCAGATAATTCACTAATTGAACTGGAGCACTTTGAAGACAGTAAAAGAGAAGCAGTAGAAAGGTAAGATAAAAGAGATGGAGAGGAACAGGCAGAGAGAAGGGCTGGTGGAGAAAGAAGAGAATGTAGACTGGGAAAGCAGCCTGATTTAGAAGATTTTCCAGAGAGCCTGGGTAAGAATTGCTTGCAGTGAGTTTAGATTAAAATTTTTGTGAATGATTGGTTTGAGAAGCAGAATGCCAGGGTGCAATCGAATATAAAGGAAATTTCGTGTGTTTGTGTGTTTACCTGCTTTGTAAGGGAATGCTGTGGAGATGAAAAGCAGTATCACCCCAATGTGCAAATGCCCATCTCTAGGAGTTCAGAGATATGATTATATACATCACCCTGTCGTGGGAAATGGGGAGAAGAACCGAAAGAATGTAACTCCCACGGGTTGAGATAAGAACAGTCCAGTAACTGAGGTATAATACAAATCACTACTGCTACCACCAAGAATAATAATAATGACAAGGCAAATACAAGGGAAAAGGATACAACCGCTCACCAAGCCCGACCGAGCCGAGAGACAGAGAGAGCCACTTCCGGGTTCCTGCCCCCAGTATTTTACATCCTGGTCATGACGTGCTGTGGCATGGAACAGCTCTTTCGTCAGTTTGCGTCAGGCGCCCTGTCTCTGCTTCCTCCCAGCTCCCCCTCCTCCCTGGCATAGTATGAGACTCAAAGTCCTTGGCCAGACCAAAACAGTACCAAGCAGTAACTGAAAACACTGGTGTTATCAGCGCTGCTGCCTGGGCACAAAATTAAAAACACAGTGCTGCACCAGCTATCAAGAAGGAGAAAAATGACTGCTGCTGCTGAACCCATGACAACCCCTAAGTGTCTAGACTATTTATTAGTTTTTATGCTGCTGGACTACAGGACACCATCTACCTGAGTATGAGTTTGTTGGAATTTGAAATAAACAGTCAGCTTATACTAGAGAGTAATTCTTTTGCTTTTCTGTTTTCAACCTCTATTTTCTAAATCAGAGCTATCTGAATCTCAGGGAAGATTCAAACAGCCTGGGTTAACATGGTGCTTTTGAAGCACTGAGTAATTCCCAAAGACACTTAAGTCAAGATAAGTCCCAAGACTATTCTACAACAGAGCCAAAATTGTTTTTATGTTCTTTTTTGTTCTGGAGGCATTTTCTTTGTGTTCTTATATGCACTGCAGTCTGAATAGATAGGCAGATGTTCAGGCACTTAAACTCTCTTGTGATTTAAAGATGAATGGCGAAGGAATGGGGGCTCCTCAATTCTTCCCTAATAAGCCAGGAAGATTATTCATAACCAAATAATGTTTTAGTCAGGCAGATTATATTGAGATCATTTATAAAGGTCAGGGTAGTGAGTAAGCTCATATAGAAGTTTCTGATCCCTGTTAACTGTATTTAGTTCTGATCCTATCTATTGACTGCATAACATGAATGAATAAATAACCTGATCAATAACGACTGGAAACCTCTGTCTGCTTCTTCTCACTTAGTTTTTTTTCCCACTGGGTTTCCTCCTGGCTCCAAGGCTCTTGTGTTTCTGGTGCTCAGTGACCCATTTACAACTACAAATTCAGATATGCTTTCCCAGAATTGGTGGCAGGGTCACCAGTCATGGCATCATGTTGGGGAATGGGAACTGTAACATGGAGCGTTTTCAAGGATATACAATCCAGGTACTTCTGATGGTGCACAGTTTAGCCTTTAGTGACAATGATTAAGAGCAGCTTTGTAGAGTGAAACAGTGCTGAGGAGTCCATGCTAGTCTAGTCCCATGGACTAAATGTCATTTTTCTTCTGAAGTGGAATCAGCACTTGTGTTAAAACACCAGTACTTTCTCAATGCTCTCTTCAGTTCTTGATGCACAAAGTCCCTAAGTGTATTTCCTGAATTCCACAGATACAAATTTTTGGACTGTTGTTATCTGTAGAACCTGTGATCTGCCAATGAGTCACTTTACATGAAATGTTCCCCCAATGTGGCATTTTACTATCTAACTATTTTTCCCTATGCTATTACTTAATTCTCAAAAATATGTTTATATGTACAATAGTGTTTATATTTTTCCCTAATTTGTATTATATTGCAGAAATATTTTTCTTACTAGAGAACCAAAAATATTTTCCAGGATTTTCAGAACTTGTTTTGTCCACAAGTCTAGTTCATCATTCATCTAAGGTGAGTTGGTGATTCAGACTTCAGATTTGATATACATGATTTCTTTTACCTTTTCTACTTGTTTTTAAAGAGTTACAATGTAGGATCATAGAACTGTTGTCCTTTAAAAAATACTTTTCTTACTGTTTACCAAGATTAAGTGTTCTTAACTGTTTATTGTGTCAAACATTGAAAAAATTGCAGGTAATGCAGGCCCAAACACATTAATAATGATTGACCATTCTTTTACATAAAGGAACCCTACATTCATAGAATAGCAAAATAGATGGTCATTCCTAAAGTTTATGTAAAGCTTAAAATACCTTCCTTATGCTTCTGTTATTTTCATTTTTCACTATTCATTCTTGTTCTCAGGCCCACCGAAAAACTACAAATTTCCCCAATGTCCTGGGTTCAGCAGTAGCAGTCATTTTTCCCCTTCTTGGTAGCTGGTGCAGCGCTGTGGTTTTGATTTTGGGCCTGGGAGCAGCGCTGATAACACCAGTGTTTTCAGTTACTGCTTGGTAATGTTTTGGTCTGGCCAAGGACTTTGAGTCTCATACTATGCCAGGGAGGAGGGGAGCTGGGAGGAAGCAGAGACAGGACATTTAACCCAAACTGACCCAAGAGGTTATTCCATGCCACAGCACGTCATGCCCAGGATGTGATGATGGAGAGCAGAGACCCGGAAGGGTGTGGTGGTGGACTGGGGGATTCGCTGCTGGGGGATGCACTGGCTGGGTCGGGCTTGGTGAGCAGTTGTATTCTCTTTCCTTGTATTTCTCTTGTATTAGTATTGGTGGTAGCAGTAGTGATTTGTGTTATACCTTAGTTACTAAACTGTTCTTATCTCAACCTGTGTGAGTTGCATTTTTTTTTCGATTCTCCTCCCCATCCTCCCGGGAGTGGGGGAAGAAAAAGAGGGGAGTGAGTGAGTAAAACTTCGTGAGTTTTAGAGGCTTAAACCACGACACCCAAATACATATCAAATCCTGTAAATTTATCAGGAAAGAGATTGGGAAACCAAAACAGTGTAGCAGACCATAAATGTTGACTCTTTAATGTTTTCAACTTTCCTGTTGTCATAATGGCAGTCCCTTTATCACTCATCATTCAGATTACTGAGAGTTAGAAATGTTTAGGCCAAGAAGTCTCAAGGGTTATATAAATATGAATATTGATTTACCGTGCCATCCCCTGGGATAATAGTCTGTCTATAAGCCTGGAAAAGTAATAGGGAAAGAGATGCTCCGCTCTGAGAATTTCAGTTTGTCATCGAACATTTTCAAATGTTTACTTGAGGTACAGACCTGAAAATGCATTCTTATGAAAATTGGAAGTGACAATAAAAATACTTCTATAATAACATTTCAAAGTGCTGATCAGATTCTTTGCTTACTTCTTAAACTCACTGAACCTTATTCTCTCTCTATAGAAAGAGATGTCTCTCAAGGCATCTTGAGCGGAATTATTTATCTTACTTTAATTAATGTAACCTAAAACGTTTAACTAATCTAGAGATTTATTTGAAATAATGTAGCTGAAAAAATTAGGCTTTGGCAACAAAAGGAGAAAAAAGGAGTAGAAGAAATTAAGAAAACTCGAATTAATATTGTTCTATAGACTAATTGATTTTTATACCATTATTTACTACTCCTTGATCCATACCAGTACCTTGATTTTATTTATGTAGAAGAAGCAGTTTGCTAGCTATAAGGTTTGCTTTTGATGAGAACGGTAAAAAATACACGAAGTAATTAAAAATATATTTATTAATTTCCACTTGAAGATACCAAAGCACTTAATAAAACATTTATTAATTCAGCTTCATCCCCAATCCTGTGAAGATAAACACATTATATATTTCTATTTATAGATGAGAAAACTAAGTCACAGCATGCTACTACCATGCATAACATGTCAGCCTGAGCCAGCAAGAGAAACCTGGGGCCTGATCCTTCGTTATTTTGGGCTTTGAATGTAATTGCTGACACCTTTGCTAGGTGTGCATTAGGAACTGCTGGTTTGGAAACTCAGCCTTTTGGACATGCTTCATTTATTTCAGACTTGTATGAGCAATTGCACCAAATTGCACAATGTTACATGGTGATGAGACTCCAATAGTTAGTTCATTATCTACCAAAACCCAGTTCTTCCCTGTTCTGATGTCCTCACACAAGTTATCGCAGGGCTGTTCGCTCTTTGGAATAATTTTGTTATAAAATTGGGATCTGCTTTTAAAGAAGTACAACAACTGTATAGATCTGTTTTCACTTCTGCATTGATTTTTGCACTCATTTAAATTTCTCCTCCATCTGAAATCTTTCAGTGAAAAGTGAAAGAAGGGGAGAAAAAACTTACCATTTTTTTAGATTTTAAAAAATATTCAAGATGAAAATATTTTCTATATTTTTGTTTGCTCTGTTTATAAACCAAGAGATTTATAAATTGTCATTAGGACACAGTAAGGCAGTTTAACTCAATTTAGCAACAAATTCACTGTTTTTCCAAGCTATCAAGTTAGTGCCTTATTAAAATCCCAGTGGCACTGGAGTATCTGAGGTGGGGAAAAAAAGGTTAAACTGCATATCAACTACTGAAGGGAGCTGAAAGGATGTGGAGCCCAATTAAACCTTCAGGACTGCTCTCTCTCATAAACACTTGCTACTTTATTCCCTCTGGAACACATTTCGAGGCAGCTAAAGTGGGAACCCGGCAAGAACCTTTTCATGAGATCTCTGTTATTGAGCCTCAGGTCCAGCCCAGTCCTTCTGGGTGAAAGGCTTCATACTCCCTCTCTATTAATCATCATCTGGCCTTCTAACACCTGGGACTGACTCCAACTCCCACTGTTGCTATATTGACAATATTCCCTGTTGATTTCCTCATTTTCTCAGCCAGGGCTAGAATGACCTCTTTAAAATTCTTTATAAACGTCAGTAATTGCCGCATCAAGCTTCAATTCATTACTTTCCCAGGCCTCATGTATTTTGATGATATGAAAGTTGACCACATTTACATGCAAATTGAAGTTTTATATTAATAAGGGCCAGTAAAAAGAGATTGCATGGTAATACTCCATTATGACTTTTAAATACATTTGCCCATGTCTCAACTTGGCATTAGCATGGTCAGACCATGAAGGAAATCATGTTGGTCTGATTGCAATTTTGTTTTCCAATTGAAAGTACAATTTCATCAGGTTTCCCTGTCATTTCTAATAATGACTTAAGTTTGCTTGCTAAATTGAAGAATTTCTCCAGGCCTCTAGATGGGCTGGGAAACAGGTGAGGAGACAGCTGCTTCTGTATGAAGTGCTTCATTATGAACTACCACTATATTCAACCCCATAAGGCTTGTTTGATGATAGAAACAAAATTACTGAAGGTCTAGTGCAGCTGAGATTGATTATCTTAAGCATATTAACTTTTAACATAAAACTTTGGAAGCGCAACAGTTCATCTGTGAACAGAGCCTTTAATATCCTGATCAAAGGGTCCTTAACCTTTTAGACTGCTGTTTCATTGTTTGGTCCTCAGCTTTTATATGCTGTTATATGTTAGCAGGAAAAGAAATACAACATTCTGCAAAAAGGGAATTGTGTATGTTAATGCAAAACCTCACAAAATCACTTTTCTAAACACATTCAGTTGGAAATCCTAGGGTATGTAGTCACAGTATCACAAATCCATGACTCCATGCTGATGTCATTAAAATAACATTCATGTTATTGATTGTAGAGATCTGATTACATTTCTCACTGGACAATAAAGAAATGAAAAAAATCATGTATCGATGGCAGATTACAATAGAATTAAAAAATAAAATAAAATAAATAAGTGGTCCCTAGAGCTCTAGTGTCACAGGTATTCTGGGACTGCTGTTAAATGTACTTTTGGGGCTGGTACCAACAATGCTGCCAAACAGAAAGAAAGAACAAAGTACTTTAATAAAATTTAGTTTATCATGTAGTTGTCCTGGCTGATGCAAGCCATGCTTCAGTAAAAGTATATGTGATATTATGCTAGAAACTCAAGTAAAGATGCAGCAAGTTTATTCATGTAGAGGCTTTTTGTACTCTGAGACCCCTCAGGGTCAGTGAGATTATTAAGGAAGCACATACATAGGGGCTTGTTTATGCAGATTCTTACTTTCCACTATATCCTTATAAGACAACTTATAATAGGCATCACAAGCATAATAGGTGACATTCTTTGAATGTGCACATTTGTCATTGCAATACTTTTAGAAATAGCTGACATGATAGAACTGGACTGTACACTTGCTATTTAAAAATTAAGCTGTGATCCAATAGGACCATCTGTTTAAGTGGATCTCTCCTATTTTTGAAAAGTCCTAAAGACCTCTATCAACTCAGAGAAGGATTCAGATTCCTCTTACATGAATCCTTATGTGGATATTGGAGTTGGAATTGATAGTTTGACACCCTTTATATCTCTTCAGAAGTGTGCCTTGCATTGGCTAAGTAGTTGGATGATAAAGCTCAATTTTATTAAAATATTTTCTCATTGTTCTGTTTTCTAACAGAACGATTTTGCTGTTTTATGCCAGATAAGTTTTCAACAGCAGCTTGAATAGAGGTCAATGACCACATGATAATACCATAATATTTCTTATCAGTGTTTATAATAAATATTTACACTGGGAATTGTTTAATTGGTCTCAGTTACGCTTACTTGCTATCAAAATATGGTACTATGAATTTATTTAGTAGTTCTGCTTTCCAAACAAAAGCAACAGGTAAATTGCTTGTTCTAATATAAGGTCTAGTCAAAAGGGCTATAATATGACTAACACAATGCTCAGCCTTTTTAGTCCAGTCCACAAGAGATAAGTGACTGTTTCACTAACTGCACAACCCTTCTTAACAGCCTGGCCTTAATAGTCAAGAAGAGATTAAATCTAAACTCTGTTTCAACTTCAGAAGTACTCTTTGCACTGCACAAATCAGCCTGAAAACTCAGGATGAGAAAACCCTGTATTCAGGGATTCCAGCTCCCTCCTTCATAATCAAATACTGTGTGCAGCTGCTTGGTCTGCATTTCACTGTGCCTGGGAGCAGTTGGGGAATGGGTTTCTTGCTTCTGGAAAATCAGTTTTTTAGGTCTTTAAGAGGTGTTTTGTTTGTCTTGGTAGTCTCTGTCATAGCAACTTGAAGTAATAGAATTGATAGTGAGGATATAGGTGAAGGAGTCTTTTGGGAAAGTGTGAAGAATGTAATTATGTTTGATTACTACTCAAAGTGGTCTCATTGTTTAAGCAGAAAATAATTTATTTCGAAATACCTGAATAAGTCTGTTTTTATAAATGTATATGTGTGTTTATAAAATGGCTAAAACCTAGAAATCTTAGAATCATAGAACTATTCAGGTTAGAAAGACCTTTAAGATCAAGCCTAACAGTTAAATCTTCTGCCTGATGAAATAAAGCCTGTAAATTACATGTAAATAACACGTAACCTTGAAAAAGAAAGAGCACCAATAAAACAAGTGGTAATTAGGAATGTTTACTGACAATCATGGTAGATTTCAGGAAATCAGAATGGTTGTACACTTAAGATTAAAAAAAAAAATAATTACAGAATTCAAGAAAAGTCAATGAAGATGGTAACTAAACTTGATTATTTATTTCTGTTATGTGTTCCCTTTCCTCATATACCATGTAAAACCATCCACAGGACAAGTATAGACTGTAAGAACTGGTCTTATAGTCTGTCAGAACTGGTGCCAAAGTAAAATGTAGCAGCGTCAGGTAAGTGTTTCAGCACCTAAAGAGAGTAAGATTTAGTTTATCTGTGCAAATGCAGGCTGTTATTAAAAGCATAAGAATATCCAGATATCATGAAGTCATAATTAATATGAGACAGAAAACTCTAATTCCTTCTCCTTGAAACTGTAAGCAGTTAAGGGCAGAAAGACTTGCCCAAAACTTTTTTTTTTTCAAAGCCATGTTAATAAGAAGTTGGCACAAAGTTACCTTCTTTCAAAACTTTTACCTTGGACATATATTTCTGATGCTATTTGAGAGATTTTTTTATGGGCAATCAAAGACTTGATATGAAAACTCAATAGCAGCTTGAAAACACTGCAACCACATGAAAAAATACTTCAATATGTAAGAAAATTACAGGAAGAAGATTAAAAGAATACAAAGATGGATATTAGAAACTGGAGCTGAAGAGTACATAAATTCACACCAAACACCAAACTGGTAATTATCTTAGATTTATGGTGTTTGCTGGTACATATTAGTGTTCTAGACCAAATGGCACCTGGTTTTCCTCCTTTCTCCCCAAGTCAGGACTGCTGTCATTCACAGCCTGTACAGAACAATATAATTTAATCAGGGGAATGATTATTTCCGTATGTTTGTTGTAATACTCACACTCCTCTGGAGATCAGCTCCAAAGTCACTTTCCTCATCAGTACATTACTAACCCAAAAAGCTGGAATGACACCAATAGCGAAGAGTCCAGACCCTCTGTCTGTATGATTTCTGAAGAGTGTTAAATGACAGAGATACTGGTACTATGGGGGACACTGCTCAAAATCTAAAGGGAGTCATATACTGTGTATTGTAGTTGCAGTTTAATATTTCAGAAATGTAAATTGAAAAAAGATGAAATGTTTATATATGTTTTACTCTCTACAGCTATGCACAGGTTAGCAGATTGGGTATAACTGTCCTATACATAGCTCCAAGAGACATGGGAATAACTAGGAATAGACTGATAAATCAAGAAAAATGTAGGGATAATGTCTTTCAAGAGATGGCAGAAGTAACTTGTTCTTCAGGCTGAAAAAAAAAAACCCAAACCAATTTAGGAAACCATCTTCAGTTACATTAAAATAATATAACAGCAAAGTAGAAAGAAAGAAATTTTTCTTAATTTTCATTGAGCATAACAGTAGTAAGGTATTAAATTCTGATAAAAGAAATCAAAGTTGGAGATTGGGTGAGAAACAAAAGAACGTGATGATGGCTAAGTGTTGGAATAGACTGTCCAGGAAGGCTGCAGAACTTCCAGCACTGTGTTAAACAACAGGTTAGACAACATCTGTTGGGAGAGATTTACCTGTAATTGTTTCAGGATCTGTTCATGGTAATTACATAGTTCCACAGATGTAATCCAGCCCCAAATCCTGAGAGGAGTTTATTTAATTTTTTTTTTTTTTGCTAAAGCCATGGTGAACCCAGGTATTTCTACTCTCTAACACTGAATAAAACTGTTTATAGTATTTCAAACATTTATTACTATGGTTTGTATGACTTACTATGAGTTGCTTGTTCATTTAATATTTGTTTTACTCCAAAATCAGACGATAAGCTTTCTGTTTTATGGTGACCAAGAACTATTGAGTGTAACTCGATAAACAAGTATTTTAGAACTGATTTTGTAACGTTGATATTTCATATTCAGTTGAACCAGACAAAAGGTGTTTTGAGAGTAGTTGGTGTAGGTCATGATAACTATTTATTTACATTAATCAGGCCTTGTTCTCCGCCTTACAAGAGCTGTGGGTGAGTCAAAATCTACTGCAGCATTCCATGCTTTTATACTATGTTAATGCTTGGTTTTCTAGCCTCACCGTGGTCCATCTGCATCTGTCTGGAATATGGAGTGGTTCTGACAGAAATTTCTCCTAACAGACTGATGGAGTACTTATTTATACAACTGCAGACAGTTTTTCTTTCCCCTCTCTGATATAGGGAAAGGTCAACCATGTAGCTGCTCTTTGTTTTTTTATATACTATTTCTTTTCATTTTAATTCACATAGATCTTTATTCTCTGTGGAAAGTTAAAATAGAACTAGAAAAAGCTTGTAGATATCATATTTACCTATTAAACAACAGAAATGTGCTTATCTGCTTTATGAAAATTGTGGCTTTATTTTAAATTATTTTGCCAAGGCCATGACTATGATTTGTCACCTGATTATCAGCTGTAAAAGCATTTATTAAATATCCTCCCCATTCAACCATTAATTGTTTTCATATGAAAGTAGTAAACAATGACTACTGAATACATAACGCTTCAGGACTGTAAAAGCAAAGGGCTGAAGTGTGCTGTCCTTCCTATGATATTTCAATTTAAACATGGCTGCATTGCAGTAATGTCACATCTTGTTTACACTGTGGACTTGGTGGGAGACAGGGATCATTACAGGGAAATGTTGAGAAAAATATATTACACACTAGTCATAACCATAAAAGAAACTAAAGAGAAAGAGATATACTGATGCACTTGCGGCTTCTGTAATAGAAGAGAAGAATAGGATTGCACTGAGAAATGTACAAAGGCAGTAAGTTTAGAAGAGAGTTACCACTGTACTAAATTGTCAAGCTTGAGTCAAATGATATTACTTCTGACACCTCTGGCTACAGTACATTGCTTTTGGATTCAGTTTCTTCACTTTTCTTTGGTTGCTGCAGTAAAGGCAATTCCCTTGTGCTTTGATTGTTGAGATTATACTCTTATATAGATTCCTCTTTCCCCTTCTTTCCTTCCTCTTTTCTGTACTAGCATTATGGGTGTGAGCAAAGATTACGCAGACTGCTGTAATGTAGTCAGTCATTGGCTTAGATAGCCAAAAGCAAACACAGTACTGTACTGTTCGCTTTTTTTTTTTGTTGCATAATAAGATAAACTTTATTAATTAGGGATATCCACATATAGAAAAATGAACTTCAGTAGATCCCCCGTTTTTATGCTCATATACAGTCCATAATCGTCATCAGGAACAATATTCAGCTACTGTATTTCCCCTTCATTTTTTTAAGTCACAGGTATATCTCTGTCTGAGTTTCTGCTGTTTCAAGTCAGAAAAGTTTGTAGCATATGGAGAATGCTACCAGGTTTCAAGAGTTAGATAAAAAACAGAAGCACACCATCACTGCCCACATGGACTTTATGATTGTCCCAGACTTGCAGTTCCCATGCTAAAAGTATGACCAAAGCCAGTTGTGATGGTCCTGCCTTGAGTACCTTGCAGGGGGGTGACAAGGTGAGATCAAAATGGAGCTGAGAGCTCAAGAGACTGTCTTTAACACCAAAAGCATTTAAACAGCAAATCAAAATCATACAGACCAACAAGCAAAGTCAAGCAACAATATGCATGTAACAGAAAACCTGAATATACAGTCCTTTTGCCACTAGAGATGAGTAAGAAGCAAAAAGACTAATAAATTACAGGAGACAAGGAGGTCACTGGCTAGAGAAGAGATACGACATGAAGGACTGTAACTAAGCCTTACTTGCTGTAATCTCCCTATCAGTTGCAACTTGTCTTTTCAGTTACCTATGCTGAAGCCTGAACTATTTCAGAACCCGTCCTGAGATAGACTGTCCTTCATTGCTAATCTTGACCAAAAGCTTGATCCTTTAATGTAGTATGAGTGGAAGACAACAGAACATACTACATTACCAGAACTGGGAATGGAAAGACATGTGGGCTCTGTCCATTGTTAAAATTCTTCAGACTAATTTTAATTTACTACACTATACAGTGAATTAAAGGTAGAATTATTCAGAAAATAGAATAAGTTTTCAGTTTTAGGATACCAGTGAAATAGTCTGTCATAGGCTAGTTTGATACTTCCTGGGAAAAGTAACCCAAAATTAGTGTTTTTTTAATGACTTTCTAAGGGTTGAGGTTTTCACTTGCTTTTAAGTTTAGAGAAAATTTTCTTGGAAATGATTTTAGTAATCAGAAGTACAAGAAAAGCTATTTGAAGGAACACCAAAGAAAATAAGGGAAAAGGAGAATAAAAAAGTAACTGCTAGAAAATTTGGCACATTTTTAACTAAGGCATTAGCTAGTTGAACATAAAAATATATCAGCAGACTAGTCATCAAATTCTCTTGCCAGAATTGCAGGCACTGTATTATATATATGTTCTCATGAAATTACTGATGTCATGTTAAAAATAGTATACTTTAAATCTCATTGATGTGCTTCAAATGTGATTTTGCTAATGGTTACTTGTGTACACTAATCTCCTGAAGAAATGTACTCCTCTCATAGTTTATAATAATTTGGTTTTTTTCTGCCATGATCATTATTATTCTTTAGCATAAGCAGTTCCTCTTCCTCCTTTATTTATTACAAGTATTTATTTGCTCTTTATTTTCAGTGATTGTGTCATGTCTTTTTTGGTAGACTAAATAAACTAAACTACAATGCATTGGACAACGGATCAAGAAGAATAGCCTTCCAAGATAATTCTCTATAGTCCTCCGGTCTTCAAACAGGAAAATGGCTACATAGCACACAGTTAGAAGGCTAGTCTCAAAAAGTAAATAACTGATCTTATAAGCAGTTTTATTTTCATCTTGATTATAGTTATTTCCAGTTTTATAAAGATAATATAATACAGTATATCAATTTCAGTTTTCGTTGTTTGTTTTGGGCCACATTGATTATCCCCTCCAGTAACATTCAAGCCCTGCCATCTTCAGTGATGTTTGTTCTGTAAATGAGTTGTAGTACACACAGACAGTGAAAAAGTCTTGGCAAGTCTGATTACTCAGAATCAATTTATATGGTTTTTATGCCGTTACAAAATATCTGCAATTTTTTTGAACAATGGACCCGTGGGGCACATAGTAAATGAAACTGAAGCACAAAGCCTATACTGAGATAGACATATGGCAATTAGGTAGTCTATTCTGTGCATTCTGCATTTAACTAAGTTTCTGAAAACTTGCTGACTGTCAGTTCCTTTCTCCTTTTCTCAGCTTCCTTTATTGACCTTCCATGTACAGTACAACTTACATTTTTGCGTGTGTGTCAGATTTATCTTTTACTTACCTTGACAGCCTTTCAGTGCTGCAAAATCCCAAATTGGTTTTCCCTGTAACACTACACTAGGTAAGCAAGCATTACAGATAAATATTTTTTATTCCACAGAAGGTATGGGCAAGCCTCATGCCGTCATACGGCAGAGCCACCAAAATCCTCTAGTCCAGAACTTCTGAAGTGCTGTTCAGATGAAATTGAAGTGCTTGACTTCATAAGAGCAAATTGTAAAATTAACCTTAACTGCTGATATAATTCAGGTGCTTTTTCTCTACATTGTTTGTATTTCTCATCCCCACTGAGTTGGAAACATTGGTTTAATAGTGCTCAGTTCTCCTCTTCCTCCCATTCCTAGACCAGGGAGAGTATAATTCCTCTATGTTATGGTGATAGACAGAATATGATTCTAAAGATGGATTCCACATCCACACTCTCCTCTGTTTCTAAAACAGTACAGAGAACTGGGGGGGGGGGGGGGTGGGAAGAAAAAAAAAGATTTTGTGTTCTAAATAAGCATCAAGAAATAACTGTTTCTCTGGTAGCATTTACAATCTTGTTTGAGCACCTCATGTTAGGAACTGCAGTCTATGAACTGCTCTATCCCCCGTTTATTACTGAATACCTCTGTCACTTAAATCCGCACTGGGAGTCCTCCTTCTGAGCTAGGCAGTGCTTGCATTTTAGGAGTCTGTAATGGCAAACTTTTTTGTCTGTGCCCTGTACTAGGTCTACTGGGAAGGAGCAGCCTGCATGATGCTGTGTTTTAAACCTGTGACTGAAATGGTGATAACACAGTGATGTTATTGCTTTGCTAAAGGTTGCTTCCACAGTGTTAAGGACTTCTCTATTTCTATCTCTGCCCTGCCAGTGAGTTGGCTGGGGGTGGACAAGAGCCTGGGAAGGGACATAGACAGCACAGTTAACCCCAAATGACCAAAGAGATATCCCATACCACATGATATGATGCTCAGTAATAAAAATGGGGATGGGAGAGAGAGTAGACTTTTCAAAGTAGCTGTTACTCAGAGACTGGAGTGTCATTGGTCTGGGGTTGTAAGATGCTGAGTAATTGTCTTGGTTCAGTTTTTTTGTTCTGGTTTGATCTTCCTTCAGTTATTAAACTGTATCTGAAACCATGAATTTCAGTTGCTTTTACCCTTCTGATTCTTTTCCCCATCTTGCTGGAGTGAATGAATGAGTAACTATGTGGGGGCTTAGCTACTGGCCAGGATCAAGCCACTGCATACCTGTATGTGTAAAGTTGGACTGTCACAAATATATCATAGAATTATAGAATCATAGAATAATAGAATGGTTTGGGTTGGAAGAGACCTTAAAGTTCATCCAGTTCCAAACCCTGTGCCATGGGTAGAGACACCTTCAACTAGGACCAGGTTGCTCAAAGACCAATCCAGCCTGGCCTTGAACACTTCCAGGAGTGGAAAAGCCACAATTTCTCTGGGCAACCTATTTCAGTGTCTTACCTCCCTCATACTAAAGAATCTCTTCCTAATATCTAATCTAAGCCTACCCTTTTCTAGTTTAAAGTCCCTTTATACTATCCCTACATGTCTTTGTTAAAAAGTCCCTCCACAGAGGCCCCTTTAGATACTGAAAGGTTTTTATAAAGTCTCCACTAAGCAGAGAACAAGAACTCTCCTTGTTCTTCAGGCTGAACAACCCTGACTCTCTCTGTCTTCATAGGAGAGGTGCTCCAGCCCTCTGGTCATCTCTGTGGCATCCTCTAGACTCTTTCTAACAGGACCAAGTCCCTGCTCTGTTGGGGCCCCAGAGGTGAATGCGGTACGCGAGGTGGAGTCTCATGAGTAGAGCAGAGGGGAGAATCACCTCACTTGCCCTGCTGGTCACACTTTTTTTGATGCAGCCTAGAATCAGCATAATCTGTCATGTTTTACTAGTTGAAATGTAACACAGGTCCAGGACATGAAAAGTATGGTCTGTGTCTAAATTACAACTTTCGGCTAATGAGTCATGCTTAAATGAACAACTTAGACTTTCAGAATATATACTGTTGGGTAAGCTAGTTACCCTTCTAAACTGCCATCAGTTCTAACAGTGCACGATTGCAAATTCAGCTACTTCTAAGTTATTCACTGGTGTAAAAGCTAATAAAAAGAATATATGGAGTTCTGCAACTAATTTCTATTTAAAAAATGGGTCTGGTAAGGCCTACTACAAGGCAATAGGCATTCCAGTAATTAGGAATAAGAAAAGTAGTTTAGCTTTAAACTACTTTAAAAAGTAGTTTTAAATTTATGGAAATTTTATTTCCATAAATATAAATATTATTCTGTCAATTCTTTTATTATTAATAATATGAGTCTCAAAGTACTTGATATTTTTCACTTATAGTCCCAAGTGCTGTCAGGAAAAAATTGTATCGTAATCCTAGATTATCCTATTTAGAATAGATTCATAATGTTAGGTGATCGCACCCCTGTAATCTATCGAATAAGTAATACTTACAAAAATGTTGCAATTTAAAATTATCTTTTTGGCTTGTGTTTTGAAAATGTTTGCTATTAACAGTACTGGAAGACTTAACGAAAAAAGCTATATTTTATTTTCTATATACTACTTACTAGGAAGTCTTATTTTCATAAGACTATTTTTTTTAATGAACATGATACTAGAATATGGATTACTTTATAGTAACTTTCCAACATGCACCCATACCTAACAGGTGAAATTTGTTGATAAAATGCTATTCTCTTCTGTACTTCAAATGCATGGTCCTTAGACTTATAATTTAAGAACCTAAACCTCCCAGACTTCCTCATTTATGGCACTTTTATGATGCTTATGTGAGTATTTTAATGTGGGATGTAATTCTGGTACGTTATTAGTCAGTAGTGAAGTGCCTTAGAATCTGAAGAGAAAAAGAAACAATAAGCTTAAATGTAATAGTGCCTAATAAACTTATTCCATTTTTGACTTAAATACGATGTCTCTGTTTAGTGTCGAAATAAGTGATAGTCTTTTCTACTTCACCTGTCAACAGTTATGGGTGTACCAGTCCCAGGGTGCGCTTTGCTCTGTTCAAAATCTAGAGAAGTTTCCTCCCCCATCAGTCTAGCTCTTTCTAACTTGACTTTTTGTCTGCACAGGAGGTCAGGATTTAGTCTTGGTATTGTACAAAAACTTGTATAGGACTAAAAGGGTGAACACCTGGTTATATTCCTTCAGTGCAATGGTGATGGCTGTATTCCCAAGCATTCTGTCTGAGCTAGCCCACTTTGACACCTTTGGGTAGCTGGAAGGGCTTTTTAACATCATACAAATTAATCCCGCCTCAGGCTGGATTAGCTGCAGTAATGGACAGCATATAAGGGTTTTCAGGCACACAGCCATCTATCTACACCTTGACAGGCTCGCTGCTCTTCCAATAAGTTATTAAATCTTTGATGAACTTTAAAAGAAACTGTCAAGATGTTTCATCATTTTTTCTTCTTATGCCATTTTTAGCAAATTTATTGCACATGAAAAAAAGACATCCCTAGGCATATCCCAGGAGCACTAGGGCAAGTTTCCTCACTCTTCTGCCAACATGTTTCTGTCATGCCCTGGAGGTAGCACCTGGATTGAGAGGGTAGTTCTGTTCTTCATTTCCTTGTCCTCTCAGCTGACAATATTAACCAGCTAATTAGTGATGATTGGAGTGGAGGTTCTTCATTACGCAGAGGCATTTTATTGCAATTTTTTATTATTAAATTGTTTATAACAGCCCTCAGTATGTTACAACTGAAACTGTTTTTTTCTTATCAGTTCATCACATGCACATTCTGCTTTATGAGTATAGGGGCTGCGTGTAAGTATAAGGCTCCTAGCAGAAGAAACGTGCTGTTGTACGTTTTAGAGAAAAGGGCATTTAGAGTGTTTGGGAACAAAAACAGATCTGAAAAATTATACACATGGGTGAAGAGAGCAACACAGCTGAGTTTCCTGTACTATTCCTAACAATATCTCTTTTCACTTCTAAATTGTAACTGGCTCCTGAACATGTTCTCTTTCCTTATGTACTTGCGGGTATTTTGCTAACAGAACTTAGAGTTGTTGCTGCTTGTGAAGCATTATTAACTCTGCTGACTTTGTAACCTTGGAACAAGTCCATGGCCTGATGCTGTTTTGGGGGACAAGTTGTGAGCTTCTTATTCAGCTTTTATTGTCTTTACTCAGAAAAAAGGCTGAGAAAAGGAATTACAGTAACAGGTTGCAGTCCTTCATTCATAACATCATGCTATTTTAGTTAAAAATAAAACATAATTCCTCACAGTTGGTTTCTCTTGGAAAATCTGGAAATCCACCCATGTGCTCAGCAAAATATTGGGTATTTTGGATATTAATAAGTTTTAGCTGCTAAGTGTATTAGCAGGGTTTTAATATCCAAATAATCTGTGTGTTTCCATACATCTAGATGTCTATTGCTCTTTGTTGGTAAAGAAATACATGCCAGACAATAAAGTACCTTTGGTGAGGAAAGTAAAAAACTAGAATTGTCATAGAATATTTTGTACAAAGCACTGAAAGTGTAGAGAGGAGTTGGAAGTTATAACACAGTTAAAGTATTTATGTATCTTTTGCTGTGTACACATAAAGAAGGCAGCACATGCTTTCCCCTAAGTTTCACATAGTGCCTGGAGGCTGGGAAGCAAAAGAAGGGAGATAAATTAAGAGGGAAGGAAGAATGCAAATTGGCTACAAGGCAAGTTAGTGGTTCATGATCCTTCCTTTGACTTTGATCTATTTTTGTTAATGAGCAATTTTGCAAAACTGCAACGAGTTCTCTGACTGCAAGAAAATTCAGCTTAGGTTGCCTATGCAGGTGTGCATGGGAAGGAATGACACAAGAAGTCTTCCAGAGTGTATTCATTCTTCCAAAAATGTATTAATAATTTCTGTTTAATAACTTAAACCATTGTGTCTGAACATCACATCAAGACATGAAGGATCAGATGTTAATAAAAGCAGTTTTGAAATGTACTGCTTAAAACAAAGGGAAGAATAGAGTCCTGGATCCAATCCACTGTGGAATGAATAACTTTCCTGAGAGGATGCATAGCAAGATAGCTTCCAGTATATTAGGTTATTACTTTTTCAGTTGATACACATGCAGCAGTGCTTGCTTACTGTGAAAATAAATAAAATTGTCCACCACATCCAATTAATGAAAAATAACAACTCCTTTGATATGAATAATCATAAAGAAGCTACCTGGGAAACTTTCCCTTGACTTTAACATAAACATTATTACTTATCAGCTGAAATGCAACATTCATGTTTATAGCTAATAAGGTTGTGAGCAGCTAGTGTCATGATAATTCCTCTAAGAATTTTGATCCCATTACCTCAGTTGAGGGTGAGTTAAGTTATAAGACTCATTATCTGTCTGAAGTCTTCCTTTATCTAGAAGAAAGTCTTACCTAAATCAGTTCCTGACAGTGTTTAAGACTGCTGGTGGAAGTGTTGTGCAGACACTTGCTAGAAATTCAAATGGAGAGTATCTTATTCTAAACGTAGACAAAATGATCTGCTTCAAAAGATCCATTTTGAGGAAGCAAGTAGGACCCTGCGTGCTTGTGAGATGGCCAGAGAAAACTAAGAGAACATCTTTTTTTCTGGACTGTAAGATTTTGGCATAAGACTGGCAAAGGAATCTGTGGAAAAGCTTATCTGATTCAAGTAGAGGTGTAGGAGGTAGGTATCAGCGTACGCATCTGTATACTTGACACAGAAAAACAGAAGTGTGTGTGTACAGGAATGGAATTGTCTGATATTTGCTTGGGGTTTCTTGTTCATACAAATTAGCATAGTAAAATATTGAATTAATAAAAATATGTATGCCAAAAAGAGTCATTGTCAAAATTTCCTACACACAATCCAACATCTAAAACAAACAAGGCAAAAATCCCACAAAAACAACTGTGTTAATTGTAAAAGTCTGTTATTCTCAGGACTTCTCCATTGTCTACTGTATATGACAAAGCATTTCAGAAAACAAAAAAGTGATAATCTAACAATTATAAGCTGATTGTAATACAAAAATAAGGAAAAGGTATGTGTTTGTGAGATACCATCTCTGACAGAAGTTCTAGAGCTGGTCTTTCTTAGCTTTCAAGTACTTGAACTTGATACTAATATTTAAAACTTTTTAAATTGTTCATGCATACTAGTAATATGCATGCTTTTACCATTTAAAGCATGGCATTTCTGTCTTTTCTCTTTACAAACTGTCTTTTGTATAACTGATATTTATTTGTACTGCATGCTGGTTATAGGGTGTCTTGTAGCTATCTTTAATCATCTGTAGTTAATCACTTGATTTGATGGACAGATCAAATTAATTTTTTTTTATGAGACTGCTTCTTTTAATTTTTCTAGAATTATATATTTTAGACCAATTTGACATTAAATATATTCCTCTTTATGCATCAAAATAAATCAAGCTAATCTACATTTGCCACCTAAAATAGGATTCTCCTAGTAAGTGGATGCGAAAAATTATTCAATTTCATGATGTTGAATCAATTAATAAACTTTCTTTCTACTTATTCACTGATCCATCCAAAGTAAACAGTTTGCAGGAAGAAAGTACAAAAATGTCAATGACTTCACTGCAGAACATATTTGTTAGTTATTCTGTTATATGAAGATGTTCATTATACGGAGATACACAAAGGAAGTCGTATGAAAAATTACAGTATGTTCAATAAAAATCTTCATTTCCTCAAAATTCTGCAAACTTAATAATTGGTGTTTATATTGAGCTATTATATATGCGTTAATTTTGCAGAAAGTTAAACAACTTAGAAGTACTTTCCAATTTATTTAAATTTCACATTCATACAGGCAGATTATTATGAAAACTCTGTCAGCTAAGTGACAGAGATGTATTACTGCAAAACTTTAAATCCACAATGTATGGCTTCAGTTATGAAGGAGTATCTAAAATGCTACCATCGTCTTATGAAATTGAACAATAACCCTGATTTGAATAGAGTACTTAAATGACTGGGGTTCCTGAAGTATTAAACAGGAGGCTGGAGTGCTAAACTCCATTTCTTTCACAAATAGGAACTATTGAAACAGGCTAGTGGTATGACATTGCACTCCACAATAACTAGCTGACTATGGAAATCCTTCAAATATTAGCTGATCATCTATGACCTTGGTAGAGTCACTCCAATATTTGGAAAAAAAAATTAAGAAGATCAGTAGATTTTCTATAGAAAAGGGTTATGAAACCAGAACAAGCTACCTATAAGGCAGCTTTCTTGGGATAATCAGTCATGAATGCACTACATGCTAGAAAGGTAGGGTTTGAGTTTTGAAATGTATCTTCCAGACCCAAGTGACATAGCAGGAAAATCATAAAAGTAGTAAGCCCAGTCCTGCTTCCACTCAAACAAATAACAGGACTAGTATTTACGCTTTCTGTATTTTGGTCCATACAGCTTTCCCTGCTCATAACGCCACCTGCTAGCAGATCTGTGAATTGTACCAGCCAAGGACAGATGGTCTTCCAGAGGGCTTACCTTTATTCTGATGTTAAGAAGAATCAACAAGGTACATGCAACTATATATTTTGAAAGAAAAAGACATTATATGAATCCATGGATTAATATTGAACTACCCAAGACAGGCGGTGAGGCTAATGAGGTGCTGACACATGGGACCTGATATATGTGTTTTCTGGGACATGAGTACCTGAGGGTTTTGGAGAAGTATGAAAAAAAACATCATACCAGATTTACTTAGTAACTAAGGGCATCAGTCCTAAGATTGAAAAGCATGCAGTTGGCATAGGTCTTTCCATCTTTATTGGTCTGAAATAAAAAGTGTTTATGTATGCGTAATATATATTAGTTTCCCAAACCTCAGTAGGATAACTATTAACTACAGAATTTTTCTCTTTTTCTTCACCTTTATTGCCAAAATATTAAAGCAATGAGTTTGCCAGACTGCGTAATCAATGGCAGTTTGAATGAATCTGCATTTAGAAAGATGTAGAGAACAAATTGTAGTTATCTTTTAATATAGAAGTCATCAGGCTAAAAAGCACCATTGTAGAAAGTTTCTCTTTAAAAAAAATATATTATTAATGTAGTTCTTCCTAAGTAGGTTATAATTACTCTTCTGAGGCATTCATATTGTATTTTCAGCATGAAAAATCTCACAGAACCAAACAATGATGCACTAAATCTTGTTGTGCCATAAATGTATTGTTGTTATTAAGTCTTTACCTTGGCACTTGTTGAGTTTAAATGCTTACCTAGGAAATGTATAAGTAATGTCAGTATTAGAAAAGATCGACGCCCATCATAATCTGTCTTCCAGTTGGCATAAATGACATTAAATTACAAGTTAAATACTCTGACTGCTTTAATGACTTGCATGGAATGGAACTTCATTTTGGTGGGACAGGATGGACTGCACGGGCGTAAGGTCTGTCAGAGTCAGACACTAACACGGATCAGAAAAACAAGGCTCTTCCTAATTGTGGTACTAATCTGTTGTGTACGGCCTCACATACAAATAACGTATAGCAGGAACAGTGGCATAGTTTCTGAGCTCTTTTAGGTCCCTTTAGGTTCCCACTGAAAGTACCTTCACTCAGTTAAATATGACTGAATATCAAATCCATAGGATGCTTTTACTTGGCCAATTCCCAGAAGGTTTATTTTTTTTGAGTCAATTAAAAAGCAAGAAATATGAAAAATCACTTCACCTATTCAGGCCAAAAGATTAAAAAACTCTTAAGCTTGTCATTCAGTTTTATATTTCATTTTGTCCACCCTCCATCCAAAAGAAAAATGTCTTTGGGTGTCAAAGATGCTTCACCAGACAATGAAGTCTTCCAGGTCCTTGGCCAGTTAGATTTATGAATGTCACTGACTGTACAATAAATTAACATCTTACTATGTTTTCATTTATAAGTTAATGTAATATTAAGGTATATTTTCCTGTCTTTCACTGTTCAGTGGAAGTTAGGAAATACCATATTTCTTCTAGATGTCCCTTATGAATTTGTGATAAGCTTGGGTTGTGCTTGACATGTTTGACATATTTGTCATGGAGAGCTTAGAAGAGCTAACAAAGACAAGTAGACCAGTACGTCAGAGGTTTTTGGGTTTTGTTCTTTTGATGTAATGTTATTTGAAGTCCCTGATTTCATCAACCAGAGGTAGTTTTTCCACAATTTTCAGATCAAAAGTGTATATTTTTCACGTGGATGTGGGGAGGAATGTCATTTCTTTGACAAACAGAACAAGTGTGAAGGCACGCTAAGACTTTCTGAATTTTTTCAGTGCAGCTCCATTTTCTTTTAAAATACATCTACCTAACGCAACATATACTATGTATGGAAGAACAGCATCTTATGTAAGCACATACTTATACCTAATGCAACATATACTATGTATGGAAGAACAGCATCTTATGTAAGCACATACTTATATCTCCTAAAGATTGCATTTCAACATTCCTGCTAAATACTTAAGTAATCAGTTGCTTCAAAAGCTATAGAATTTTAGTGACAATGTGAATATTCACTTTTTGGTAGTGGGTAGGAACTACTTTTAGAGATTTATATTGTTGCTGGTGTTTAACATGGTATATGAATCTTGAGTTGTTTTGTATGTGCATGTGTATATGCTCATCTGAGTGCACATGCATCTTGAAGGTTTGTTTTACTTCTCTTATTCCTTATAAAAAAAAATGATGAAACTTCAAGTACAATCTGTGCTTGAAGAAACAGATGTAATTAACAGGATAAAAATGCATTTCATTGGATTTTAATTATTCTTTTCTCTCACTTATGAGGAGTATGCATAGAATATCCCTTGTGTTTGGTTATACCCTTAATTACTAAAACTTTGTTGTGGAAAAATTATTAGTACGTTAATTATAGGCTGCAGTGTGAGAACTCAAATTAAAATCTCTATATTACTTTAAAAATTTGTTCTTAGACTTAAAATTCCAGGTTTCCATCTGCCAATTATCTTGGCTTCGATGAAGCATAATTAGTTCAAGTAGGGCATAAAGGTATATGTACCCACAACAATGCCATTACAAAACAAAAACCTGAAGGCTAGACTGTATTTCCCCCTCTCCCCTGGCCCCAGGGAAAAAGAAAAGTAAGAGGGATCCTTATCAGTCAGAAGTAGAGAAAAAAGAATAATCCCCAAACCCTAATGTTTTAGCTATTGCTGATAAAATAGTGCTATAGAATTTTATTTTGCAAGGTTTAGCTTATTAAATAAGATGTTTCTCACTGGCTCCTGATACTTTCATATGTTTCTATAGTGCTTTGTATATTATTTGTTAAGAGAAAAACATTTCATTTATTAGCTAATTTTAATAAATTTATGAACTTGAGTGATAACTAATGTTTTAATGAAACATGCTTTAAAAAAATCCACAACACTATAAAAGTGAGTTTTGATTACAGGCACAAAAGTTGCATACATTTATTTCAATTAGTACTCTTCTTTTTAATACTCTCGCAGCTTTTTTTGTCTTGCATTTTTCTGTTTGTTTGTTTTGTTTTTGTTTTTTTACATTCTATATTCCTACATTCCTGGTTTCACTTTGGCCTAGAATTCAGTTTTCCCAAGTGAGTGAAAAGTAATTTTAGCTTTTTTTGCTTTGCTTGCTCATCAATAAAGTTGAAACTTATTTCTAAGCAAAAAGAAATGCTTGCTGGAAACATTCATAAAGAAAAAAAAGCACAGGTTTTCACATGTACTATTTTGGCATGTATCATACAGATGGTTTTGAACATGTCCTTACATTCATCACATGAACTGATTTAGGGCTTGTGCTGAATAGGCATCTTTTGGTGTTTCAGCTAAATATAATTGAGCCTGTACCAAATACAAAGTGCTGCACGCAGGGTTTGCATACAGTACAGCAGTTTATACAAACTGGCTTTATAAAGATTGATCTGATAAGAATGAAGGAAGATATGACTCAACTTTCATTCCATCTCAGATAGAGAGAAATGTGGAAAGTTTAATGCCGAACTGTGAAAAGATTCAGTAAGTCACCACAAATCACTTCTACTAAACCCAAACTGGGTAATTTACACAGCACTTTGTGATCTTCAAACAGTTTGCAGTGTGCAATTATTCATGCCACAACATGGGGCCACAGCGTCCAAGCTGCCTGTTTGTTCTACGGCTGAAGCAGAGGTGTTTGAAAACTGCAAGAGCCTACCAAAGGCCCAGAGATCATGGCTAATGTGACACCCTCAGGCCTAATCTTCTTAGAGCACTGGGATAAAATAAGTATCCATTACAAAATCAGCCTTCATCCTGCCCCCTTCTGTGCTCTGCCACTCTGATAGCCAACACGGAGACAATTGCATGATTCTGGGCTTAATCAGGTATTAGGAGCTAATGCAGTACGAGAAGAGGCTAATCTCCATATTTACTCCATCTGTACTTATGGACCTGACTTGCCTGCCCCCAATAGATCAAAAGGAATTGGCAAAAACCAGATTAGAGATGAAGAAAAGAGAGAGAGGTCCAAGAAGTGTAAGAGGCAAAATTCTCTGCTTCCCTTGGTTGTGTATATGTGTATTAAAGCCATGTGGTCTAATCCCACTTTCCATTGTATTTCTTCTCCTCCCTACCCCCATCCTCCGGCTCCATTGCCATTGGAGTTAAAATTATTGATAAGTGTACTGGGCCATTTCTAAGGATTAATGTTTACGCAATTAAATCTTTTTTTTGTTTGTTTGTTTAATGTGTATTTCATTGAGCTCAGTTTGATATAGCATTTATTTATTTATGGCATTTATTTATGACTGACACATATATAGGACTTTTCTGGGTCCATTTCGAAATCTGATGAAAAACCTATAGCTAGGCAGAACTAATTAATATCAGGTCTTTTAAAGTGTTCTTTGTAAGTGTTTCATGGGCAATGTGCTCTTCTGTGACTTTAAGTTAAAATTGAGTGTGAGAAAAGAGAAGAATAAAGCTTCTGTCAAATTAACTATTTTCCTTTTAGTCACTCAGAAGTAGCATGGTTATCTTCTTTCTATGTCTTACTATCTACAATATCTTGGCATTCTCTTCGGAAGCTTTTGCTACAAGCAGATATGTACAATTCCAGAAATGTGGACAGATGGGTATGGAAAAGAGAGCAAAGGAAATTCACACACTCACCACTGTTGGCAGTCACCTGCTGTTTGTAAACAGTGACATGTGGCCACCAATAATGACCTTCAAGCTAGGAGAGGCCTGTACTAAACTAACTCAAATGTTCTGCTCCGGTCACCTTGGGTTCGTGATGAACAAGTCATATAAAGGTGGGATGCATTCCTCAGGAAGTGTGGAAGAAGCCGGCACTCAAAAGAGAGTTCAGAAAAGCTGAGAAAATTTCAAAGGGTGCACTCTTGTCCCTTTTGGAAAGCTGACAGACTCACAATTTTTTTGACTCCTTACAAACCCCAAGTGGTGCCAGAAGAGAGCTGTGTTGATGCAGATTTTTGGCAATAGAGCTCACCTCATTAGAGTGGATTAAGTCATGATGCTGAGAAGGATAAAAGGTGAAAAGCAAAAACAGTGCATGGTGAACACAGAAAGCTCAGAATGTCATTTGTATGCTGACGCTATTATTGACTAGAGCCCATGTGGTTCACACTTTTCAATTACCGTCTGCTAGAAAGGTGGCCCATAATTGCAAAGGCTGATGCCAGTGCGCCAAATGTCAAGGGAGCCTCCCTAGCCCTCATCACCTTTTCTTGATGCTTGACTTGAGGATGTTCAAAGGCAAAAAGCCACAGCCTGCAGATCTCCCTGAGGAAGAAAAAGATGCCATTTAAAAAAAAAAAAAAGATAAGACAGAAACCCAACTACTCAGCCCCCCTCATTTAAAAACCTAGAGTTAAATTCATTATCCTGTGACCTTATCCTTTACCCTCTGTATAGCTAGGACATCCACCAGCATCAGTGAGAATTATACAGTGAAGATCCAGGGCAAAAATGTTTGGTTTTTGGTTTTGTTTGGTTTTTTTTTTTTCAGTTTTCTGGTGCTGAAGTTGCAGATGATGAACAACACAAATCTGATATTAGTGCTGACAGTAATTGCCAGAGGTGCTCTTTCACAAAATTTTTAGAAGATAGAAAATAGACAAAGTTAACTTTCTTCTAAACTCCAGTAGTCAACCGCACCAACAGCACAGGTGTCACTCTTACTGAGATTCATCGTTCTAGCAGGTATTGTATTATCCCTGTGGGTCCTAGAATAACCTCTGCTCTATTGCCCCCATTTTATTTAAAACTTCAAATGCACTTTTTTGTACATCTTTATTTCATTATATATTATTTCTTTAAAGCTATAACTAAAGTAGCTATTGAATAAAATCACTGATCAGAAGTTAAAATATTTGACTCAAACTTCCTCAACAAACTCAGAGCAGATCCAAAAATTTAAATTTGTTTGTATAATTAATGATTTAGGAAATTTGACTGTTGGATATCACCTTTTTTGGCTACATGAAATGTTATTTTGATAACTACATTTCTTATCAGCAGATAAATGGTGGAAAATTGTGTATACCATATTGGAAAATTTAAATGACATACATAAGATTTATTATTACTGAAACTCAGTGCCTCCATTTATTAAAAATAGTTTTTATCTGCTTAAGACTAAACAATTACGCTGTTGATTCAAATTCTTCAAAATACAGATTTAGATACATGTATTTTTACTATTTAGACTTTGTTTCATACACAACTTTCTTCTTTTTTAGAACAGCAATAACTAGGCAAAATCCATGAATCAGTTCAAAGAATTCAAGAATTTAACTTCTTTGGAATAACATCACTGTTTTTTGAAGAAACTAATGATAGTCTTTAAAATCATAATTTTATCACAATCATAGAGGATAGCAGACAAAATTTTCCCAGTAAACTCTGTGTCACCTATGTTTCTGTCCCCTTTGTCACAAATTATTTTTTAGCTTTAAGGCAAATTTAGCTTTGTATAAATTAAAAAGTTTTAATTGAGCACAGTACATGTACAATTTCTAAGTTTGCAATACCAGCTGTAGCATGTGTGTAAATGTAGAAATTTTCGTCATCAAGAAATATCTAAATCTATTCACCCAGCCTTGATGACTTTAATTTTAGAGTGAGGACTTTGTCTTCACTTTCTTCAAAAATGGAAAACAATTTTTAAGCATGAAACTTCTCTGAAGACCTTTCTGTAAGTGATTGCACTGTCCAAAATTTTTGAAGCATTTTTTTTTTCTTTCATCTCATAACTTAAATGTTCAATATTTTGGGGAAATCAATAAATCTTAGAGACAAATTAATTGGCTGACTTCCTCAGACTTTGACCCCTGCTATCAAGCCAATTCACATCAAGCTTTACATTTTTCTCTCTGAGGAAAAGATTTGATTCTTCAGACTCCTCTCTTTGGCTTAGCTACAGTAACAGCTTTGTAAATATGCTAGAAATAAGACATAGTTCTAATTCTGTTATTTATGAACAAGTTGTGAGCCAACACCTTACCAAATGTTTCACAGCAGTATGATTTCAGAAGACAAGTACTTTGAATTTATCATTGATGATGTTGTGATCTGGGCACACAGATGGTACGCTAAACTTTTAAAGTTAATTTTCAGAGAAGGTAGATAAGGCAAAAACCATGAGAGATTTTACCGTTCTCATTTGGATAATTAGTGAAGCATATTAAAAAATACATACAAGTTAAATTAACACTGTGATGTGGAGCCCAGATGTAAGGTGAAACCTGAGAAGTGTCCTACTCTATTCTTATGTCATGCAGAGTAGCAGATGCAGCAGCTCCATGTGCTAAGAAGTTTGTATAAGAAACATCTTGGGGGGAACATTTAAAACTTGGGTAAGCATACAAAACTGGGAAAGTATTCAGAAATCTGAGCTTTGTTGTCACAATGTTATCTGGTCCTCAGGAAGGAAATAAATTCGGATACCAGCTCAGAGTCTGGGTGCTTAGCTAAAATTAAATCATTGTCTCAATTTTCATTTTATATTTTCAGTCTGTATGTTAAAATCCTATGATCTTTGCCATATTTCCGTCTTTGAAGACTATCCCACCTCAAATAAATACATCTCTACTTCAATGTTAGACATTTTTCTTGATAAGAAGACTAACAGAATAATTTCCATGAAAGAATAAATTGAAAATGGCTTTTCATTTATTTTCCAACAAGAATACTTATGGTTTAAAATTTGTCTCAGAATAATTTTGGCGATTAAATCATGGCCTGCCTGTGACAAATGAAACCTAATTTTGCGCTGAAATTAGGCTTGATTAGACAAACATATTAAATATGTTATCCTTAAATGGGTGAGTGTAATCCCTGGATTGCCATATGAGGTTTTTTATAAACACATTTAAAAAATATTCCTAATCTAGGATTGCAAACTGTGGTTTCTGTGAATATTGATTCCAGTGAATGACTCTCTAGAGACATCATAGGCACAACAATGAAAGTTCAGCTTAATTAATCTTAAAAGTATTCAGCAAATGGAAGTTAATTTGCTTTCTTTCTAGAAAATTTTCCTGAAATTTTTGAGGCACTGTATTTTTTCAGCTTTACGCAACCATCTCAGCAGCTAGCCTAAGAGTTTGCTCTCTCACTTTTCTGTAAGTTCTAGATTTTAGGTGCTATGAAATTTGATACTGAATCTATGTTTAATTACTGAGAATTTTTAACTGACAGAGGTGCTGGCTGCATTCAATGGCTACTGAATTCCAGGAGACAAATACGAATTCAGAACTTCTTAGAGTCTGGCAGTGCTCATACATTGCATGGGTTTATGTCCCCCTATAGCCTGCAAAGATGCCTATGTTGTCATGATTCAAAGAAGTAACTTCTGGTTTGCATAACTTTATGGATAAGCAGTGATGATAAACTTTTACAGAAAAATCCCATTGAACTGAACAAGGAAGAAATCTACTTATTTCCTTGGAAATCTAATACGTTTTAATTAGATTGCCCTGAAAGTGAAAATTGGAAGGAAATTTGTGCTTTAAGTGTTGTTTGTTCAAAATTAACTAGTAGAAGAGATACTCTAAATTTCCCATTCAGGCTGAAAGTAGGGTTCAAAGAGTCTTTAAAAAGTTTGTTTTATTATCAGTTTTTAATGGTGAAGTAATTAGGACTGAAGAATAACCAAATTTCATTCTCCTTTTTCCCAAGTCCCAGCTTATCACTTTTGAATAATTAAAGCTTCTTTTGCTTTGAGATAGCTGCACCGATACTAGGCAGATATGGAAAGGACAGTTTTCAAAAGAAGGTCACTGACAGTAAAAAGGTTTACTATTCCATGTATTTGCTCCTAATATTTTTCCCTTTTAGTTACTAGCACCAGCGTCATATTAAATGACTTCCCCCTTTAAACTGTTAAGTGGTGTTAGTTCAGTTTTAGCGGTAAGTCTCCAGCAGACTCGGGGGAGAAGTGCTATCTCCTATGGCCCTGAAAATTGATATTGAACATGGAAGGAAAAATCTCACAAGCTGATAGCAATTAGCTAAAAAGGATTTGCGACTTCATGATTCATCACACTAGGGGATCAAAGTCATTTACAGAGAGTGTTTCTACAGTCCCTGCCTGCTGCTCTAAAGATATACCTCTGTTATCTCTCACACTGCAGTGTGACATTTCCTTTTTTAAGAGCCCATTTTCTTAGAAACATAGCAGTGGGCTGCTGCAGCATAGGCAGTCTTTGATTCTCCACTGACTGCCTAAATGACACGATGGCTCTAATGGCACAGCTTTAGTAGGATCTTGCAGTGGGAATTGGATTTATTATTTACATAAATGGACTAACAGGTCAGGTCTGGTACTTGCTTGTAAAAATGAGAACAAGGTCTTCTTGTGGCAAGTGGTGTAAGGCAATCCTGTGGTTATGGAGCTCTGTCAGGCTTTTATGATATTTCCTTCACCAGGAATACTAACTTTCAAAATTATATATAATTTCTATACAATATAATCCTGTATAATTTTATCAGAGAATTAAAAGAAACCTGCCACGACAACAAGTATTTTTCTTTTGTTGAAACTTTACATTTTTTAAAATTATACTCCTTTGTCCTTCCAAATCTCCCTCTAACACTTTGAAAACAGTCTCATTTGTCAAAATGTAATTTCACTTTTATGTTAGTGATATGAAAGAAGAAATAACAAAAAAAAAAAAAAAAAAAAAGCCAAACCCACTACATATTGCTGCTTCCCAAACCAAAAGTTCCCTGTTATCTCAGTAGTAGAAATTGGATTTGTTTCTCAGAGCCATGACCTGAAATGAGGGAAATCTTATAACTTCTAAAGATATTTTGCTCACTGAGGCTGGAAACGCTGAGCACCTTAGTGGAAGGCAAAATGGACTTTAGTCAGTGATAAAGTTGTTGCAGGCTTCCTCAGGTTTATTTTGATCAGAATTTCACAAAAGGGTGAAACGTTCAGTAGCCTGGTCTTAACTGCCGGTTGTCTTACTCCTTTGATAGTGAGTACTAAATATGCATAAAAAGTTCACAATGATGTGACAGTGTTAACTCTTACAAGATAACTTCTAATTAATGCTATTTACTTTGTTGTGAATCCAGCTCTAAAACCCACAAAGTATGTGGGTATGATAGGGGAAGGGGATAATATCAGGTTTGCCTGTGACAAGGTGTGGGATGATGCACCAGGGTTAGAGGGTCAGGGTGCTAGCGAGGGCCCTTAGTCTGTTGCTCTGAGATGTGCTGACTACACTACAGTGCTCTTGAAGTCTCATGGAGATGAGCCAGGGACTCCTGAGGAACTCCCTAAAGGAATTAAGGGATGTTACTCTAAGAAGATGATGGCCAAAAGCCTAGCTGAAGTGCTTCAACACCAATGCATGCAGAATGGGCAACAAACAGGAGAAGCTGGAAGCCTCTGTGTTGCTATAAGCTACAACCTAACTGCCTTTGCTGAAACTTGGTGGGATGAATCCTATGACTGGAGTGTGGCTGTCAATGGCTACAGGCTGTTCAGAAGGGACAGGTAAGAATGGAGGGGCTGAGGTGTTGTCTTCTACATGATATGGGTAGTGTGAAGAGTTTCTCTTAAGAACAGCCACAAGCAGGTTGAAAGCTTATGGATAAGAATCAGAGACTGAGGCAACAAAGGGAACCTCGTGGTTGGTGTCTACTACAGGCAGCCTGATCAAGGAGAGCCTATTGATGAAGCCTTCTTACTCCAGCTAGCAGGCTCTTCTGCTAGGGGACTTCAACCACCCTAACATCTGCTGGAAAAGTAGCACAGAGAGCTGCAGGCAATCTGAGGCGCTCCTGGAACACACTGAGAATAACTTCTTAAACCAGGTAATGGTAGCCCTAGAAGAGGGAAGATGATACTGGACCTCATGGTCACATATGTGAGATCACCAAGGATGCCAAGATTTGAGGCAGCTGGGGCTCCAGTGATCATGCATTGGTGGAGTTTGCAGTTCTGAGGGATATGGGTCAGGTGAAGAGTAAAGTCAGGAGGATCCTGAATTTTAGGAAAGCAAACTGCCGTCTCCTGAGAAACTGCCCTAAGGGACAAGGAATCAGAAGACAGCTGTCAGATCTTTAAGACTTTCCATGGAGTGCAAGAGCTCTTAATCCCCATGTGTAAGAAATCAGGAAAGGACAGCAAGAGACCAGCATGGCTGCGTGAGACCTGTTGGTCAAAGTAAAGGTCAAGAAGGAAATGCACAGGCAGCAGAAGTAGGGACAAGTATCCTAGGAAGAGTATAGGGACGCTTCCCAGTTTTGTAAGGATGGGGTCAGGAAGGCCAAGGTGCAGCTGAAGCTGAACTTTGCAAGGAATGCAAAAAGATTAGTAATAATAATAATAATAATAATAATAGCTTCTACAGGTATGTTAGCTGGAAAAGGAAGGTCAAAGAAAACTCTCCGATGAATATGACTGGCAAGCAGATAACAACAGACAAGGAGAAAGCTGAGGTACTCAACAATATTTTTGCCTCAGTCTGCACTGGCAGTCTCTCTTCCCATATCTCTTGAGCGGGTGTACCACAGAAGTGACTGGAGGAGCAAAGTCCCTCCCACTGTAAGAGAGGATCAGGTTTGTGACCATTTAAGGCACTTGAGCATACATAAGTCCATAGGACCTCATGAGATACATACACCCCCGAGTCCTGAGTGAATTGACTGATGCAGTTGCCAAACCACTCTCCATGATATTTGAAAAATCGTGGCAGTCAGATGAAGTTCCTGATGACTGGAAAAAGGGAAACCTTTCATCCATTTTTAAAAGGAGTAGAAAGAAGGACTCTGGGAACTACCAGCCTGTCAGCCTCACCTCTGTGCTTGGGAAGATCATGGAAAAGATGCTCCTAGGAGCTATGCTAAGGCACATGGAGGATGGTGAGGTGATTCAAAACAGACAGCATGGCTTCACCAGGGGCAAGTACTGCCAGGCAAACCTAGTGGTTTTCTATGGTGGAGTGACTACATAGGTGTAGTCTTTTCCTCCAGAAGGCTGCTTTGTAAGGCCACCCAATGATGTGCAGGACCAATACATAATGCCTGCACATAAAGGATAATGAGTATGTAACAGACTGCAAACAGAAAACAATTTTGAGCTTGAGATATGTATTTGAATTCAAGTTTGGATGTAAATACCTGCTCCTGTGGTTATTTGTATAGGCTGCCTCTTAGGTAGCTTCCTGCTTTGACTTCTTTTCCAAGAAAAATCTGGAAAGTGGTTTACTGCACCATCCTATATGTTAAAACTGATCTGCTTCAGGAGCTCTCTCTTCCAGATCAGGAAATAAATGCTCGTTTGGATTCAGTGCTGCAATTTGCTGGTATATCTTATATACTGTACCCTGAAAACCTTTACAGGTTTTGCCATATATCATGGACTCCAGCAAATTTGGAAGATAAACAATCAGGACACTGGTTTGTGTGCTTAAGCAGGGCTCAAGGAGAATAAACCCGAAACTCAGATTTCTTGTACTGCAAAGACAAATATGAATCCCTCATCAGCTAGGGAAATGTGGTCCCATAAGAAGTGGTCATGTCCAGTCTCAACCTATTATCACATATTCTAAAACCAGCAGCATATTCTAGAAAGATGTTGATGCTGCTCCTCTTTAAAGCAGCAGCAGAGTGGTCTTGACAGTGTTCCCCCAGAGTCATCCTACCCTGCAACTGCCAGATGGTGCTCACATCAAGTGCAGAGCTAGCACTAACCTGCTCTTCCCCAACCTATGCGAATCCCTCCAGATGAGGGGCAGAAATTTTCCTTAGGTTCCTAAGCAGAGGAAAGGAAAGAATTTCTTTCCTTGGTGACTGACTCATTTGCTTATGAGTAATTTCTGCATCAGAAATTGTTGTTCAAATATATTGAAAACTGTCATTAAAACCTGGTCATCCCTATAAGCTAAATAGAAAAGAGAAGGGATTTTTGAGAATATACACTGAGCACTATTCTTGTACAGTGAGTAAGTACAGCTTGAGAGGGACTTGTGGACTGATGAGGCACTGAATTCATTTACTAAGAAGATCCAGTGCCTGAGGGAGTAATAATACATTAATTTATGTGCTTCTGTTGCATTTGAAATGACATAACTATAGAAGAGGTAGCTGAGAAAAAAAAAGGATATTAGTTGTGGTAAACTCCTGTCTCTAAAGAGAAATAAGGCTTCATAAGTAATCTTTTTGAAAACTTGGCAAATTTTGAAAAAGAGAAATACCAGTGAATCTCAAAACACTGAGCTGATGCATTTCTGTTGAAAAATAATTAGTGATTTCACTGTTTCAGAAGCAATGACTTATTTCTATTTTGTAGGATATTTTTTTCCATGTAGAAACAGTTTAAAAAATGTATTAAAACTTTTATTTAACATAATCTGGTGTTTATGAGATTTACCATAGGACTGGACCCTAGTAATCTGAAATGTGTTCCATCTGAATTTCTGCTCATCTTTACTACTACAATAAGGTAATGTTAATTTAAAATATTTATTCATGGCTGATTAACAGTCTTGAATGTACTATTATTAGTAATAAATATAAAAATCAGGAAGTGTTATGTGTCAGTATTCAAGTGTGAGAGAAAAGAAATTAATTCTTTTGAACATTTGAATTCCTAGTATCACAGAACAATTATACAACTGCACAGAACAATTATACAATTCTTAATTTATCTATATGAGGCAGAAACATCAAAGTATAGTGGTGTGAAACATCATGTGACTATAAAACTACACCCATTTACCTCAGCTAAAAATGTTGCCTGGTGGTAGCATGTATGAATGACTGTATGCATTATTGAATGATTTTATCTACATAAACAGTTTCTGTCCTGTCCAAAATGATTTCCATTGGCCTGAAAAAAATAAGTTTCATTTATGCATGCAACCAAAGTTCATAACATGTTTATAAACACGCCAGCTTTGGACTCCAGTCTTTTCAAATGAACATTTAGGAGACCAAGAATTTACTCAAATAAATATGCAGGAAAGCAAATAAGAAAGAAACCAAATGCGATTAGTGTAAATGTTTGTCGTTACTTACCCACATATGCCTGAAGCATCTCTTTTTTCTTACACTGCATATATGCAAAATGAAAATATATATGTTTCCCATTCTTTATTTCTGGGTTTTTTTTTTGCATGCAAGAAATGTTGTAAATCTGAGACCAATCTAAAAACTTGTTTTTAAATTATATTTATCTGCTTTCTAAACTAAAATTGATTTTTTTTTCTGTAAAATTAATTTCTCCAACTATCTGCTTTTTTTTCCTTTCCCTTCAGCATAAGGAGATCCTATTTCCCCCAGCATTTTTCCATTTGTTACCATCCTTGTACTACAGTTTTTCCTTCTTCTTGTGTATCGGTATATCAGTATGACTGCTTATGGGACTGCTATATAAATCAGAAAATAGCCAGCTTTTCCATATTAGGCAAAAAATGTAGCAACTAATTTCGCCCAATCTGCTTCTCTTTTGTGCATACACACGAATGAATCTGAGGCTACAGAGAGATAGGAATCCTGTGAAATTATTTTTCATACTTGCTTTCATGTTTACTCTGTACGTAGGGCAATAGTTACAGTTTGTCTGTCTCCTGCTGCTTTAGGTTTGTTTTTTTTAAGTTTGTGTCAAGGAAAAAATAATAAAAATAGTGCTGGAAAAAATTTAAAACCTCATTGAGAAAGAAAGTTTCTACATGAAATTTATGTTCTAGTCTACATTTTCCTGGGTTTGAGATGCACTTTTCACAATATTTTTATTCAGATACTTTTAAATAATAAAAATTAAGTTAAAAACGTATACATTTGAATACAAGTGAAATAAGCATCTAAGGTCTTTGGAAAGAAAGCTGGGTTCCATGTTTTGGTGTGTGGTAGGTGTCATGTGCTTGTTTAAAAAGCTTTCCTGTCTTTCCTGATGGTTGCTATCCCTATGTCCAGGTACAGCACATTTGTTGACCAGGTTTTTAAACCCACAGTCAGTACAAGTCACTTTAGAGCATGCTATTAGAGCTATTTATTGCCTCTGGCTGATGTCCCAGAAGAAGATGATAAATCATTCTCTTATGCTACAGAAGAGGGGAAAAAAAAAATAAATCAATGTTCAAAACTTCCATGGTCAGCTTTACTTAGGACAGCTAAACTCTACAGTGACAAAAACTGATGATGTCATCAGTAAAGTAAATTAATGCTGTGAAAACCTAAGAATTGTTAACTGCCTTGTAGCATGTTGTAGAATATGAGTAAAAGTTTTGAAGAATTATGTTGCAAACTCTAGCAGTTTTTTGGACTCTAAGAGCAAGATGAGATTCATCTTTAAAAGGCAATGCCAGGGTATACAACTGACTTTTTTACGAGTAGAATATACGCATAGTAACTGAAAGGATCAAGTCCTGGGATTTTGTCTTCTGAAGCCTGCTGGTGAAGAGAACAGGTTACTGAACCCCAACCACTACAAAAGCAATCATTAGACATAGTTATGCATATGTGTTACAAGAACCTGAATTCATAGAGCATTTCGCATATTTACTCGTTTCTAGAACTGATTTCAGGAAGCAAATAACCACTGATACACAGACATTTAATTACCACGGCTGTGCCAGTTTCACATTTTCATAGTGTATCTAGGGGCTTAAAAAAAAAAAGGGATTCACATCCCACTCATTAGAATGACCAATTCTGCATGTGGCTCCCATGCTAATAACAGGAAATGGTGCCCCAGACTGGTGTATTCTAGACACCCCATTTGCCTTAATTTGGATACCAAGAGTCTTTGCAAATGGTCCCAGTGTCACCTGCTACAAAAGGCAAGCGGAGTTGTCTATAAAACTCCTGCAGTCCAAGATAGTCCCGGAATAGCTGAGAAGTGTGGTTGCTGAGAACTGTGTTGGTTTTGAAGAATTCCTAGGTCCAGCAGCATATGAGCAAGATAGCCGTGGCCAATGAATATTACTTATTGAAGGGATAGCTTTTCGTACTTCATCAGCTGCAAAACATGTCAGCAATTTATCAGGTTAATTTTGTGTCATTAATTATGCTTGCAGATTCAAAGTAGAGAAAAAAAAACAACACAACCACCATTTTAAAAACAGTAATATAACTACTTGGGGAGATAAAGAGAAGGCATAAACCTCAAGGTGAGAATATTTATTTAAAGCAAGATGATCAACCATTATCTGCTCTTAAGGTTCTTTCCAAACCTAACTATTCTATGATTCTATGATTCTATACACCTGGGGACAACTGTATCCTGCTAAAGAGAGGGACAAGGTGATACTTATCTTAAGGTTTTGCAATTACATGAACAATTAACCCACTAAATAAAATAAAATTAAATATCCCTATTAGGTTAATAGTATTAAATAGAGCAATAAATCAAATGAACCTAATTAATAGGTTCATTTCATGCACTAGTTTTGGATTACCCTACAGAAAAATATCAAAATTGAGATGAACAAGCAGCTGATATGCTAAGTGTGAAGTGTGAGGAAAGCTGCTCCTCAAAGCAATTTTTAGCTTGTGGGGAACATGTGTCTTTGATTCAGGTGCAGGGCTGAAAGTACACCAGGAAATGACCAAGGCGAGATCAAAATCTACCCTGGGTGAAGTAAAAACACCGACAGAAGTTAGAGGAGGGAGAATGTGATTCTTGTAATCTGCTGTTTAGTTTTAAATGAGAGAGATATTTTTTTTTTGTTCAGTGTGGAGTGCATCAGCAGAAGAGGATCGCTATTACATCCTATCCTGGCATTAATCTGACAGGTATCGGGAATTTGAGTAGCAAGAGAAAAGTGAGTTGCTCTGGCAAAAGCCTGAATGCATATGAAAGGAGGGGAGTAAAATATCTGAAACCAGGAAGCTAGGGGTGATGGTCTTGATAAAACTGTGCTAAACTGCTATCTGTAAGGCTGTGGGGTTTTCAGGTAAAATAGGATGACATTCTCGATATTCACAAAATCTTACTTCTGAACTAATTTGATTAATTGAAATGAACTAGTCAGTTCTTTCAAGATTTAGTAAGCAAGGAGGGAAAAGAACTTGTTTTGAACCTGGTTGGTTGTCATACTCCATCCCAATGTGATACAGGACTTGAGCTGATGCAGATATATGTCAATGAATTAATAAATACAATCTCTAGAATTTAATTGCTGTTCCTACCTAAATGTCAGATGTATCCACCATAGTGTATTTTGCATTTGGGATGATGAAACATCACTTTCCAGTGATTTCCAGAGACATTTTTGAGATGTTGTGCTCTTTCCTTAAGTGTTTGTAACCTCTGAGTTTCTCATGGAGCCTTCTGACATTCTTCTGATAGGTGGAAGAGCTCAGAATTGGAGCAATGATGGGAAGATGAAATATAATTTTGCAATGGTGAGCTGAATATGAGTCAATGACTGAAAAAGATTACTGTATTTAGGACTTTTAACAGTATATAAATAGAAACATGTATGTATAAGACTGACATCAATATTGGGGGTGTGTGCTCTAGATATGTGTCCTGGTTTAAGCCTCCAAGTCACGCAGTTTTTCTCACTCACTTACTTCCCTCTCTTCCCCTCCCCCCCCCCCCCACTAGGGGGCAGAATGGGGAGAAGAATCAAAAGAATGTAACTCCCACAGGTTGAGATAAGAACAGTCCAGTAACTGAGGTATAATACAAATCGCTGCTGCTACCATGTTATGGGTTCAGCTTCCACCCCCCACCCCGCAGAGTCTCATGTTATGCCGGGAAAGAGAGAAAAGCTGGGGGAGGGGAGACAGGGCACCTGACCCTGGCTGACCAATGATGTTATTCCATACCACAGCGCGTCATGCCCAGGAGGTAGGATTCGGGGGCGGGGCTCTCACGGCATGAGGTCGGAGGAGCGGTGCGCGGTCTCTCTCGCGGCACGCGGTCTCTGGAGCGGCGCGTGGTCGGGGGAGCGGCGCGCGGTCTCTCGGCTCGGTCGGGCGGCGAAACGGTTGTATCCTCTCCCTTTATATTTACTTTGTCATTATTATTGTTATTGGTGGTGGCAGTAGTGATTTGTATTGCATCGTAGTTACTGGACTGTTCTTATTTCAACCCGTGGGAGTTACATTTTCTTTGGTTCTTCTCCCCATTTCCCCCCCATCGGAGTGGGGGGGGGCAGAAAAGGAGGGAGAAGGGAAATTTACGGCTTAAACCATGACATACCACCAATAATATTAATAATGACAAGGCAAATATAAGGGAAGAGGATACAACCGCTCACCACCCGACTGAGCCGAGAGAGAGAGAGACTTCCAGGTTCCTGCCCCCAGTATTTTACATCCTGGGCATGACGTGCTGTGGCATGGAATAGCTCTTTGGTTAGTTTGGGTCAGGTGTCCTGTCTCTGCTTCCTCCCAGCTTCCCCTCCTCCCCGGCAGAGCCTGAGACTCGGAAAGTCCTTGATCAGACCAAAACATTACCAAGCAGTAACTGAAAACACTGGTGTTATCAGCGCTGCTCCAGCTACCAAGGAGAAAAATGACTACTGCTGAACCCAGGACAATATGGTAAAGAAATCACATTTGTTGAGGCTAGAGCAGAAGAGTTGCTGCTCAGTAGAGTGGGAAAAGTCTGGCTTGCTTTCAGTACTGAAGATGGTTTTAGCAATTTCTTTTAGGAGTTCTAAATCTGTACTTTTATCTCTCAGTAGAATTGGATACCAAAATAGGCCTTTCTGCTCTGTAGTAATTAGGGTCAGTGCATATGAAGGTGTCCGAGTCATTTGCCATGCTCATATTCTGATATTCTATTTTTAAAAGAAATTGTATATTTTTGTCAGTTGTACACTTGCTTGAGGGTTAGTTGAACTCCAGAGTGGATTATGTCCTTCCTATCCCACTGAGTTATTTTGATTATGTTTGTTCTATGTCTTCTGTGAGAGTGCTTCAGCTTTGTTTTGGGCGTTTTCCCCCAGTGTTCTCCATAACAAATCCCCGTCCAAATGAGTAGTTATAGCCTAAACTGCCCTGTTTTTTATCTTGCTCATGTATTTCTCTGGACTCAGAAAACTTCATGAGGCAATGCTTCCCATTTGCAAGATAGTTTACACATACCTTGCCTTTGGTTTACGTCTACACTTCATGCATAAGTTTTCACTATTAAATATCCATTTTTCTTGGGTTATCCTGCAGTCAAGCATGGGGTTTCTGGTTGCGTGTCAAAAACGTTTGTTTTGCTGAATGTAGTAGAGGTCTGGAAATCCTGTACCAACACATAAAATTTGAAGACAACAGTTCTGGGATGGAAAACTAAATTATATTCATCTAGCTGCCCCAAGCCCTCATAGGAGGGTGTGAACTCTTCACTCCTTCCCTAAATTAGGCTGCAACCCTATATATTCCAGTCTCTCAGGTCTTTGGACGTAAGTCCAAGATGTCCAAGAGAAGAGACACAAGGCTGCAAAGTAGATGTGGTGGAGTTGTTTGAACTGCTAATGATTGCAGTATTGGGGGAGTACTGAAGAGTTCATCTGCAGAGTTTGGATCACATGTTAAGTTTAAAACATATCTCAAGGAGTGTTTGGCTTTTTAGCTGAGTAAAGTGGTTTTCGTATGGCAGCAAGGGGCTGGGAAGTGGCAGAGAAATGAAGACAGAAATTCTTTTTTTAGGCACACCATCCTCTTTCTTGTTCAGGGTACTGAGGAGTTCTGGGAGTGAGACTCTTGCTCCTGGGCACTTGGTGACCTGCCACTAGTGTGGGTTTCTAGTGATATAAGTGTATGACTGTCCCAAAAAGGGACAAAGAAAAAGTGGGTACTAGTCATTTACATACGGAATAGCAGAGAAGCCTGGCACTGGAATGAGAAGAAGTATTTCTGTAAGGGAAAATCTACTGTATGTTCTGCAGAGAGAGTTTTTTCCCCACTCCCTTAATTTTTCCCAGTAGCCTTGACTCTCTACCACCTGCATCAAGCCTTTTTAATGCACCCCTCTGTGAGCAAACACACTTGGTATTAATTCTGGGCATAAAGTCCACATGAGTGAGAAAACGGATGAGGTGAAGAAGAAAAGGTGCAGTGTGATTGTATGTGTTCTTAAAACCTAGCTAATCTGGAGATCTCTTTTTCTTTATAATCCATATAATTTTGTTTTTGAAAGAAAGATATTGCACAAAGCAGGAGAAAGGAGTGTTGTGGTTTCCCTTACACTGAGAATCAAGCTGAGCTGAGAAATATGCCTTTCCAATGCAACACTACAGAGGAAAGTCATTTGATAATGTTGCAAGTCTATGCACTTTGGTTGTGTTTTATTAGCCAGTTGAGCCCTTATGTGCAGTATCGAGATGTACCTCATTATTTAAATCTAGTTTGAGGTTCTATATTTGAGGGATTATTTCCAACATCCCCTCTATTCCCCCCCCCCCCCCCCCCCCAGGTAAGACAATATCTTTCTCTTTTTGTCTTTTTTTCTTTGTACAGTCATGGATTGATTCACAGACAATGCAGTATTAGGGTTTCTTTTTTACTGTTCTTTCACCAATAAGTTCTTAGTTGTCTGAAGCTTTTACAAAAGTTACTGCATTATTAAGTGAATAAGCGCAATGAGAAAATCTAGGCTTTATATAATTAACAGAATTAAGGTTTGAGTACTAAAGGCAACAGATATCAAATTTGAGTCTCCTGTATGAAGACATCACTAACTTATCTGTGTTTGTTCTTGTGGTTCATGATGTGATTATCATTTAATGAAAAAGAATTAGAATAAAATGAAGTCATAATATTTAATCTTTATTGTAAGGCAAACTCAGAAACCCCAATAAAATCTGGTTACCTCAAAAAATTACCTTGCCATTATGAAAAAAGTATGCAACTGTGGCTCCAGGAAAAAAATAATGAAGTATTTTCTCTTCAGGATGTGAATTTATGCCAACCTCTGTTTGAAAGGGAATTGCTAAATGAAAGCAGCTGAACTTTCTGCCTGTGTGGATTATATGGCATGCTAAAACTGATATATTCAATGGTGTTAATGACTTACTAGAAGATCTGGGTTATTTCAAAAGTAGTTAACATATGAAATAATGAAAATATGAAATAATTAGTTAACATGAGGTGTTACCAGGTGGTAAGCCCTCAAGCATATAGAAGTATATTGTATAACTTGAAACTGTTGAGAGGAACAGACAGAGACTGGAAGCCCATTTTGTTGCAAATGGTGTATGAGATCATATAATAATACCTATGATAAATAGTAATAATACTGATAAGAGATTTTATCCTTTTCAAGGAATGTGTAATAAATAATGAAATGGTCACTGGACCACCAAGATTATGTGCTGCCCTGTTCTGTTCCTGTCTTGCTGGATGTCATTCTATAGCTTCCATAGCCAGAATTCCAGTAAATCCAGTGTAACTTTTTATGGGGTAGTGATGGTGCTGCATATAACCTAGACCCGTGCTGAATATTTGTCTTGCCCAATTTGTTTTGTTTTTAAGTGGCATGATTTGGTTAATGTTTGAGTAGCAGGGGAGAAGGGGAAAGAAACTACTTTGGTGTTAATGTCCTCCAAAACACACTGAAAGCAGAAAAATGTCCTGAATACACATAATTTTAATTTCATAGATCCATAGTTGAGCTACTTAAGACTACCAGAACATGTCCTGGCAAAACCTTTGTATTTTTCTACTATAAACTAAGCATAAATTCAGTGGTAGATGACAGATTACTTCATATACCATGCAAGCAAGCCCAGACAATAGCTTTAGCCATGACTGATTGCCTTGCTGTAACCCACTTTATGTTAAATGTATTCTTGCTGTTCAATTCCACAACTGTAATTTTGTTCTTCTGCACTGCTCAGCCCTCTGTGGACTAACCAGGTTCCTTCAGTAATGATTTCTTTTCTATTGTATTGTTTTCTGCATAATCAAGTTGGTAGGTAGGGGTTTAGGTGACACAGCCATCTGTCAAGTTCATTTGCTCTGAAAATGCAAGAAATAATGGCCTCTACAACTTGGGGCTATCTGTTATAAAGGAAGAATATCAGCTTTTACCCTGCACCATCTTCTCATCTCTTCAAATTATCATTTTTTCTACTTTCTATATAAAATACATAACATTATCTTGACATGACTGATTGGTGAAAAAGAAAGCTATCACATGTCTATCTTGTATTGCAATTTATGCAAGCAATCCAATTAAGGAGAAGCAGCTAACAACCAGACCAATGCGCCTGTTGTAAAACTAAAGAGACTGCTACAGACTGCTCCACTCAAGTGTTATCATTGCTGGTTCTCTGACATGCTACCTGCTTCCTCCTTGAAGTTTGCTAATGTGTAAATGTTAAGGGAGTTTGCATGCCACAAAGGAAAAACAGTTATTCATTTTTCTGCCTCTAAAATAAAATGCTCATAATAATTCTAATAAGGAGCCTTTACCAAATTGTATCTGTTTGCTGAAATGGCATGCACTTATGGAGAAAGACATAAAAATCTGCCTATGGGTTCTCAACCTTTTCCAGCTATAGTGAAAACAGACTGGGATAATCCAGGAATGATGTCACTTTTCTGTGTACGTGCATAGAGGAAGTGGAGTGATTTATACAGCAGAATAACCTTTATCATATTGTCAGTAAAACTCGAAAAAGTTTTGACTGCTTTAGGTCAGAAGCATCTTTACATTAGAGCTTTTCATTGTTGTTCCTACTAAAATGCAAAATGACCAGTTGTTCCTACTCAGCTCGGGCCTCCAGCGGCCTGGTTAGAAAGAAAACCACTTCCAGATGCCATTATATGGTGCTAGTGAAATATGAAATTTTCTACCTCAATGAAAATATAATTATTAAGTGGAATGTCACACTTATCACACTTTTCAAATTTGTTTTTTCAAACAAATTCCCACATCACTGCCTTCTCAGGGCCACTGACATAAGACTCTCTGCAGGATGAGAGATTCCCTGACAAGGGAACAACAGCTGCTGTTTACAGCAAGTTAAGTAATGAACCTGAACAGCAGGTGTAAAAAGTGATAAACCCATTAATGAAATTAGTTAGCAGTAGTAGCCACCTAGTGAATATCTCCAAAATATCAAGTCAGTCCTAACCTGTATATGAAAAGCAGGCAAACAACAAAACAGGGTGATTGCAAAGAAGCTGTTCTGCACTCTATTTCTGCCCCACAGTGCAAAATTTGATGTTCGTTGTATTGGTGCAGCATAATGCTTTTTGTGCAGAATTGGAAATGGCTCTTTGGTCTGTTCCATGGAGTTCTTTAAAGTGCGCTCTGACTCTCATCACTGAAGCTGGGCAAGCAAAGTCCTGCTGATCACACAAGTAATTAATTGTTCTATTCAAGCTTTCATCTACTGCAAGTTTTTTGTGCCATTTCCCCACAGAACAATATTTTTTGGTTCAGATAAGTATACTGTTTCTTTCTGTGGTCAGATTTTAAACATCTGAGACCTTCCTACACTGTGTAGTGCATTTATAATAAGCTGGATAAGTGATTTTGAAAGTGGAGTAAAATGTGATTAACTCTTGAAATAGGACTAGATGCATGTTGGTCTTCTGAATTTTCAAGAAAATGTCTTTTGCACCTGGAACCAGCTATGGTTACTTGGATGTGTTGGTGTCTTTCTCGTAATCATTACTACTGGGTAGGTAAAAAGGCAGGTACCTGATTTAGTGCCATGTGTTGTTACTGTGTTCTGGATTTTGAGTTATAATTGATTCCACAGAATAAGAGGTAGCCAGAAGTCAGATCACTGATAGAGTGAATGTCCACTATCGCAGTATTAAACGAACAAACTGGTGATAGAAAAGCAGCAGCACCAGCAGCAAGTATGTGTAAGTATCTCATGAGCAGTTTTTGCCTGCAGCTTACATGTAACCATTTTAAAGGTGGTTGTTTATAAAGTAGAGCATACTGCACTATTCCCATTGGTCAGAATTTCTAGTTGAGGATGTAACCTCAAAATTTACACTTTATGCTTCAAATATTTGGAGAAAACCAACAACTATGTAATATGACACAATTAAAATGAAAATGATTATTTTAATGTGAAAAATGTTATTGTTTTTCAGTGCACTGTGAAACACACACTGGGTCTTCAGCTCCTTGGGTAGATATGCTGGCAGCGTCAGGTGAAAGGAGTCAGAATAGGGACACAGAAGTGCATGTGTGAATGCAGATTGTCCAGAAATGCCAATGCCTTCCCACTCTCTGTGAAGACAATCCTCTCCTTGACTTTGGTGAACACAAAGCTTGGCCTAGCTGTTCAGTCTATTTTTACTTTCACAGAAAAAATTTTACACCTAATTTCAGACTTTTACTTTCCAGAGTGTTAGGTGAGCATTGCTGAAAACTGCTGATTTGTGCTTTGGGTTTTTATATAAAATAATTTCAAAACCTTATCTCTCTGTTAAATGCAAAATTTAATTTACTCATAGATGTCATAAAAATATGGGATAAGCCATGAGACTGTTAACCACACTAAAAGGAACAGTGTTTGCCTAGGACCTCACTAAGCAATTCTGAACATTTTGAGAATTCATCCCATTTATACTGATATCAATTCTATAACCATAGCTGTTTTATTATATTATCTGTTAGCATATATAGCACTGATATTTACTAATAGCATACTTTCAGTAGTATAATTGCCACACATCACTTTGATATCTCATTAAAATTTTTTAAGTGAATGAAGTAACCCTAGGTAGATAGTGTTGAGCAAATGTGACCACATAAATTATATACCCTGAAATAATTACACCCAGCTAGACCCCAGTCCAGGGCTGTAAGTGAAGAAAAACCTTGTTGTTGCCCTTCTCAACACATCTGTACTTACAGGGATACTTAGGACCTCTGGGAAAATAATCTAGCTGGGCAAGAACTGGACATTATATTTCAGAGAAAAAATATTATTTTTTCTGTAATGAAATGGAAACATAGTTAAACATTTCTCTTAAAATGATTAAAATACTTCAGTTCAGACTTATTTTTATAATAATATGATATGACATGAAATAATAGTAATGAAATGAAAATAACTTTAAAATGGCAAATTTCACATTCAGAATAACATATTTCAAAGTCTGTTTTAGTTTCCTTTTTTTTTAATGCAAAGTGTCAAGAAGAAAATATATCCATGAAACACAATCTTTTGATGAATTTGTAAGTAGGAGTTACAGAGTTTGCTCTTCAGAGTTTAAAATTTACATTAAAATCTCAAAAGGGAAAGGTTTGTCATTTTTCTTGCCTGAGTTCATGAAAGTTTTTTCTAAGTATATGTTGCAGGAAAGAATAATTTTGACCAGCTCCATTCGAAACTTGGGACCTTCTGAGCCTCAGTATAGAGTTCTGTCCTTTGCAGGGTAGTAATTTCTAGTAATACTAAGCTGTGACTTCCTATGGGTGACCCACCCTCCAAGATTAATTTTCTTAGTGGGTTTTGTAACTGTTTTCTGAACAGCAAATATGTAGGCTTGTGTATAAATTTTAACATTTGAGGGGTGATATTCCACTGTCTTTTTCTAAATAGGAGGTTTAATTTACTGGCAGACATTGAATGTAGTTCAGCATGCACTCCTGCCTGGGAGGGAAGATGTCACCTAATCAGTGATTGATAACATGTTGCTTCTGCACAGGACAGGCAGCTCCAGCCTCTTTTGACTTCAAAATTCAATGAGAAGCAGGAGATGGGATCTGTTGCCTTTCTCAAAAAGCCATGGCTTCCTGCCCTATTGTGTTCAAGAGAACTTCTATCTGTAAGAGGTTTCTGGGCCTGATTGTGCATATAGCACCTCAGCTGTGGTTTGTTTGCATCTCAATTTAGAAAGGCAGAATCTGAGATTTTCCACATTTGGCACTGGAAGTCTAGTCTCAGGTATATGACCAGAGGTGTTATATAGTCTCCTATATTTATTAACTGGGCATTTGAATCTCACTTGGTTCCTGCCAGATAAACTTCAAAATTGGGATTACTGCGGTATTTCCAATAACAAAACTACAAATTGCAGTGAACTGTGATGAGTCAACAGAAAAACAGACTGACAACTGGGAGTAGCCTGCTAACTTCCCTTCCAATAACTTTGCTGAGACAAATGTTTCTCCCCAGGTCTGTAAGTCAGTCTTCTTCTGTGTTGTAGATCGGGTATAGAAAGAGAGCATGTTTGGTGAAATTTATTAAGGTACAGTTAACACTGGAGACTTAGGCAACAGACCTCTAGAAACCAAATGAACACATACATTTGTGATGTCAAAAAATAGGTAATTTTGAGGACAGTAAAAGCTTCTTCTCTGGCAAGTGTCTATTTCAAGCCCAGTCATTCTAGGTTGACGATTCTAAATCTATAAAAGAAGCAGAGATTAAAAAGAAAAAAAAGTCATTGAACTCATTTTGAGCAATGGTTATAAAGTTTTTATTGAGTCTTTTTATGAAAATTGAACTCATGTAGAATAAGCATAGTGAAAAATAATAACACTTAAATTCAACATCATCAGAAAATTAAAGCAGTAGTGTGTTATGGAGTTTTACTGACTTCATTGCCAGCTCTGCATGACAGCTTGAATCCTGTAAGTAAAGATAAATAGGTCTCAAACATATACAGTAGCTTTAACATAAATTTCCCCTTCCCTTTATTTCCCAATTTCTTTATACCTTTTTTTTTTTTTTTCTTAATTGTAACAGCCTATAATTTCTCTTCAGGATTTTGTTTTCTGAAGCAGTCTTTAATCTATTTTTCCACAAAAAGTTCCCTACAAGCAGTATTTTATAAATTACAGCTATATAGAAAAAGCAATAGTAAGAAAGGGAGAAGACAAATTTTGTAAACTTCTGCATAAAAAATTAAGTCTCTGCTGTTCCTAGCACTTATTAAAAATCCTGGCTCAAAATTCTGCCTGTGATAAGCTGATATCCTAAGTTAAGCCACTTCTTACTGTCCTGTGTGTTTTATCTGTGAGTTGATTGTTTTCTATTGTTTAACTGTTAAATTGTAATGTTATCTTGGTGCCGCTATTTAAATTTTCCAGCTGAATACGGAATCAAAACATTGAATTTTAGAGATTATTTGGAAAATGTCAGTCCAGCAACCCCATATCAGGAAAAAAAAAAAAAATCAGTTCATTCTCAGTGTTGCCCTTTAGATAAAATTCCCCTTAATTTAAAAAATGTTTGCCAGAATAATGAACAATCTTGCAAGCAAGATTGGTTGCATGGCATTCCTTTTTAAACCATAGCTTTTGTTTTCCTTTAATTTTGACACAGCTTATTTGCTCTGAAATTTCATGTACTGTGTGTCTGATTTTGCCTGATTTTTTTTTTATTTCAGCTACGTTTGCCAGCCTTTTTGTCATGTTTAAAAGTTACTGAGATCCTTCCTTTCAAATGCTTCAGAAGCTTTGTGTATTAGAAAAAAGCTGGACTGCAAATTTAGCTTGAATCCCCTGAATTTGAATAAGCTATTATGAATATAATCACATTTCAGTTGTGAGCAAATTGCATTTTCCATGTGCTGAATATATTCTTATTTAGGTTCACAACATTTCATTTTATCAAGTAATATTCTTCTTCCTCTTAGCTTTTGGTGCTGAGCATATTGTGCATAAAATATTTCCACAGAATGATCTATAATTTTGCTACTAGTGTCTGCGGTGTGATGTGATTTTAGAAACCAGAACTGAGCTCAGAAACCTGCTCATCTGTTCTGTCAGTACTAAGGATTTACACTAATAAGCCATGAGAAAGGGGAGAAGATTGAGAAGGGGAAGATGGCAGACTTGGGAAGAGAAGAAAAATTTGGAGTTGGAAAGGAGATATTCTAGAGAAATAAGAGGCAACAGTGGGGGAAGAACAAGACTGATAATGGAAATATACTGGACCCAGGAAATATGGAGAATAGAATAGGTAGACTGGAATTAGAAACAGAAGGGAAAGTTAAATGCAAGGCATAGCTGGGGGGAAGAGGTGGTGACTGCTTGGTTAAAGTGAATGACATGAGAAGGCATGAAGAATTGGGTGGTGGTGATAACCTTTAGAAAAAAAAATAAATTGATTGCAGGTAAATATAATTAGAAAGAAAATCTGAAGCTTGGAAGAAATATCATATCTGACAGCCAAAATTACTTTTGTAAAATGAATCTGAAATGTAAAGTACAGGAAGAAGAACAGAGAAAGCTACTAATCTGTAGTTTCCCTGAAACTTTGGGAAAGCAACCTTGTTCTTATATACCTGGGAACCATACAAAAGAGACTGTGTAAGTCAGAAAGCTGATGCACCTAAAAAATTTCAAAGTATCACCATCAGTTAATCTGTCAGTCAAGAGACCAAAGTCTCAGCTTTTAACTTCAACATTTCTATTAGTAGACCACTCTAAAGGCTTTCCTTTCTTTAAATCTAATGAATTACAGAAAATGTGCATAAAGGATGTCAAAGCGAGATCTCCTAGTTCTGATACTTCCTATTCCAGGGGCTGTTAGACCCAAATGACACAAAATCGAAGCAGAGCGTGGGCTTGGCTGTATGTAGCAACCATAGACACTTAATAACAAATTTTTAAACTTTTTGTGCACCACTGATTCTAAAATGATTTTGCCAAACTGTGTTCCATGGATGTCTTTTTCATCCAGAATTCCCTATTGCTCAAGAAGCCTATGATGTATATTACTTTTCTAAGCAAGGTTCAAATTGTTTTCTTTCCTAAAAGCTTAGGCCTACAAAGTATGTAAGCAAGCTTTTAGAATGAAGGAACAAGCAATCTGCATGGCTTATGCATGCTCTTTATATCAATTATTTAATGAAGAAGCAATTTTCCTGATTGAGATAGTTACATGTTCATGGAAAATATGAAAAATACATTGGCATAGAGCTTTTTGTGAATGTTATCATAATAATGGTGCCGAGGGAAGCTAAATTAAGCCTAGGAAAGATCTAATAGGTCACAACAAATGTTTTAGGAGAGAAATGTTTGCTGTGAACACAGTGACAGATTTTTATTTTTTTATAGAACACAAGAAAACCCAATTCTGATTGTATGGCCCCTGAGAGTATCTATTTTTGTTCACTGAGAAAAATAAATCATTTTTTTCTGAAGGATTAAAACATAGAATATAATCAATTTTTTGTACAGCATGGTTGTACCATGAAAACATGTCAAAAATTCTTGGGGAGAGAGGCAGAATCTGTTAAGAAAAGCATTAATTTCTTTTTATTATTGGCGTAACTTCCACAGCAATAAGTGCAAAATTGTCAAATTATTTCATTTTTCTCCCAAATTTACTGGAAGTTGGGTCATACCCAAATAACCCAGTAATCTTCCACCTGTAGAGCATTAATATAGCGTATAGAACAGTAGATTTATGACTTGTTCAAAAGACAAGCATGAAACTATATCTTTTCCTTTTACTGAGAGGGCCTCCGCATGAGATGAACTAATACATTATTGTAGCCTAACATACTTGTTAGCTATTTTCCTTTCTTGAATTAAAAAATTGAATTATATACACTCAGTCTAGTTACTGAACCTGTAAAGTTTATTAAAGTTTATCGACCATGTGTATACACTTCAGGATTTAGGTTCAATTGCTTCTTTCAAGCTGGAACATTGAATTAAGATGCAGTGCCTTGCTGTGGCTCTCATGGACTCCTACTGAGCTACAGGTAGCAAAAGTCTCCTTCAATTAGACATAATCATCACTCACAGTCAATAATTGTGCTAAAGGCTGCTTTCAAATCTGTGAGGGATTCGCATTTAATGTACTGATTCAGCTTGTCTGAGCCAAATTCACTGTGTACTGAAACCAAAGCAATTTAGTTCTTGCCTACGGCCCTTTTGGCAGTTCATCTAGTACTGAGCACTGTAAGGGCTGTGAGATACAATTTAATCTGAGACATCTGTGCACAGACAGGACCTTTTCTGTAACAGAGAAAGACTAAGTAATGGCTAAGCTGTAGTTTTATGTGAAGAACCAAGTCTTATCTCTCCTCTAAAAAATAAAGCATTTAAGATATAGTAGAAAGCCAAAGCAAAAAGAAAGAAAAAAAAAAAGAGAGAAAAAAAAGAAAAAGAATAAAAAATCCTTGGATTTATGAAATGCACACTGAGGCTACTAACAGCTTTCCTTGCTCCTAACCACATAAAGCACTTGAGCCGTGATCCTTGGATTAACCATTTAAAGATATTATACTTATCGTCAGCTGCAGCTGACTGGAAAGATCTTTGTTAAATATGAGAGAGAAGGCTCACTGCTTGTGATTTTTGTACAAATATCAAAATTTCCGTTGTATGTATTTTTTTCTGGCTTATGATATTACTGAGGGAAGTGCTGCAATATTTATCTCATATATCATCCAGACTCCAAAAAGGCTTGTTATCTCCAGGAAAAGCTTAAAACTCGTGTAGTTGACACACATAATATCACATAGGAAATTTTAATTATAGTGACCCAATAGCTAGTAGTGTCTGCAAGGTTTTACTGACTTCAACCAGTTTTTCAATGTGAGTTTGCACTCAAACATTCTGCGATGACTACTTGCCTTTTCTTTCTGAAATAGTAGAAAAACTTGTTATAATGAAAAAGGTGTTATTGAATATTTCTTCAAACCCAGTTTCAAAACATTTGTATTTATATGAAAACAAGTCAGGGGTCTAGCTGGAAGGGTGAAGACAGATCTATGTAATCTATTAATCATGGAGCTGCTGCCTTTTGTCAAAAGCCCTGATTAGATGAAGCTGGAATTAACACAGCTTTCCTCAACCAATACCTGTTTGATAAAAGTATGACTATGAAGGTAAATCTTTATCACAGAAAGTTGTGAAAGTATGAAGTACAAAAGCTTATCTGTGGAATCTAGTTATAATAAAGTACATTGTTAACATAAACTTTTGTACTAGGGCTCTGAATTGTAAGTTTGAAGAGCCAGTTGAAGCCTCCACCAGTGGCAACAGAGTGGCAGTGAAACCCAACTGCAATTTTTTTAAGTCAGGTTATACAAATAACCTTCAAAATTGTGATAAGAAGTTCTCTGAGATTTCTGTTTTTGGTCAAGATATGGAATGAGAGGTAATCAGAACTTCCTTTGTTGATTTCCAGTAACAACCAGAGCATCCTGTTGGCTTGTTTGTATGTTATTTTGAGATACCTAATGGGTTACAAGTGATACAGTGTAGGGACTGCAGTACCTGGGCACCTAGTTTAGGTTTCTGAATGGATTTATCTGCAAGAGAAAGATCCTGTGACATCTGGGAATGTATCTACATGCCTACCAACACAAACCATTAAATTTAGGAAAATGTTAATAGCTGGCTCTTGCCATATACAAACGACAGCATCAGTCAGTGATGTGGACCCAGAATACCTCATTTGAAAGTCTTCACTACCAACCTTCAGAACTGCGCTTGCTTTTCACCTTGCCTCTACCTGGCACTCAGTTTTGCACTGCTGACAACTTAGATGTCCAGTTGAAGAGAAGAATAAATAAAGTCTTCATCTTGAATTAGCTGCTATCCTGTGGTTGACTTCTGCCTTGAGAAATAAGTCCTGAAACCTTACAGCTGCAGATGTGTACCTGCAAATGGACACATTTTACATGTAGGTGCCCTTATCATAGAAGTCTTGTCCACTTACCAGAAATGAAAACCACCACACTCCACAGCTATATATAATGATGTTTATGTCCCTTTGTTGGGTCTGAACCTTAGTGCCTTGTGACAGGCACCAACTTTTTCTTCCTTATGCTGTCTGATGGGCAGATAAAGAATTTTTATTCATGGCTAGACCTGCTACATATTAAATGCATACACCAATTTTGCTACTTGTTTTGATTACATTACAAATTTCCTACAAGGAAAGCGTGAAAGATTAAAAAAAAAAAAAACTTTTTTCTCTTGATAAAATAAGGGCTGAAAAAGAACATATTGCTCTCTGTGTTTTCATTGTCCTTGTTTATTCATCAGGTCAGAAATAAATCAGGGATAGAAGAGAGCTTTATAGATCAACAATGAACAGTGTTAATTCAGGAATAAATTACCTTAAGAAAATGCAGGTTGGAATTATAAGAAAGACCATTGAAAGAGAGATTCTAAGTCAGTCTGTCTAATGGTATCAGGAAAAAAAAACAACACCCCAAGCTCCACGTTGCAGTCATCTTAACTGTAGGTTTGAAAGCTGATATAAATGAACATGAAAATCATACCTTATACTGAAAAAAGACTGCTTTCCAATTCTGTGTTCTCAGAAGTGAGTTCTACTAGTGCTGTTAATATTAAACAGGAGATGCTTCATGCAGTAGTCCTTGGGCCCATCTGGACAGGGCAAGATGCAAAAAATAGGCTGTCATGATTATCAGCACAGAATTAAGCTGAAATTCCAGGAGATTATTTACACCCACTGAATTAATGCAGCACTATTTGGGGGTTTCTGGCTTCCTAATTCTTGTTGCAGAGCTCTTTAGTGTCTCCTCAAAAAGGACATGGTGCTTGGTTGTGAGGTATTGTATGTAAAGGATATTTCAGAATGCATTATCAGCTTTATTTTTCTTAACATGCTTTTTATTAATTTAGCAGTAATGAGTAACCTTAATGTAATTCACAGGGCAGTTAAGGACCAGCTGGACACACCAACTCCTTGAGGTAAAAGTAGTAGCTGTTAATGTTTCAGCCAATCAATTTCATACTAATGAAATGTTTGTTAGCTAAAGGTCCTTCGTATAGAGCGATCTTCCTAATTAGTTTTTTATTCACAGTATTAGCTAGAAATTCCATATTCAAGTCAAAGGACAATTTTATCTTCTAGTTGAGTGAATTATATCTTTCCTCAGACTACCTTCTGAACAAAAGATCTGTGAAAATTCCACTTGCAGATAGATAGCTCACGTAGCCTTTCAGCTTTACTTCCTTCTTATATTGTGAGACTGTTATTATGATTGTTATAATTTCTAACAGCCAGGTTTTACATGGCTTGGCTTGGAATTGGATGGCAGAAATAGGTAAAATTCACTTCACCTCTGTTTTTGAATTATAACAAAATATCAGGACAAAAAGGAAATCTTAGATTCACTTCACCAATTTTCCAAAGTTAACAGATATGTTGCCAGATGTGAAAATCATAAATTCTTTTATCCTGGTGTGAAAAAAGAAGGGATAAAAGTGAGGAAATTCTGGGAAAAAAATATTGAGTGGTTTATACGCTTTATAGCAGTTTTGTAAAATAATATGTTCAAAGAATTGTATTATACCCATAATAGACCTAGTCAAATATTCGAAGGAAAAGTCAATGAAAAATTTATTCAACAAAAATTGACAAAATTCACTGAACAATAATCAGCTGTAAAAAAAAATCTTAAAAGATATAGAGAAATATTTCAGGATGTTACGGCTTTGTCTTTTATCCTGTTTGAGCCTGAAAATCAACAGAATGCTGAGTTTAACCAAACCAAACTCAAATATTAAGGACAGTCTTTCAAATCTTCTCTGAGTTTCACTTTTCTTTTTCATATATTCTCCAGAATTTTTTAAAGTTTAAGAGCCAAAGAAGTCAGTAATCCTCCAGAATTCGTCTTCAACTTTATAATATGTTATATAATAATTTCCTTATTGGAAAAATAGTCCTGATTTATTTAAAAAAAAAAAATGGGCACAATAATGCATTTACAGATACTTAATTAACACAAATCTTCATATCCTGCTCATGCATGAACAATCCTTGCATTCCAAATGCAAAGACAAATTTGAATACAAAATTCAATGCTTTTGAAAAATCCCATTTGTACATGTTAGGCGTTAAATGGCTAAAAAACCAACCCAGAAACTATTTATTTATCCAATAAGAAAATAGAGTGTCCCACTGACACTTAGAGCTTAAGAAAAGAGAGGTAGACAGGACATGCCACAGGTCAACAATGGATAATGTTATCAGACAAATAGGTCACAAATATTCATTTGAAAATACTAAACTAATCCTACATAAGGAGTGACTTGTTTGATGATAATTAGCTGCACTTTCATAATGCATATAATTTCCATGATAATACAACATCAGTACTAACACTATCACAAAGATGATAAAGATGAAAGCAGCTAACCTTCAGGTTAACTCTAATTGGGGTACCCTTAAATTAGGGGAAATGACATCTGACTTTAATGTGCAATAACACCCTTATCATTTAGGTCAGCTCTTGCTAATTTTTTTGTGTACTGTAAGTATCAGTCATGTTTGAAATCTCTTGCTTTTTGCCTGCTGTACCTGTTAGCATCTGAATCAAATTTATATCCAAACTTTATATTCTTAATGAGAAAATTTTATTTTAATTGCTCACCATTTTATCTATTTCTGACTTTTTAGTTTGGGATCTCCAGCTTGGAACCTCAGACCTGCATGCAATAAGCTTTCTATTCAGATGATTCACCATGCATATTTTATTTTAGTAGTGGCAACTTTACAAGTTTTGCTGAGCTTCTTTGGCAACAAAGCTAGGCCAAATGAAACAGAAAAACATAAGTTGACTGGTTTTTGGTCAGTAAGAAAATCTAGAGTCTGCAACAAGTTTCACTACCCACTGCTGCAGCAACCATCAGTGGAGAGAGATGTTTTGTGCCATCTGCTCCTACTTAGCAGCTGAACTCACTGGTGAATCTTACTAAGGTTTGTTATGGCATGATAGAATCTTAAAATCATAGAATAGTTAGGGTTGGAAAGGACATTAAGATCATCTACTTCCAACTCCCCTGCCATGGTCAGGGACACCTCCTACTAAACCATGCAACCCAAGGCTCTGTCCAACCCCGCCTTGAGCACCGTCAGCAATGGAGCATTCGTAACTTCCCTGGGCAACCCATTCCAGTGCCTCACCACCCTCACAGTAAAGAACTTCTTCTTCATATCCAATCTAAACTTCCCCTGTTTAAATTTGAACCCATTACCCTTTGTCCTCTCACTACAGTCCCTCATGAAAAGTCCCTCCCCAGCATCCCTGTAGGCCCCCTTGAGATATTGGAAGGCTGCTATGAGGTCTCCACGCAGCCTTCTCTTCTCCAGGCTCAACAGACCCAGCTTTCTCAGCCTATCTTCATACGGCAGGTGCTCCAGTCCTCTGATCATACTCGTGGCCCTCCTCTGCACTTGTTCCAACAGTTCCATGTCCTTTTTATGTTGAGGACATCAGAACTGCACACAATACTCCAAGTGAGGTCTCAGGAGAGCAGAGTAGAGGGGCAGGATCACCTCCCTCGACCTGCTGGTCACACTCCTTTTGATGCAGCCCAGGATATGGCTGGCTTTCTGGGCTGCAAGCGCACACTGCCGGCTCATGTTCATTTTCTCATCGACCAACACCCCCAAGTCCTTCTCTGCAGGGCTACTCTGAATCTCTGCCCAACCTGTAGCTGTGCGTGGGATTGCTCCGACCCAGGTGTAAGACCTTGCACTTCTCATGGTTAAACTTCATCAGGTTGGCATCAGCCCATCTCACAAGTGTGTCAAGGTCCCTCTGGATGGCATTCCTTCTCTCCAGCGTATCAACCCAACCACACAGCTTGGCGTCATTGGCAAACTTGCTGAGGGCGCACTCAATCTCACTGTCTATGTCACCAACAAAGATGTTGAACAAGACCACTCCCAACACCGACCTGTGAGGGACACCACTCTTTACTGGTCTCCAGCTGGATTCATTTTATAAAATTCTACTGTCCTCCATAGTTGACACAGTTCAGTAACTTTCTTGGAAGTCACAAGAGACATTTGGGCCAGGCAAGCCAATTTATTTATTATTTAGACCATAAAGTTGAATGCTCTACCTCACAAATTAAGCAAATGGAGAATAACGTGCCCTATGTTGTCTTCTGTGACATATAAAATATTTTGTGTTTCACAACCGTAATCTACCATCTTTTATTAGAGCTAACTAGGTTCCCCAAATGTTTAAATTATTCCATGTGTAACAAATTAAATGTTGAAATTTCTCATATTACTCTGCAGCTCAGCAACTTACATTTTCAGCTCAGGCCATTATTAACATGGCGCTGGAGGGAAGACAAATATTTTCCATGTAAATATATAAAAATATGTGCCATTTCCTTTATTAAAGTTGCAGAGATTAGCAAGTAGCTAGTTTATATCATCAGGTAGACTCAGCAGGAATGGTTATTCACAAGAGGTCTGATGGGCAAGTGATGCTGTCTGTTATGAAAATAATCATGCCATGACACAACACCAGTGGGATATCAGAGTTGTCGTTTCAATTGACACTTCTTGAATATGCAAAGTGCAACTGTTAAGCAATTTAGTATTGTTCTGTTGTTTTTTCCTCATGGGAGAAAAGGAAGAAATTATTCACTTAGAGCCTTTCATATGTTTTTCCTGTAAGGAATATTATTATTTTGTGAGTATATATGTGAATACAAACATATATATAAAATATATATTATTACATAAGATTTATCCTAAATATATATACATATATATTTACAAATGTGTATGTGTATGTATATATGTATAAATAATTCTGAAATAAAACAATAAAAGAAACTTCTCTTCAGAAAATTGAAAATAACTCTTCCAAATGTTGAGTCATTTAATGTTATTTCGTAGAATCACAGAATATTTTGGGTTGGAAGGGACCTTAAAGATCATCTTGTTCCAAACCCACTGCCGTGGGCAGGGACACCTTCCACTAGACGAGTTTGCTCAAGCCCCAGCCAGCCTGGCCTATAACACAGCCAAGGATGGGGCTTTCACAGCTTCCCTGGGTAACCTGTGCCAGTGCCTCACCACCCTCACAATAAAAGATTTCCTCCTAATATCTAATCTAAATTTATCCTCTGGAAGTGACCTTTGTCCTGTTACTACATATCCTTGTTAAAAGTTTTTTTAGTATGGAGAAGAGAAGGCTCAGGGGGGACTTCTATGCTCTCTAGAACTACCTGAAAGGAGGCTATAGTGAGGTGCAGGTCAGACTCTTCTCACAAGTAATAAGTGATAGGACAAGAGGTAACTGCTTAAAGCTGCGCTAGGGGAGGTGTAGATATTAGGAAAAACTTCTTCACTGAGAGATAATCTGGTGTTGAAACACTCTTCCCAGAAAACTGGTGGAATAACCATCCCTGTAAGTGTTAAAAAACTGTGTAGATGAGGCCCTCAGTGACACGGTTTAGTGGCAGTCTTGGCAGTCCTGGGGTAATGGTTGATCTTAAAGGTCTTTTCCAACCTGGTTGATTTTATGATTCTATTCCATGATTCTAAGATCATAGTTCTGCAACTACAAGTAGAAATGGCATTTTGTTAGGGGGGGAAAGAGCCCAAAAAATTCCCAAGATGAACTTTGCATTGCTTAGTCCAGACTTGGGCAATGCTAGGTTTTATATGTTTCATTTTATTTGCAAATAAGTTTGTTTGTGGTTGTTCTTTTCTTTTTGCAGTGTTTTTTTGAAATTCTATCATAGTATCTGACATTCACTTGTCAAATTCCATATTGTCATTCTTCTGTAAAAAGATTTCAATAGCAGTCCTGCTAAGAATGAGAACTGCTTATGCACGTGTTTGAACATGTGATGTAAACTGTGATCCTCTGGGTCAGAAGATCCACAATGTTTGTCTAACCTGTTTGATGGTATTCTTCCCTAAAAGAATGTATTGTAACACCCCATAAGATACAGAAGAGATAAAATTCAAAAGCCACAAAGGATTATACTTACAGCTATTCCGTAGCTCACTGACTCTTCAGATTACAGAATGTTGAATAAACCCATATTACATCATATTTCAAGGAAAGGTCATTGGAACATGGCACTCATTGGTAGTGTTGGAAAAAATTGCTGACTTTATTTCACATCTAACAATGTGCTGCAAAAACATCACTTAATATTATGCAATGAAAGACAAAAGAGTGTTAGTGTATATATATAAATATTCAATTTATGTATACCAATAAATGCATTTTGTGGCCTAGTTTTCTATTTCAGAAATGAATGAAACATTAATTCATAATTAAATATCTTCACATTTTCAATTAAAAAAAGCAAAGCTGTGCAAGGAATACACATTCAGTTCAGTTTATTAATGTACATCAGCATTTAAATGTTCAAACTTTTCAGGAAGCATAACTCTATGCAATAGAAATAATTTTCCAGCACATCTACCTGCAGCATTGTTTTTGAAATAAAGTATATTGGAAAGTAAGTATCAGGTATAAATGTTATCACTTGCTGAATTGTCAATGCTTGCCCTTCATAAATCACAATGTTACTAAATCTGTCAAGGCAGACAGCATAAAAGTCTGTACTGTATCACTAGTTCAATGACAACATACTTATTAACCATGCCTATTGTTTTCTGAGCATGAGATTCTGCAACTTTAATTGGATTCAGTTGCTTAAATATTAACTAAGTATATTCGAGATAAATTGTTGAAATCATTAGGGTCCTTTGCCATAAAGCAGCATGACTGGTTTATGATCTGCATTAGAACCACATCTTTTTATTATGATGAAAGTATTTTCTTTAGAGCAGTGATTGCTACAAATGTTCTGAAAAGGTTTATTGTAGTGTATGGGTAAGCACCATACCGAAAGTTTACCAAAGAGTTTTGACTGGTACTGATAAGTACATAAGATACTAAATGTTAAACTGCATCTACCAAATTGGTAGCTGTTATTAGCTATTGCTCATGTTTAGATTTTCTGAAAATCACGCATTTCTGTAATACTATCAAGTGATGTAAGAAAGACAGATGATACAATGTACATTTTTTTTTGAGATGAGCCATAATTCTAGGTGGTAATTCAAAGACTATTTGCGAAGAGTAAGTCTTGTGTTCAAAGAATTATTCATACAGGATGTGCATCATTATACCTCATCTTGATGGTAGCTCTTGTTTGTGTAGCATCCTTATATACCTTGCATCTTCCATGCATGTATTTGCAAGGGTTGAACTGAAAAAAAATTAATTCAATTGTAAATCATAATGTATTACATCGTTAAGTTTATTATGAATCTACTTAATCAACAGGTAACATGAACAGAAATGATTTGTTGGTACAAATTATGCTTTCTTTACTATCAATCTATGCCTAAATTAAAGTTTCAGCACCATGTCTTAATAAAATCGTGACTAATTAACATTAACCACCAAATAATTGTTTCCTTCCTTAGTTGTACCTCTATGTTTGACCATGTAATCTCTGTAAAGTTTGAATATTCCTTGAAAAATGTAGCTTCAGTACAGAATTAGTGCAGAATTAACTTGTTTAAGGTGCAAAATTTTGTTGTCTTTATTCTTATAACTGGAGGCTCAGTGAAAAGACTAGAAGTGTAGATGTTCTTGTTCTGTGTGTAAAAACAGCCTAAGACACACTTTCTGATTTTGAGCTTTCCTCCCTGTCGGTTAGTGTCTTTGGGAAAGCCAACAAGCTGGGCTACCTTGAGGTGACACTGGGAATACTGATGTTGATATATTGTGCTTATCTAGGATATCAGTCACAATTTGTATTCCCTAACACAGCTGGAAATGTCTTGCTTGTCAGATGAGTTCTTAAAGCATCATTTGCTGATTTCTCAGCATAAGCATCTGTGTTAAGGTTTGTGACAGTAATAATAATAATCCACAAATAAGTTACACTTCCTGTGAACCAAGATGTAATCTGAATTAAGAAACATGTCTGATAGAAAAAAGAAGAAACTTGCTATCCCATCTAACCTGTGAATCAACCATATTGCATCACTGGTTCACTAGTTCTTCTGCTTTGCTTTATTTTCTTTGTAGTATTGGCTATAGAGAGTCTATCTATCTATATGAGTAACTAACAGAAGAGTAAAGAATAGTAAGAAAAAACCCCACATGTTGTGTAAAAGCTAAGAGATGAAAACATTCAAATTCTTGTATCTAGCTATCAGTATTTAAAAAGCTATCTAGCTATCAGTATTAAAAAAAAGCATAATATACTAAGAATTGAATTGTACACCAGTTGTGTCCAAAGAAATAGAAATGTTGTCATTTTTGCCTATAGTTAATATAGCTAATGTTTATGCCACACATTGCAGCTTCTGGAATTGGAATCTCCAAAATATTCTGGCTTAGATATAAGTGCTATAAGATGTATTTATCACAGTATAAACAAGTACTTTCTTGGTGTTCTGGAACAGGATCAAAACTTCATGTGCAAACTATTATTAATACTCTTACTTTTCTTACATTTTCTCAGGCTACTCTACATCATACCTACAACAACAGAATTTTCTTTTAGATGTTTCACCTTGTAGATACGTGCCTATTGTGAAATAAGTTGGGAGCCTTAATTGACAACCCAAAAAATTTCAGGGTGTACATCCTATTATCCACTTTTAGGCTTTGATTAAATCTCTGTGATAGATTTTCCACAGTGTGTTGAATGATGTTCAGTTGAATTTGATTCGTTGCCTCCTGCTTTATAAAGTATATTCCATAATTATAAGTGCAAACATCACATTTATTTTGGCTTCCTAAGATTATTTTAAGATTACTAAGAACATGTTTAGTCCATAGTTTGGGCATAAGGGGCTATATCAGATGGCTGTGCCTGAATTTAGAATTTCAGTGATCAACACAAACAAGTTTTAATGTGTGCAAAATGAAGTTATTAAAAAAACCCAAACAAATCTCCAAATGTAATTTCCTTCAGAACTCCTTTTAATGCAAAAATGGCCAATAAATTTAGCTGTATAAATCATAATTCTAGTAGTCCAGTAAAGAAGATAATATCGTATACTTCCTACCTTGTGATGGTCTTGAGGAACCATTGGCAGAAAAGACTTATAATTTCCTCTTATTTTGTGGAATACATCTTAATTTCTAACTTACTTCAATAATGTCAAACTTTTAGGAGATGACGTCTAGCACTTACTTACTCTGTGTACCTGTTTTATTTTAATATTGAGCTCATAAAGCCAAAAAAATTATTATGAAATCCTGCTATCACCCATTTAGGAAGGAATATGACTTCATGCTGGGATTCATTCCACGTAATAACAGGCCTTTTATTAAAGGAACATCCTGGAACACTAAGTAAACAGCAATGTACAAAAATGCCACAAGGTAAAGAATTCTCTGAAGGTTCCTCTGCAAGCAATTGAGTTGTGGAACTGGCTATCTTTATCCTTGAGACAACATTTATTACTTTCTGAAACCCTCCAGGAATTGTCACTGAATGTTCACTAGGTATTCCTAACTTGTAAACATGGTCACTGTCCTTTGAAAGATTTTGCTTCCTTGCTAAAGCTCAAATCAGTGGAACATAAGTTTGAGCAAATGTCTGTTTAAAAACATAGTTCATACTTTTTTATGCACAAAATGATATACCAGAACATCCTAATTAGCATGGTGGCAGGAAATCGATCTAGAAAGTAAAAGTCAAAAAGGTTCTTGCCTTATTTACTGTTAGGTGTGTTAGTACTCTGTTAGGTGTGTTAGTACTCACATGAAACTTTTCACAGAATAAAAAATCACAAAAATTCATTACAAGTTAGAACCTTAACTTACATAAAAGCACTGCATCCATTAATTCTCAGCATCCATTCCTACATATCCTCTTGCTAAGGATTTGCAAGATGATTTTTTTTTACTTTTCTGTGCTAAGGAGGAGGTTTTCATTACCATGGGATCTGCATAGGTTAATTACTAAAGGAATGTAAGACTTTTTTGTTGAGTGAACAGGAATCTTAATGTGCATCTTAGTACATATGAGGGTTATCAGCTCCTGTTTCAGAATGGAAGCCATCACTACACTATTCTTGAAAGGCAACGATTAAGTTAAACTATGTTCATCACTGTAACTGATGGTTTTCATACATAGTACCTCATCAAGTATTATATGCAAACAATAGAACAGCATTGTCTTTTGTGGTGTGTTTTCATTAATTCATTAAAAATAATCAAAACCTCTGGTGAAGCTATTGGCTATAATCAGTACTCTGAACTTTAGTTTGCTTCACTAAAACCTACAAAGAGTTGCCCCACCAAAAATATGTGCTTATCTCTGTTAAAGGGTTGTGCTATAGAAAGATGATGATGAAACAAGAGTAAAGGAAAGGAGGAATTAAAGAGCTTTCTGACTCATAAAGCCCAGTCTCCTGTACTGTGAAATATCACCTAAGACAATCAGTTCCAATCGTTTCTAATTCCATCTGGAAAAGATATTTTTTTTATTCATCACCCTCTAGGTTGTTCCAGAACTTAATTTCTTTTACAACTATAAATCTAATTTCAGAAAAAAATATACACATCTTCATTTAAAGTCCAGTTCATCTCAACACTCTTTTAAGTAACTTTCTTCCCTTTTCCTTCTTTATATGCTTCTAGATCACACTTATGCTAACTTTTTAATTAGCTTAAAGAAGTTTTTCTTTACTCCAAAAGATTTTCAATCAGCCTACTAATCTTCTGTGGCAATTGCTGTTCAAACTTCTTTGTGATGGGCAGGACTATTAACTTTGTTTACTTCAAAAATTTGAGGGTTGACTCTTCCCAAATGCAGCCTTATCAGCTTTACTACAGCACTTTTTGTTTCTGTTATTCAGTATCATGTTTCTTGCTCCAGTAGCTTAGGATTTTCTGTTTTCTGCCTTGTCTGCTGGCTCACTAAACCTGAAGAGGTTTCTGTTGAACTAACCTTTAAGAAACTCAGAATCATTCTGGGCTGAAGCTCTACTGCCCTACAGTTAATCCCCATCCTTATCTCCAGTTTAGTATCACCTAGAAGTTTACCTTCAGTTTTATCATGCAGGTTTTCATTTAAGCAAACTGAATAAGATCAGCCCTAGTATTGCTTTTTGCTTGCTGTTTCCTTGTAAGATAATGAGCCACTGTTTATAGTCCTTTGAGCCCTGAAGTCTAGCCAATTTTTAACTCACCTCTTTTCAGACTCCTTTTACTTTGGCATTGTGGTCGCATGCTCCCCAAAAGCATGCTTTTTCAAAGCAAAGATCTGAACATATACAAGTTTTCTTATGAGCTCATATGACAATGTTTTGTTGAGTAACACTTCGGAAAAAGAAATCCCATGTCAGCACTTCGAAGTAGCTCTCTTTCCCAGGAAAAACAACAAATGGGGAGAAAGGAAAGTCTATGCCAGTCATCACACAGCTCTTACACCCTCTGCCAAGATCACAACCATACAAAAGCAAATGTTTTAACATAAAAGTGATGGGAAGTTGCTAAATATTTGCGTGTTCCATTGGATATCAATGTAGCCTGGAAGATGGAAAATAAAAACTTCCTCTCAAAGTATTGCTTCTAATGAATTCCTACACTTAGAAAAGCCCAACATGTTCAGAAGTCAAAACCAAATTACATACCAGACAAGTGAAATAATTTTTAAACATTTGTCTTTTCAATATTGTTTTCTCCCTCCCTCTCTGGCTCAACCTCACACTCCAGAGCAGAGATGCTCACAGATGTCTGAGCCGACCTGCCAGCCGTGGCTTGGGAATGGAAGTTCTGCATCAGAATGCTTCCATCAGCCCCACCCTGCCCTCAAGGACGGCTGTAGACAAATTAAAATATCTGGCAAGCAAGCCTGATATTGCAACAAACAGTGATTTCTGAAGCTAGGCGCAACATGAGGAGGGTTTGCACCTCCTGCTTAGAGATGCAAATCCTCACATCCAGAAGCTCAGAAGATGAAGCACTTAACCCTACCAGTAAGCAGTAAAGTTGGGTCTGACAAAAATGCTTTTAACTCCATTTTGGAGTCTCATTTATCTTGTGGCAGCCATTTTGCTGCAATTCTCAAAGTGCAACACCTGCCAGACTGCTCCCTGTAAGGAGAGCCTTTCTCAGAATTGGCCGGCAGGTGCAGCCTAACCCATACTGATTTTTAAGTCTCAAATATTTCTGCATGTATTTATTTAAAATGCATTTCAGCTTACACTGAAATGACAAATGTAACCTCACACAGGTTAATTTAAGAACTGGGTGTAGTGTAATTAATTAATTGTAAAACATAACTGCTATGTACCTCTAGTGCCTTGAAATTACTGTGACGACAATGAAGTCTGTCTGAATCACAGTAAGACATTGCTGAACACTGTTGCCCACCCTAATTGCTCTGCTATTGGAGTACACCAGAAAATAAAAGCAAAATATGTCAAAATATTCCAAATATAGAATCATAGAATCATAGAATAGTTAGGGTTGGAAAGGACCTTAAGATCATCTACTTCCACCCCCCCTGCCATGGTCAGGGACACCTCCCACTAAACCATGCCACCCAAGGCTATGTCCAACCTGGCCTTGATCACCGTCAGCAATGGAGCATTTACAACTTCCTTGGGCAACCCATTCCAGTGCCTCACCACCCTTACAGTAAAGAATTTCTTCCCTATATCCAATCTAAACTTCCCCTGTTTAAGTTTGAACCCGTTACCCCTTGTCCTATCACCACAGTCCCTAATGAAGAGTCCCTCCCCAGCATCCCTACAGGCCCCCTTCAGAACATATTCATGGTGGTTTAAGAATGGCTATTTGACTTCTAAATCTCGTTCAGACTTCATTTGATTTTGCACTTACAATATCTTGGTACAGTTGCCTTCCGTGTAAGTGTGATGGGAGCCAGACTGTTTGGTGAGAGTACTTTCTTAAAGCCTACATTGTACTAAAGGACTGGATTCCCCTGTCTTTAGCTTTTAATAAGCTATATTCAGTAAATTTGCAATGTTTTATAATTGTCTGTGTTTGATTTTAATTTTGAAAGATGCCTTCCTCCTTTACTTTCCCTTACCTTCCATACTATTATTTCTGTGCTATAATCCCATTTATTGTAATAATTTTCTTTCAGCTTGGTAAATTTATGTTGTTATTACACATCTTTTTTAATTGCTCATATATTTCTTATCTTTTGTGTCTAATTTTTTTTTCCATAGATTTTATCAATTCTGAGAATGTACTAGAAAAGTCAATTCAAGTATTTATTAAGGAGGACATGGTGAAAGCATGTTTCTTTCATTACAAGATACAATTTTTTAATATGCTTTCATATAAACCCAACATATATAATTTTTAAAACTTTGACTTGTCTATATCATGGATAACATCTGTATGTTTAGTAGAAAGACTAGCTATAATAAAATATTAAGTGTTTAAAGCTTAATTTTGCTAAGCACCTTTGTTACTGGAAGTTTTGACATTGTTTAAATGCATTCAGTTAGCACCGTAACTAAGGTCTTTCTGACACAGAAAAGATTATATCTAACTAGATTTCACAGTAGGAGTAGTTTCTTTCTGAAATCTTCACAATTATATGCAGTTAAATTCCTCAGTAAAAAAGTTCATGTCTTGTATAAGGCTCCTGCACTTTCTAGCAATGAGATAACAACAGAAAATGGAGCAACTGTCAGCTACCCAAGCCCCAGAAGCTTTGACTCTTTTATTTCATACAGAAAATCAGGACACAAAGCCTTACATTATTATAATGTAAAGTTTATACATTTACAGTTTTGGAAGATAATGAACATGAAAGTTAAAATTGAAAATGAAATCTTGATTCTTTCCCTGAAGCAAACACTTAATTGTGTTTATTACTGCATAAATGTGTTGTAACAATTAGCCCACACATTTTTTCACTTTTCATCAAAGGCTCCAATCATGCAAATACTTATTAGCTACTGGATGTTTCATAGGACCACACACAGTTCACACACAGTATGTAAAGTTAACTACATAAATCTAAAGTTAACCCCATAAATCTTCATATGATTAGAGATGAGCCAACTTCAGTTAAGAGAATTTGGAAACCTAAAGAAATGGAAAAAAAAAAATTGACGTCAGTTTTATACATCATTAAACAGCCTCAGTCCTTCTGTGTTGATACTAATGCATGGTTCCAGAATTAATTTCATAAATCTTTCCATAGTGAATGTCTGTAATCTAACTTCTACTCCAGTGGATCAGTTTTGGCTGTGCACTTCAGAATGTGGTTACACCAGAATTGGAGGGAAAGTGTGTGTAGCAGACACAGTGGATATTGAATTCTGAGGTAACATTCTTTACAGCGGCACTTTGTAGCAATGAACCAAATGAAAATGTCCAGGTGATTGATTTATGTAAATGGATATATGTAACCATAAATTCATTTCAAGATATATTCTTAAACTGGGAAAACATCTATAATTTCCATAGCTCAGGGCTTTGCACTTGTATATAACTTTATTCTTTCTTTTTTTCATTTTTACTATATTATGCAATTGTGATTAATTTTAATAGCATTCACTTCAAAATCCTCATAAAGTAGCAAGCATCTACTATACCTCAGCCCTGCTATTAGTTCCTAACAAAGAATGAAAGGTATTTAGCGCTTGCCCTGCTAAGCACGTTGGAGTTAACACATCCTGATTTATTCGTTTCAGCCATTAGCGGCAAAACAAAATAATGTGGAAACGCTTTTGGTATCCTGCAGTTCCTCAATTTGTCTAGTTCCTGTCTTATGATTTATTTTTCCTAGATTCCATTGTCACCGGGCTCAGCAGCACCCTCCCAAATTCTGCAGTGACACTGGAGATAGGGAGGGCAGCCACAGTTTCCTTTTGGAGGCAGGAGGTCAGGCAGAGTGTTAGAAGGGCAGCTTGGGGTCAGAATAATACAGTAGGAGTACAGAGAGTACAGTTAGGTTAGCATATTGTTCTGGGGCTGAGAGCCTTTTTCAAGCCCTGATCCATCTTCATCCTTGTAATTAGGTGATCTGTGCTTTCAAAGAAAGTGTTGCTATGAAACACATTGGCAAATGAAGGCAAATTTGAGGTCTGCTCCTTTAAGTGTTGGGCTCATTGTTCTTGGTGGTGTAATTGGTGATCAAGAAGGCAATAAAACGGCATGGCCATTAAACGGCCTGAGCTGAAATTGAAAGGGAAGCATTTATACTGTGCAGGCTGCTGTGTGGAGGCTGTAACTTTCACCCTTACGTGAACCAGAGTTTACGGAAAGGCCTGATAACACAGCTCTTGTTTCATCTCCAGGAGGTGGTCAGAAAAGAGGAGATGAAAAAAATCAAAACTAAATAGAATTAATGAGCCTTCACACATTGTGCTGTTTCTTTTGTTGTGAAAAAGCTGGGCTAAAATTAAGTTGGATAAGAGAGTGTAGAAAAGAAACACCATTAATATCAGGTTGTAAATTCTACAAAACATTAACTTCGTTACATGGCAATTACTGTCTGTAATTGACAGAACGAAAGATTCCACTTTCTCATCAGTTACTAGTTGTATAGGACTCAGCATTTTTTTTTTCTTGGCAAAGGTCACACCACTGATATAAAGAATACCTTAATGTGAATTAAAACTATAACAGATTCTTTTGCAAATGAGCAAGGGTGTAACTATTAATTGCTGCTAAACGTCTTACTCTGTTATTTTGTGCCAAAACATGGCTCACAACTTAGAAAGATAACAACATTAATGATGTAAAAAGGAAAGCTTTCATTATTTAATTACTACTTGGTCCTACTTTTTAAACAGAAGAAAAACATGATTTAGGGAGGGATAAGATTATAGAGAAACAATGTTTGCTTTTGAAAATAGTTATCTCAAGAGTTACTTAAAAATAATTGGGAACTGTGTGCATGGCAAGAAATTATATGCTGTATGAAGAAGTATTCTAATTTTTTATAATTTCTGTTATTATTACACCTTTGGATTGACCTTGCTTTTTACTTATCACTTACCTAGTACATTCATGAAAATATTGCACATCATAAGCTATATCCTGCTTCAGATTTATATATGTAACTTTGGATGAAGCTCACGTCCTTAAGACACATGTTCAACGTCTAGTGGATTTTGTGAGACAGCTGTAGAGGAAGGCATTTAATCTAAATCAGTCTTGGAGTTTTCTAAAGGAAGTATTTATTTCAAGAATTACATAATGAAGAAATATGATGAGGGGAAAGATCAATTTTTCACATAGACATGAAAAAATAAAGTTGTGTTTATTATTCTTGATCACTAATGGAGCCAAAGAGAAGCAAAAATTTCAGAATTTATGTCACTGAATTTCAACATCCACCTCAAAACTCAGAAATATAGAATGAGGAATGATGCCTAATTTTATTTAAGAAACATTGAGCTAGATAATTTGCTTATTTTTTATTAACAGAAAACATTGAAACACTTGAGTCAGAATATTTCATTTCAATTTCTTGGATAAAAGATGTTCACATCTCTTCTGCACTTCATGGTGCTGTAAAGAATTCTCTGGTCTGTAGTTCAGGACTGCCAAGTTCCCACTGCTCTCTGCTCATCAGACTGTTTCTCTTTATGCTCAGCATGACATTTCCAATGTGAAAGATACATTTCTACCAAGAAGCTTTGCCTCTGAGGGAGAAGAGTTTAAGGAACTTAAGTGGCCTAGTAAATTTCTGTGAGATATGGGTATTCTATCACTATGCTAATATAAAAACAAAATCAGTTTGGTTTATTCAATACACTGAAATGATAAAAAATTCATGTTATACTAATTCATAATAAATTCTTTCATATCAGCAGAAAGAAATTTCCTGATTAAATATTCAATATTTGTGGACAAATTTTTTAAATTGAAAGTTGCTTAACAATCACTTTTTAAGTAACTATTTATTTTTGTTGTTTTTACTTAGTTTTGCTCAGTATTTTTAATTTGATAAAAGCATTTTCTGATATGCTTCATCATATTATTGTTGAAATATTTGTGACTTCATAGTTGATATTTTCTCTGTGATTATCTCCTGGATACTTTATGTTTTAAAATGCATGCTGCATTCTTCCCTGCCCAAATAGCCAGAAAGGTCCAATTACATATCAGTAATGACAGAAAAAGGCCACAATAGGAATGCATTCACCATGTTTGAACTGGTTCAAGGAAGGGAAAGCATAAGATCCCTGAGGCTAAGAATAATCTGTATTTTGGAATATGTGCAAAAAGCACAGATTCATTTATTTGCTAAGAAATATGAAACCCAGTGGTGAAGTGGAAAAGGTGGAGGAGAGATGTTTGAGGAAACTATAAAGCAAAAACCTGAGGAAAGCAAATTATTCACTATTTTAAACTATCACTGCCAGTGAATCTTTGACTTGTGCCAGAATCTGACCTGTGATGAATTGCATTTTTATTAACTACATTTGATTAACTAAAAAAACCCAAAGGATTCATTCAGGTATATTGAGATATCATACGACTTTATCTACTGATGACTGTAAGAATAACTTAAACTGCAGTTGGCCCACAATGTTTGCTCTTCGCTATTACAGCTACACACACAGAATTGTACAAGTAATTTCTCTGCATGGAAAACTTTTAAGAACAATATATCAGATTGTTTTCATCAATGGTAGTTTTCCACAACATATAACAAGAAGTCTCTCTGACAGCAGGTTATCAGCTAATTTGATTTTACATCTGATATCCACTAAGTCCAGCTCAAGCCCTCAAGTCTTATGCAGCCACGTTAAAGCTCTTGCTGAAGCAGAAACGGTATCTAGTGTGATTCAGTGCCATGCAATACTGTGAATGACTGAACTAGCTTGGGATCTGGAGGCAGCAGAGACAGGTCAGCTTTGCACTCCTCATAGACCAATTAATACTGCCTAAAAAGGATAGGAATTAATATTTTTCCATGGTGCTGTGCTGTTCAGCAAAACTGTAGCAGCTCTGCCCAGTGGAGCAATGACATTGCCAGGTTCTTCAAGTCTGCCCCATCAGGCAGTGCTACACAATAGGACCTGCAGGATGGAGACAGGAGTCAGACCCACCCTCCTTCTAAAAGGGTTACCGGAACAAATAAATATGTGAAGACAAGACTGATAGTGTTTTTGTCAGAACAAAAATAAGAACAAATTGATGCAAACTGAGAAATAAGGCTTTTTCTAGTCACTTTTTCTGGCAATTTTTGTTGATGCAATAATGACAGATGCAATAGTTAGATTTGAAAGATGTTTATGGGTGTAGAGTGCTGTTGTAATTGGGATATATATTGTGCAGAGGAGAGAAAGTAAGATGAGGACAGAAATAATATGTTTATAAGGATACTATTTTTAGAAAACAATAGTCTTATCTCCTACTTTCTTGACAATATTATTTCAGTGTATTTTTGACAGTATTCTTGACAGTATTATTTCATTTTTTACCTTAAAACCACCCCATAGACAGTGTTACTGTTTTCAAGAAGACCTAGGGAACAAAACAGAAGCTTTAGTCACCATTCTTTTAAAATTATAATAAAGGAACAGGAAATGTTTTATACAACACAAATATTATACTTTTTAATGTTTGAACAGTAGAACTGAAGGCAAATCCACCAGAAATCCTTCAAATGACTTCAGTAATAACAAGAGGCAAGGAGTTTAAAGAAAAGAGGGCATTCTGAAATAATCTACAATCTAAATTTTCAGTCTAGAATATAAAAAGAAAGACAAGTTTATTAATGTTTTGGACTTTGTCTTCATAGCTGGGTCAACAAACCCATCCAGAAGCGTGTGCCTGCACTTGGGGCAGTTGCTCTTCACAGCACAAGCGCATTCAACAGAACTGTCAAAGGTGCCTGGCATATCTCGAGAATTAAGTGACTTTCCCATTCTTTGAGCATGATAATGCTGATTATCATCAGCAGAGACAATCTTAAACTGCTTCGGTAGCCTGCACCCTGTCTATTTACAGGGAAGAGAGAACAATTCTGTTTTCAGTCCTGTTCAGTCTTTGGCCTCTTTTCTTGGAACACCAGCCAGTACCCATACGTGCCAAAGAGTAAACTCAAGTTACAACCTGAGTGTTGGCATGTGCATTTCATCTCTATACATTCTGAGTGATGGTGATTTTTAATTTGAATTCTGTGGCTGCATAGAAGCAGTTTAAATCAGTATCGCTTTTCAGTTGTAAGTGAAAATATTTCCTGTCTCTTGTGCATGTGGTACACTTCTTTTCTCAAGTAACACAGACCTATATATGTCTTTGAATCAAAACATGTTCTGTAACTATGCAAAGCATTTTTGCCATCATGACACATCTTTAGTTGATACATTGGAAAAATATATTTGTGGAGTGGGGTATAGATGCAGTAAACCCAGCCTCAAAAATGCAACCATACTCCATATTCAGAAAATATAATTGCAGACATATGATGTCATTCGTTTAAGTCTAGCCAGTTAGTTTAAGGAACACCACAGAGATATGGGACATGCAGTTTCTGGAGACAACACAGCTTGACAGTAATATCTCAGCTACATTTTTTATTTTTTTCAAATATGGCTACTGCTAGTATTTTCTGCAGTGGCTAGACTTGAGTGACACTTAAAAGAAATCACAGATTGAAAAGGTTTGGGTCTGTCTTTAGAGTTCTAAGATATAATAAGATTCATGCCAGTCCGGCAAGTCAAATTTTTCTTTCTCTAGCTGGATGTGGGATTTATTCCTGTCAGAGGCCCAGGAGTGATATGGCAATCCATCTTAGGATAATTATGTGAGCACTGCCACAGAAGATCTGATGCCCTCAGGACAGAGCATGCTTCCAACTGCTTTGTAAAATTATCTTAAATACTTCATCAGGGCAGTTCACATACCAGTTCCATAAGAGTGCTTCTTTCTAAAGCTTCATGGGGATGTGGGTGGGGGAATTAGTCCACACCAAGCTCATTTTTGGCACATTGAAATACTTGTGTTCATATGACGCATTTCATGGGATATATTACCTGATGAGATAGGAGTGTAAAGTATAGAGTTTTTGGAAGTGTCCTAAATTTGCAGCAGATTAACCATTTCCTACTGTTCACAGGGGAATATCTTTTCTTACTGAGTCCTATAGTATATAGCATAAGCCTTCCATTTTCATCCCTTACTGCTTTTCATCTCTTCATCCTATTTATATTTTTCCTTCGAGATCATATTAACTATATGTCATGTTCTTAATTAAACTGGTTCTTCATTTGCTTTTATGTTTTCAGCTCAGTCTGAATTTGAGTACTGCTGTATCATGGAGTGTGTCTTTTTCAAGGAATTTTGCTTTTTGGACAGCCAAGCACAGCATGTACTCGTTATGAACACCAAAAGACTGTAGGAGAATTTACTTGTATGAGCCCCATTTTGACACTTTTTTCTAAATTACACTCCAGCTAGTTGAGTGGGCACCAATAGAGAACTCATGGCTACTTGTTGGATGAGTGCAACTTGCATGTACTTCATCTTTCAAGTAAGTGCAATGTGCTAAGTTTTTCTATTGCTTTTTTTTTTATGGTACTAATAGCTGCAGGAGCTTTTTCCACTAAATATGCTACACTTGCAGTTTTTTAAGAAGTACAATCTAACAGATTTTTTTTGCTAGAACTCTTTACTACTCTGAATGGAAATGTAGTGCTAAGTATGTTTTCATGAGAATCTGTAAATATCGCTCTGAAACATAAATTATTATTTTGGTCTAAAGTACAGTGATCCATGTTAGGCAAGGTGATGGCAAGCCCACTAATTCAAGGAGTGATGTACCAGATGGATGGTGATCAGATCTCTCTGTTTGCATTGAGTTAAGTTTCCCTCTTTTTGCTTATTATGATCAGAGTGCATAATCCTTTTGATTATTTTCCTATTATTTTCCTATTCACAAACCATCTTGAACATTACCTAGACCTTTGCAATTAGCAAAAGTGCTAATTTTTTAGCAAGAGTGGCTACAAAGCAAACGATTGTTAATTTGACTCTTAAGTGGAGTGTCCTTTGCTGAGGACCTAAAATTAGCTCACTATTTCGTAGCTACTTTTGTTCTGGGTTTGCATAGGGTTTGTGAGAGCATGGGGTAACGGCTGGAATAATTGGAACTGGAGACAGCGTGAATCATAAGCATCAGAGCCGTTATAATTAATTCATCTGGCCAAGAGAATGTAGAACATAGACTTTCATGAAAGCTTTGAAAAAGACCAGGCTGCAGCCCATCTGCTAGTGTAGACCTTTATTTAACAGAACATTCTAAGACTTGACCAAATGCTACCACATTTACCTGAACAATTACTCCACTGATGGTCTCCATCTGAGAGTCCACTTTTCATTGCACGCTCAGGGTTGCAAATTCTCTTCTATTCATTGCAGGATCCTTGTTGAGCTTTGGTAGGTCTTGTATTGAACTTCTTTTATTACAGCCCTTATCATTCAGCTGATTACATACACTTGTCTCCTTCAGGTGCCTCCTCTCTCTGCTATCAGCCCTCTATGCTAAGTTTGCAAACTTCTATTAAACATAAGTTGTGGCAGTCCCACTGCATACCCCAATACATATCAAAGAATATTTTATTATTCAGTAGCTGCCATACAGTCAGAAGCTAAACCTTTCTGGTTCCCTGCTTTATAGTTGCACAGCCATTTTGCAACCTCATCCAACAGAAGGGATGCAGCCGCTAACACAGTATTCTCTGCCAGTAAGACTGAGGTTTAGGCCTAGAAGAAGGCCACGTGTGCTGAGCTATTGTTTTATGCAAAATACATAACTGTTGAAAGCTGTTAGCTTACTTCATTGACTTGAAAACAACAAAGATTCATTGTATATTTCTCAGTTCTTCTCTGTGAGTCTTCCCTTCTGTCTTGATATGAAGACTTCTTCCAGCCTCTTCCTTAACTCAAAAGCCATGAAGTCTATAAGCCTGCACTCCCTTCCCTTTTCTTGAGGGCCTTTGTTCAAAAGTGAAAAGCCAATACTCGCAAAGAGTTCCTCTCTTTGCATTTTAAAACATTGTTTCTGCTGACTTTCATTTAATTTTTTCTTTTTTTCTTTTTAAGTAAGAATTTGAGGAAGAGAGAGGATAGGTTTGTTTTGAGTCTTCTGAAATAGTAATAGTTCTGAATTTTGTATTCTTTAATAAAACGATGCTGCAATTCCTTGGCTGCCTGCAAAGTAAGAACATACCAGGATTTAAGATATAAACACACTCAAATACCATCAAGAATGTAACCATTATCCTGAACTAGGATTTTACAGTCAAAACAGTAGAAACAACAAAATCCCACTTATTTCCCCTTCTTTCCTTTTAAGACAGTTTTGTAACTATTACCGTGACCTTCATTAAAACTAGAGTTTACATACTGATCTCACATATGTGCTTCATACCTTTTTAGAATACAATTCTTTATGGTGACTGTTTATGATTTTTCCCTACAAAAATCTCTGGAAATGCCACGTCTATCAATGAAATCATATGCTGATAAAAGACCTGGTTTTGATGAGCAAATAACAATGAAAATGAAGTATGTATCTTGGCAATAAAAAGTTGTGTGAGAAATCATTTTAGTCGTAAATTTATGAGAATGAACACTTTATTATTTCTTCTATTTGGAAATCAAGAAACCCCTTATAATTTATAATTATATAACCCCTTTATAATTTATAATTATAATTTATAATTTGGGGGGGGGGGGGAATGGGGAGAAGATTGGAAAGAATGTAACTCCCACAGGTTGAGATAAGAACAGTCCAGTAACTGAGGTATAATACAAATCACTACTGCTACCACCAATAATATTAATAATGACAAGGCAAATATAAGGGAAGAGGATACAACCGCTCACCACCCGACCGAGCCAAGAGAGAGAGAGACTTCCAGGTTCCTGCCCCCACTATTTTACATCCTGGGCATGACGTGCTGTGGCATGGAATAGCTCTTTGGTCAGTTTGGGTCAGGTGTCCTGTCTCTGCTTCCTCCCAGCTTCCCCTCCCTCCCGGCAGAGCCTGAGACTCGGAAAGTCCTTGGTCAGACCAAAACATTACCAAGCAGTAACTGAAAACACTGGTGTTATCAGTGGTGCTCCGGCTACCAAGAAGGAGAAAAAATGACTGCTGCTGAACCCAGGACAACATGTGATTAAAATTCCTGTTACTTTAATGAGGAAAATACGCTTAGTTTTCTGTATAAGTCATAAGCCAGAAAGTTTCATGCTTATATTCCCACAGTGAGAGTTCATATTACACAATATATTGTCAGGAATGAAGACAAGATAATTATAGTTTAAAGGAAGCACAAACCCAATCTTTCTGTGGTATGAACAACTAATTAAAAGGTTTGTAATTAGTTGTTGTATCCACAAATTTTAAAATTATAACATATGCCAGCAATTTCATGTACCTCCTCTAGAATCAAGATGCACTTTGTTAAGAGTTCATCCAGTTACTTGAAACTACCTTAGTAAAATTTTCTGCTTGAAATTAGTTTTTCTGAAACTGAAGACTATTAAATTACCTAATGTATGCAGTTTTAGGAAAACACAGATCTGAAGCATGGTACTACAACACTAAAAGTGGTTGAACCCTATAAAATTTAAAAATATTCTTTTTTTCAATGGGTGATGAGGATAATTTAGTGCAGATCTGTCTCCAGTGTATGCAGGGCAAAAATCTATCAAATTAGAATCATAGAATCATAGAATTAGTATGCATGGTCCTTCCTTTTAATAACAAGAATCTGCATGCAAAAAGAGAAAAAAGTTTCATCATATATCAAATAGCAAATAGAATTTTTGTCTGAGACACCAAATCAAGAAGAGAGCAATGGGAAGTCCAGTAATATCAAGTATTTTTTGCCAGTGAATGAAATATTTTAATTAAAACAACAGCAAATATTTGATGATCCTTTGGTAGACCTTGAAATAATAACTGTAACTTAATTTGACTCAAACCCTACCTATCAGGTAAAATATATTTCAGAATTCCTTTAAAGATATTTAAGACTGTGGTAAAATTAGCAAAGCTAAGAAAAGAGCAAAATCATATCTACAGGTATAAACTATGCATACCTCAGAAGTACACCATTTAAACCTCCACAACAGGATGGTTGTGTTACCTTTGCCTGTAATCCTGTTCTTTTGTGTATACCCATTTGCTTCAGAATGTAGATTATCATACTGTATTGCTACACAGTTTTAATACTTATCATAAAAACACAGCAAGGGATGTTGGTAAAGAAAATAAAACAAAGCAACGTACCAAACCAGAATTTTTCTTCCTGCCACCAAGGTGGAGCTTACTCCCCAGAATTGTCATGTCAGACCAAGTAATCAAAGAGCCTTGCCCATAAACGGAAGCTTATTTCCTTACCCCAGTGCTTAGCTTCTTGAAACCACGTCTAGTGTACTCCAGTTCAGAGATACGTTCTGTACTCAGTAGATGGCCCCTCTCTAGGTTTTTTTGTAGCAGGTTGGTACCCAGAACCTGGCCTCTGCCTTGACAATAGCAGCATGTTACTATATAAACTAGTGTTTACTGTTGCATATTTTGAAGAAACTTATCCTGTTCCACAATGAGGTTTGATTTACTATACAAAAGCAATGTATCTGCCTGGTGGCTGCATAGTCAAAATGCCCTGCAGACCTTAAAAGTGTTCAAAGAACTGCTGAGTCTGCAGGACCTAGTGTGGGCTTAGGGTAAAGTTTATTAGATTTGCTGCAATTTCATTTGTTTTTAATACAATAAAGAGATTAAGTTGAAGATTAGGAAAATTTGAAATACTGCAGTCCAACAGACTATGTAGTCTGTTCATGCTTTAGACCGCAATCAAGATGATGCAGATATTAGTAGTTCCCTAGAAAATGAAAGCCTGATGAAGTCCTTCAGGGGAACCAGGAGGTATCCAGATGGAATATTTGTGTAAATTCAATTATAATTGAAATTTACTGGAAAGTATTTATGTTTGCTTAAGGAACTGTCATAACAGGTTTCAGGATCCAGAGTCATAATAGATTTTCATATAGAAGAACTGTTAAAAGAACGTATTCTTTTGTTCAGCAAATCACTTCAATGTCAGACTGTAAAACAGAAATTAAAAGAACCCTCTACAACTAATGCATATTCCAAGAGGAAGCAGAATATTGGTAACACTAGATATCACTAATAGAAGAGGGGAACGCAATCTATGAATACATTGCTGTATTAATACAAAGATGCTTTTATACATTATTAACAGAAAAGTGTCAAACCTGTAAGTTCTCCCTGGAGCCAGGCATAGGGGTAGGGCAAGGCTTATATCTGGATTGCAATATGACAAGGACAGCCACCTTGCAACCTGTCTGCAGGACAGACTTACTGACCACTTATGGCTTGAACCCCTTACAATTGGTGGTCGGGTCCTTGTTCCAGTATGTGATGTATCCCCAGCATAGGAGCTGCATTTGAATTGGTGATGCAAGCTGGCAACTGCTGGCATTACAGTAAGTGCGGTAACCCACAAAACACACTCTGCAGGCTAGCTCAAATACTGCATCAGTTTTGCTGCATTCCCTGCAGACAGTAACTTGTCTGGCAAAGAAACAAGGTTACAGATATAGAGAGATGGCTTTCTAAGTGCTTAAGCTCCAGTTTATGATATGAACAGCAGCACCACGTAATTCAGAACTGTCCCTGTCTGTGTCAAAGTGTCACTAGTTTCCTAGCATATGAGGCCACAGTGCTGGCATTAGAAATAACATGTTTTTCTTTTGGCCTGAGGGGGAATTGAAATTCCTCTCTAAATAGACCTCACTTCTTGCCATAAACACTATAGGACACGAGGATTAAAGGTTTTGACTGAAAGTAGCATTCGTTGTAGAACTAAAAAAGAGGAAAGGAACAAAAAAAGGAAAAAACCCAGCAGTGGTGTGTAAGAGCAACATTGTGTTTGTCGCCGCCCATTGCAGAGTGTTTAACAGTTATGCAGGTTCAGCTGCTCAGCAATTACTGATAATGAAAAGCAATCCAAATTATATATAAAAGTATATATATTTTAAATCTATACATGTATGTGTATAGATATCTATAATATGTATATACATACACGTATATGTATGTATATATTTCCATAATATAGAGTGCATGTGTATATACACACACATTTTACCCATCATTCTGCACCTTGTCTGTTGTTCATAAGTAAAGTTATTAAATAGATTGGACATGAGCATAGAAACTGAAGATTAATTGGAAAGTGTTTTTCTTACATATCTGTATGGATTCCTTGTTTTCATTCAAAATCAGAGTGGAATTAAGAATAAAAACATTAAAAAAAAAATCAAAAGGATTTTTATTATTATATACATGGTGCCACAAAATACTGTTTTTCAAAGAGTCAGTGATCCAAGACTGAAATAACTATCCAGTCTGCATAAGCCAATAAGACAACTTAATTTTTGAAATACATTGCACTTTTGCACTGGTAAATACAAAATATTGAACTACATGACACATTTATGAAAAGCTTATCCAGACGTCATAGAAATATGCCTTCAATAATGATGATCTGTGAACCTCCTTAGAGAACCACTCTCCTCCACTCTACATGAACAGCTTAGCCTTCTGCTTAGAGGTCTCCTTAGGCTGGTAAAGTACAAAAGGTTGACCATTTTCCTTTCATGCTCTCAGCCTATGGAAAGGCAGATGCAATATCTCATAGCTCTGCTTCCATGTCGTTCTGTGAACATTTTAAGTGATTAACCCCTTAGTACAGCAGATAGCACACCCAAGATGCTTGGTGTTGCTTTAGAAACACCTGTCAGGATGCCCTGCAGGCCAGGGCTCCATGTGGGACAGGGACCAGGAGTTCCCCAGGTTCCCGGGGGAGGGCTCATTGCACCACCCCAGCCAGGAGCAGGGCAGCAAGCAGGGAACAGTGTCTAGCCCCAGACCCAGGCATCAGTGCCTTCCCAGGGCATGAGGTTTCCATTATTTACTGGAGATGCAGAATCTGAAATACCCAACAAAAGTCTTTATTTGCAGTTTGCTGGTATTCTTTTTATTTCCAACCAGTCTGAAGCCACACAGACATTAATATCATTATAAATTAATGATACTTTGTTGAACATATTTGACTGAGGGTTGAATACTAGTTTAGATTTATTTTCATTATTTCTGATTTGATGTCATTATTTCTCATTAATGAAAAGTATATCAGACCTGTACCTTTTACTCTACATCTAGTCATTTGTTTGACAACATGACAGCAGGAGTTCTGTAAGCATGGACCTAATGTCAATATATTATTTCAAAGCTGCTTTGACTAAAATAAAAAGTAAAACTCTTCAGCTATGGTAAAATACCACTACCCTCCAAAAAATATGCCAACAATTCAAATGAATATAGTAAAAAGGAAAAAAAATTAATGACATGGCACTTGGGCATGAGTGTCAAGATAAACAGTCAAGTATTTACAAGCTGCTGCTCAAAGCAAGGGGCATGAAGAGTGTAATTTATGGCCCTGACCCACTGATTTCCCTTATTCCCTGAGGCAAGACATTTGGCAAAATAATGTAAAAACAAATGCTGAAAATTAGACATAAAAATCTATTACTCACATATACGAATGGCGTGATTTCCAAAGTTCTGGGTATTCTCAGGTCCCAGTGACTTCATCATCAATATGGATAAGTCAGAACCTTTGAAAGAAGGCAGATCACATACTTAAGTACCAGAGGGTGATTGAAACATATAACTGACAGTCAAGATCAAAAATACTTCCTTTAAACATTGCTTATCTGAGCATATTCTATATCTCTTCTATGTCTCTAAAATAAATGTGGTAGCACAAAGAGGCATTTGTGAGAGCATGTTGAATTATGTAAATATAAAATATTAAACATATAAATGCTATTATTATTTGGGGAGAGGAGAACCTAGAAAAAGACAGTAGTTTGGAATTTGGAATTTAAAACTGTATAAAATAGTCAATCTGTTATGCCTAACACTACTTAACCACAACTTCATAAAAATAGGAAAACACAGTTGCTTTCAGAAAGCTAACAAATATTTCCTGATGTGCACACACTATGAGTCTTGATAATCACATCCTGATCCATTGCATGCTGTCACATATAGTAACTGGATTATGCAAGGGGGAGACAAAAAAAACCTCACAAAGTAAGAAATCCAGCCCTACCAACTCTATATTCCTCCTCTTTTTTTTTTTTTCTCTTTTTCTGTTGCATTGAAACTAGCAATAAACAGCAGTGTGGTATCTAACTGAAGCAAACTTCTATAACATTGCTCTGCTTTATGTGTTTACTACTAACAAAATTTCAGCAGCTTCTTTAAAACTGTTTCTCTTGCTTGTACCTTCAGTAAAAGGGCCCAGAACTGTAATAACTTCTGTTCACATGCACTTTCCTTACCCTCTTCATGAAATCAAGTGTGGTATGATCAGGCAAGATCAAAGTAAACAGGAAAAACTGCTTTTAATCACAAAATATAATCAATAGCCTTATCAGTGTCACAGGAGGTCTTTTCTCTTTGTGGTCTTTCAGCTCCCCACTCCAGTTAAATAATAACACCACATCTTGTGTTGTGTTGCCGTTTTGCGCTGCCTATGGTTTTCACACGCAATGCTTCTAACAGGCACCACAGTGCACTTCCAAGTAATTCAGGTTTGTGAAGTAACAACAACTAATTGACAGAAACAGCCAAGCTTTCTTCAAAAGCAATAAGTCCACTAAATTTATTTAGGAAAAAAAATATAACAGATATATCAGTTTATTCTTTAGCTCCTTCTTTGTGCCTAAACCCAACTCTTAATTTCATGTTCACATTTAAAAATATACATAATTAATTGGAAGAAAACCAATCCATAGTAGAATAGATTTCCCATAAGCAGATAGCTTTTTGTAATGCACATCTATCTCAGGGTCAGTCCTCTCCCTCACTCACAGCCTGAAGGCCACTGAACAGCACTGTGCACAATGTGTCGACTCTTGTTTCACAGATGTTCTGCCTCCTGCTGCTGCCAGCACAGCTGGCTGGATGAGGAATGGACTGTGGAGGACTGCTTCAGGTTGTCTACACTGAACAGGAACAGATGGGGCATTCACTTTGGGTTGGTTTGGGTTTTGGTGTTTTTTTTTTTTTTGGTTTGTTTGTTTGTTTGTTTGTTTGATTTGGTCTTGTTTGATCTGGAACACTAACCAAGGAGGAGAAAGAATGTTCCTTTGGTGCTCTGGAGTTCCCATAACCTAAAGACACCTGAAATGTACCCATGAAAGAGCAGTTCCTTGCCTGCACTAAAATGAGACACCTTAAAGCTTTGGATTCCCAGGGCTGAATTAGGATTTCTTTTTGCACTTTTTAGTAAGATAAATGGAACTTTTTCCTTCCTCCCCCTTTTTCTTTATTATTTCTGTATTTAAATGAAACTTCTTCTCTCTCTCCCCCCCCCCCCTTTATTATTTCTGTATTTAACAAACACAAGCAATACAATAATTGGGGCAGGACGGTTGGAATAGTACAGTCTCTCTCAACAGAAGGGATTCCAATGCATCTTCATTCACTATTGTGTTCCTATTGATCTTCCCTAGAAAAAGTAGGACTATGTCCTGGATAGCAAAGATCTTGAACTACAGCTAGGACTTACAGTATAGAGGTTACTCAATGCAGATTCCTATGTATTGCTGGGATAAAAAGGGTTAATGCTGTTCTAGGCTATGTGAACAGGGAATGAGCAAGTAGCATAGCAAAATGTTTGCATCTGACACTGATTAAACTCCCTAATAAAATCCTACATACAGTACCTAAGTGGCTATTTTTTGAAGAGTATTGAAATTGGAGAAGGCTCAGAAAGGAGCTGCAAAAATAATTTCATTACTAATGAAAGAGAAGGTTGAGAGGTGGCTTGATTACAATGTATCATTCATGAAGAGAAACAAGGAGCATGTACAAATGGGCTCTTTAATCTAATGGTGAAAGGCATAACAGAAATCAATGACTTGACAGGGAAGCCAGACAAACTCTTTATCATTGCAGGTCTTTGGGTCACTACAGAATGACCTTTTATGAAGCAACATGAACTACCAGGCTTGGTAGGGATTAGAGGGTGCACTAAAATGGCTGTTACAGGACTAAGCTAATCACTTCCCTCTCCTGAGAACTTAAGTGTGTCAGGCAAAGCTCCCTCATCATTTGTTTTATAGTCTTCTGACTCTCAGATATAGAACAGGTAAGTGCGTTATTTATAAGATGTTTTGTGGGTAGACAGTTCATAAAATCAAACCATCTGGCAGTACAATATGTATGTGTATATGTGTATGCATGCATGTGTGCATATGCATGTGTATGTGAGTGATTATCCTTGTCAGAACCTCTGCTTGTTGAACAAAATGGTGATCAAAGGCAACAGCTTTATGCAGGCACCATGATTACTATGTCTTTGAGGTAGCACAACTGCATTTTATAACTCTTCTTCAATAAGTTTGTAATAAATAGAAGATTTCACTGGATTTTTGTGAGAAAGATTTTTGCCTCTTGAGAGAAAAGTACATTTTTACTACTTCCAATTTTTCCTTTATTTCTTCTCTTCCCCTGATTTTCTGCGCCCATATGCAGGTACAATGACCCTCCAGCTGTCACTGACAATAAAATATTTCAGGAAACCAAATGGGATTAGTGTTCTCTCTGTGGCATAATATGGTGATAATATGTGACCCTCAGTTTCTGAGCAGCTTCCTTCACATTGACCACATATGAGCTAATTCTCCAAGTAACACAGAGAGACTGAGATGTCTGAAAGTGCTGGCTTCTCTAACCTCTTCTCTGAAAAACTTCTATGAAAAAGAAAATTCTTGCTCTGTTTGAAAGTCTTGGCTCCTGGATGTTATTTATCCTTTTGACCATGTACACTTCTTAGTTGTCTGTTGTTCCACAAACTAATTTCCCTCTTACAGGTGAAGAAATGGCAGCTGGGGAGATTTTCTTTAGAGTGTCTGTGTAGCATTAGGAATGCTACACAGCAGACTGAGAAACACAAAGGTCTAAACTGAGAGATTGGTAGGTAAAAAATGCTTTGGGGAATTTGGTGCTAATGAAGGCAGAAGGTTGTGGGATGTTTAGAGTACAGCCTTTTTGATTTGGGGAACAGAATCACAGAAATTAAGTTAGAAGGGTCATATGGAGGTCATTTTGCCAAACCTCCCACTCCAATGCAGAGACAATTTAGGTTGGGTTGCTCAGATGATCACAGGAGAGTTCTAAATGTGTGTGTAACCTCCTTTTTAGAAGGAGAATTAGAGCTTAAGATTTTATTTTCTTTTTCATTTCTTCTCTGTATCTCGTGTTTCTGTATATGCCTACTGTGGACCACGTAGTTCTTCAAATGTTGACTGAAAAGGTCAGGCTTGTCTTCAAGCTGTTATAGCTCAGAACTTTGCTGGATAATTTGTATTGGACCTACAGTCTGTACTAATGACCTCCTTATCTATAACAAGTGATTGGTCTATGAATCCAGACTAAAGATTCTCAGTAAATTGTCTCCTGCTATGTCTTAGATTTAAGTACCCAATTAAGACTAAAATCATAGAATCATAGGATCATAGAACGGTTTGGGTTGGAAGTTCCCTCAACTAATTCTAGTTCCAATCCCCCTGCCATGGGCAGGGACACCTTCCACTAGACCAGACTGCTCAAACCTCCACCCAGCCTGGACTAGAAGATATTTCCAGATCTCCGAACACAGGCAGCTTTCATACAGATGAGAACAATTTCTGCTCATCCCCAGGCACCAGGAAGCTGGCAGCAGGTAAAGAGGGTTTTAAGAGTGTAAGAACATGAGAATGGCAGTGCCACAGATCCAGCCATTTCAGCAAATGGTGGGAAAGGGGAAATGAACTGGACATTTCCAGAGAGATCCTTCATCCTTCTCTTGCTGTGGTCTTCTTTGACCCTGTAATCAGATAGGCAGAGACTTTCTGAATCAGAGGTTTCATACAGACCTTCAAGTCTGCCATGGAGAATGTCATCTATGAATTTGTATCTTGGAGTTAATTTTCACCTAAAGATGATTTGTATTTCACAGTTTAATGAATGTGCGAATTCAGTTTTTATACTTGTCACTAGCTGTAAGATAATTTTATCAAATGTTCTGTGGATTCTAAACTGAGATAGACCTTATCTATTTTTCAGTCTTTTATAGATATGCATATAACTTTCCAAACTGAAGAATCATAACATGTTCAGTAAGGCTTTAGAAACTGCTTCATATTTTGATCGTTCCTTGCCTCCCTTTGCTAGCAGCCCCATATTCTGCTAGTTCATCAATATGAATGTGGCCCATAATAGTGAAATTTTGCCTAGCAATCACAGAGATGCTTTTGCTGGATACAACTTTGGCAAAATGATGTCTAGTTTTATTCATGGAACTGATCTACTTCCCCAATCTAGTTTCCCATCTTACTTCAGAAGAATCATAAGTATATGTAAAGCAGTCAGAAATGGAGAGGCAAGAACACCCTTTCATATGCTATATATGTTGGGGGTTCTCAGCTGCTAGCCTGGCTTCGTGTTGCTTGTTAGTAAGATCAATGCTTCCTTTCATGTCACTAAATATTTTGGTATAGTTAACTTCAAAAGTAGGCAGGATGTTCATGAGCCATGCTGCTTTATAGTCTGTTTTAGCAGGGATTGCCTTGAAGCAGGTTGGCTGACTGCTGGCAGGAAGGGAGCAAGACATGCATGAAGCAGAGAGTATTTACTGTTGGGCTGATATACAGGGGAACAATAGAACTGTAGAAGGTTTATGAGACTGGAGAAGAGACCAATCAGAAGGAAGATGAAACAATTAAGTGTGCTGGTGAACTAGCTGAAGCTGGGATTGAATGGTCCCCACAAATACTAAAGAGAGCAAGTACGGATGGTATCCTTAGGAAACATTCTTGATTGTGCAGGGAAAAATCCTGCTGGCTCTCAGGAACACTGTCTAGTCTCCAGCTGGAGAAGCAACTTCACTCCCATCTACACCTCTGAGTCTTTTCACTAAGTGAAAGTGCTATTGGAAGAGTCATAACCTGTTTCCAGCTAATCCTTCCTCATTCCTTGATTTCCATGTGCTGGCTCAGCATGTAGAAACTTCCTACTCCATTCTTTTCAGTTCTGAGGTTAATAATAAATAGTTGCTGACAAGGATCATGCCAGCTATTCCTCTCTCAAGGAGCTCATTGTTATAGGATCCTAGGAATGCCAAAAAGCATTAATAGGTTCAAAAAGGACAAATTTAACAGAAACCAAACCAAAGCAAAAACACTAAAAAAAAACCAAAACCAAACCCAAACCCTGAAAAAAAACAAAACCAAAAGAAGCCCCAACAACAAAAGAGTGAGAGAGAAAAATATTATTTCTTATATTTTATTTCTCACAATTTTTTACCTGTAAGAATATGTTACTATCTGGACTCAGACTCTGAATAGCTTGAGGAGAAGTACTTGCTATATCCCATTATATATTTTGTTATATGAATTCCATTTATTATAATGAGCAGAGAATATTGAATAAGATTTTAAAATACAAAGACAATCTCAGGAAAAAAGAAGGAGAACTCATTTTTAAATACCTGGAATTTAGTAACAGATAAAACAACCTTATAACAATTGTGACTTACAACCCTAGGGCAATGCTATAGCTGAAAATCTTAGGTGAAGAGCTAAAGAAGTGTTAAATACTTCTTATTAGTAACAAAGCCGTAATACCAGTACAGACACATACACACAAAAAAGTTAATATAATTTTAACATTTATAATTTGTATTGCCTTTTTTAAAAAGAAATATTTCAGGAAAAGTTCCTTTAAATTCCTGAAATTCTCCAGGAATGCTTTTGCTCAGAATGGTCTGTAGAAATTAAACAATTAAAACATCATACCTGTTCTGAGAAGAAAATTACATTAAAATTAAGTGAAGGGATGGAGAAAATGGCAGAAAATAATTTATAATTAGTCTGAATGAGAACAGGTTCTTATGAGGAAAAAATAATATGTAAGCATGGAATTATATATTGTGTCACAATGTATAAAAATAATAAGTGGATTTTTTTTCTTTTTCTTTGGAAACATCTTCAGGTACTTTCTTTCATGTCTAGCATTCTTTCACTAGTGTGTCTACCTTATTTTTATTTCCTTGTTCCAATACATCTGTGCAGCAGCCTCTAGGAGACACCAATCAAATACCTAGCCTGTATTTTGCATGGTAGTTAGTTAATTAACTTGACAGGAAATTCTGACACACCAAAGAAACGGTCTGAAACTCAGACATTTCAGGCCATTCTAAGAGTAAATTACAAGATTTTGTTTCCACATTAAATTTGTTTGTAAGTGCGGTATACTGTGTGTGCTAGCTTTCTCAGGCATTACGGAGAATTATTAATTTCACGTCAGCTCTTTCAGCCTTGATATTCACATACACTTTGTCAGTTAACTACTGCCTCATAACCCTCCCCTTTGCAAATGGAAATAAAGTAATTGCTTTCGAAGTTTCCTTCAGTAAGCTGCAGACATGAAACTCATAATACGTGTTCTGTGCTAACAGGAAAATTGCCCTTTCAGTGCTGCAAAGAATTTTAACATTTACCTTAATAGTGCTTCTTTACTTATCATAATATTTGCACACATTTTTAAAGTAAGCTTGAATATTTGATTCCATCTTTTCTTTTCTGAGCAGCAACAACAAAAAAGCCCTTAGAAAAGTAACTGTATATTGCAAGAAAAAGGATTAGAAAGAGCTAACAAGCACTCCATTAACAGGAGATAATTGCAAAGGCCGTTTGTGTGAGACGAAAAACTGAATGCTTTTTGCCACCTAAGAATTGTGGGTTACTATGCATACACTTGGAGTGGTTTTGTTATCTTTTAAAAAAGAGCTGGTTTTAAGATTTTGAATGGGAATGACAAAAAAAAAAAAAAAAAAAAAAAAGAAACACAATCCAACCATTTTTGTTTAAAAGAAATTTTTATTGAGCATGAAAACACCGAAAATAAAAGTAACTTGGTATGATTAACCACTGTTTTGCCAGTGCATCTGGTAAAACTAGTCATAAAGATAGAGAAACCTACACCTGAATCATAACCCACAAGGAATTCACATGAGGTTTCCCAGCTCCAGTGCTACCCCTAGCTACCATTCTCCCAGTAAAACTCTGGTAAACTAAATCAGACCAAGGCATGGGGTTGAACACTGGCACGCCATCATCGTCAGTGTTTAACTTCTAGTATGGCCTGAAATGAGTTTGACCAGGACAGCTAATACTCTTCCAGATATTTCCCAGTGCACAATTCTGGGGGCACCACGCACTGAGGAGAGTTCCTAGTAAGCATTTTGGATGCAGGCACCCTGTCTGAGGTGATGTGCACATCTCTGTGGATGATAACACCATGCCACCTGGTCTCACAGGCTGATGAAGCAGCTGCAGGCTCTGGACTCAGGCTCCCGCCTGTTGGTCGGTGCTTATATCAAAAAGTCACCCACTGTTTTCTTTTAAAAGGTCTGAGATGGCAGTTAACATTTGTATAATAGCTTGTTGTTTTGCTCATTGGTACTCACCTGGAATGTGGGAGATTTGGGTTCAATAACTTCATCAGCCCTGCCTCAGGGTATCCAAAACCAATAACTCTTTAATATAAAAATACAGAAGCCGTTCTTGAAGCAACGAGTGGAATCTAGGTCTGCCCACTCTCAGATGAGTGCTGTAGGCACTAGGCCACAGAGTCATGTTGCCTCTTGCACTCCCTGTTACATCTTCCTTGGATATGTTGCATTCTTTCCTATACAGACATAGGGTTTCAACAGCAGTCCCCACCTTTCCCAGCTGTGTGGCTTGTGGTTAATGCACTCTCCTGGGAGAGGGAAACCATGGCTCTTGATCTTTTCAGGTGGAGGATATGGAATGAGTCATAAATGCTCCTCTAGGGAATTCATGAAAGGGAGGTGATGATACAGCCATTACCCTTCTTTTAAAAGAGAGCATGTGCCATCACACTTTGCATGGGACCCAGCAGAGTTACAGCATGCTCGCTTGATAGCACAGAGCAGCTCCTGCTCTTTTGGGTCCCTGTCAGCTCACGGCCACACACACAAGCCTTCTCCTCAGATGGGGCAACTTCTGGGCACTGGGCCCAGGGAACTTTCCAGTCAGACAGAGAGACAGAGAGTTAAATGCACCAGTGGGTGGAAGGTGAGCATGAATTTCTGAGGTTGAGGTTTGAATCCATGCCACATCTGCCCAGGTTCTGCCGGGACACTTATGACCTTTTGGAGGATGTAACCCCTTCTCTTTAGGAGGAGAAACATCTTCACCTCCTGGGAAGTCATTCATTCCTGTTGCAGTTACACCCCTTTTAATAAATTTGTCTCTTTCCTCTTTGGATTTTTTTTTCTTTAGGTTGGGTTCTCACGAAGGCTTTCTCTGCTTAACCAAAGAACCTTCTAATATCAGATATCTTCTTCTTGTACAGTTGCTTTCAGACAAGAATTAATCCTGTTCTTAAGTCTGTTCTGTTTAAACAGATTCTGATCTTCAAGTATTTCACTGTAAGATATATTTCAAGGCCTGTGAATCAGTCCCACAGTGATTTCAACACAGTCAGCTGAGATTAAGTGGTTTAGATAGTGACTTCTGAGATTCCTAGATTTATTGTATACAGTCAGGAGGTGGTGATATAGTAGTAATAAATGTCAGCCAAACTTGTTCTTTGTACTTATTCTGTGAAACAAAGTCCTTGGCATTCCAGTTCAAAATTAGCAGAATTCTGCTCTCTGATGGATTTTCAAGTCTGTACATTAAATTAGTGAGTAAGGATTCAGTAGTTGGAAAGGAGTTCCTGTAGAGCAAATGTTTTTCTCACAGAAAATAGTATTTAATTGGTCTCAGTTAGACAAGTGCACTGGCATTGAATGGGAACTGAAAGTGAATTGACCTCTTGCCCAACCAGTTTTCCCTCTGGAGAATGACTTAAAAACAATGTTAATGAGGTGCAGAAAGATTATACTTTTGTTATCTGTGACAGCAAGGTCTTTCAGTGGAGCTTGTCACAATACATTTACAGTAGAAACCTATGTATTCTCAATAAAACCTAAATTTTTGAGACTTTCTTGTATGTGCTGAAGTATGCAGTTTAATACTTAAGATCTAAATTTTTAAATGCACATTATTTATATATAGTACCTTCTGAATGTATATTTAAATAGGTTTTCCCACTTGAAAGTTGATATAATGACTTCCAGTTAATGCACCTGAAAATTATAAATATTTTACGTTTGTTTTTATTTAAGAACCTTGCATTTGCAGATTAATATATTTCTTTCCTGAATTTCTTTATGCTTTTTATGGTGGTAGCACCCATTAAGTTGGTTGTGATGATTTTAAGCATGTTTATTGGAGAACCAAGCTGCATAAGAGATAGGAATACGACTCTGCTTTCTACTTTGGAAAACCTCACTCTGAACACAGAATATAGGGTCACAAATACAAGATGCTGGAGCACTTGTTTCCTGTTAATATGGATTTCTATTAAAAGTACTGTGAAGAAAATATTTTGATCTTTAGTTGCAATGATTCAGGACACTGCTTCTCTGTATTTTAAAGTGCAATGCTTTGACTTTGCAACAAAATAAATTACAAAATGTGAACTCCCGCTATGCAGTACTCTTATGCTCCCTTAGTTCCTTTCTTCTCACATGATCTCTAATCTGTGAAAACTATGTGATAAACCACATAAAACTGTTCAATAAAGGAAAGAATGGAACATCACAAATGACATGTTGCTGAAGACGCTTTCTGACCATGAAAACATTGAACCTGGAAGAAAACTTGGCAAAAAGCACACAAATAAAAGCTCTGAGCATCCAGAGCATTTTTGCTTGTTGAAATTATTTCTAAGTTACACAGAAATGTATTTTTATACTATTTTTGTGTTTCATGTCCTTTGTATGCATCAGAGTTCTGTGATTCTTCCTGTCTGAAATCTGTATACCAGATCAAGTACACAGTTATAAAGTAGACAGATTCAAAATAAAATACTGTTATTAAATTATGTTTTAATTCATCTCCAGTAGAGTGGAACTAGAACAGTTTGTTTACTTATTCTTTAAAGGAAAATAAGTGTTGGCATACTTGAATACTTCCTGTGTGTCCCAGTCAAAAAGCGTTTCATTGCAAACCTTGCCTCCAAAAAACCAATAGGTGAAAGAGTGGTGTTATAACTAAATTGATGTATACTTGTGGTTATTTAGGATGTCAACAACTCGCTTGGTCAGGCATCTTAGTTAAATTAGACAACCTACTTTCTTTTATTTGTTAAGTGCTTAGCATATCTTAGAAATGAGTTTACTGGGTGGAGTTTTTTTTTGTGTGGGGGTTTGTTGTTTGGGTTTTTTTATTTAATAAAGAAGAGTCCTGGAAGCAGTTTTGAGAAATGGTTTCATCACATTAAAGTTGATAACACTACTGGATTTCTCTTTTTCTCTGTTGCTTTGCTCCAGCTAGCTATTCTGCATCCTGCAGTCAAGAGAACTACTGGAGTAGCAGCATGATTTGCTTACAATGTCAGACATAGGGTAAAATTCCTTGCTAAAACAATCTGGTATTTAGTTCTTACTGTACACTTTTGAGAATCCTACTGTGGAAATGACTGGAATGCATGATATAGTTGCCATACTGCACCTTCTCCTGGAAATTCAGCTTTATTAAATGAATCACACTCAAGGATGAGGTTTTAAAGAGGCCTTAATCCAAACTTGAATCTTCATCTTACTCTTAGATAAGTCACAAAATTTAGTTGTGAACACAATCCGTGTAAGCAGCACATGCAGACCTGGTATATAGATACTTGGCTTCTTAGTTGGCTGCACAAACCTGTTTGTCTTGACAGATTTAAATTCACATGTACACTCACTAAAAAGAAGTGTTTAAAAGCTTATTTTAAGAGCATATGCCTAAAAGTGATAGCATATTTATTTCATGATTACCATGGTGCTAAAACATGATTATTTTTCTACAGCTGAAATTAATAAACGTATACCAATAGTGGGAACATTTATTTCAACTGTAAAAATTGACTCTATTATTGGTCAGAAGCTGTCAATCAAATTAACTTATTATGCACTTGAAACTCATTAGCAGTAGAATACTGTAGTTGCATATATCAAATGACTGATGACTACAAGCTCTGTGAAATTGCTGCTGAATATGTCAATTACTGTGTGAAATGTTCACTGTAGATGGATTTTTACTCAAAAATCATAGTTTTAAAATAATCTGTAAATGTCCAGGGTTACCTCTTGTGATTATATTATGTCCCTCTTTTGCCCTTTTTCTTTGGCTCTTCCGCCTCTGAATTCCTGGTGCAAGTTTGTGTGGATGAAGATGAAAGAACAAATTGATTTCCTGGGGATATTGTGGGACAGCAAAAATCAACCATTTTTATACTTGGGGTGCTTAGGGGGCTAACTGTATCAATACTGGTGCACATTTTGCTGTTAGATGCAGCAGAAGTCAAAAGTGAATGCCACTAATACAGAACAAGCAGCTGGAGAAGAGCCTCTGCCTTTGTCCTGCAACAGCCTTCTGGCCCTTCTGGGTCAGAATGAGTGGAGCAGGATTTGAACTTTTTACTGAGCTAATGATTAACACAAATTCCAGTGTTTGCCATATTGCCAACTTCATTATTAATTAAATTCCCTAGGAGACAAATTAGAGAAATATTGTACATCTTTGCCACAGATGTTTTTGCATGGCCAAAGCAGTAACTGTTCATGTAACTCGCCTATGATATAATGAAATTAAGTGATTTAAATAAATTAACAATGGACCAGATTCAGCTTTCAGTAATTACTAAGCACTGCAGGACTGATATAGCAGAAAATAACCTGTGTGGCTGCTAGCCCAAGAAAGCTCCATGGGACTTACTTTTGTCTAGTAGGGATGAGCTCTGGCAGCTGAGGAAGCAGTATTCCCTCTAGTGGACATAACACTCTGGGAATAGGGGATATGAGGTTGTGTTTATCTTCTAAAGAAATAAAATTCACAGGTGATAACACATAAAGGATGTAGAGTTATATTCTTGGGAAATTTTGTCAGTAGTTTCCTATCCTTTCTTATAGCCAGTTACTTCTTTCCTTGCATCAAGGCTTATGACTTGAGAAACAATTTGGGAAGTCAATACACAAAGACTTCTGTAGCTAAAAGAAGGTTGGGCTTACTCCTTAAAACTAATCTCCTAACTTGAAGAAGAGATGGAATCTGAGTACCAGAAATGATTCAACAAGTTGAACTCTCTTCCGCTACACATCCATCTGGTAGGCAAACAACTCTACTTTTCACATACAATGTTAGCTTCCTATACTATAAAACATAGTAAATTATAGTATAAAATACTATATTTTGATCTTATATATTTTAAGGTGAGAACTAGAAATTTTCAGGCAATGATTTTGTACTGTTATTCTGACTGTGAACCTTTTTGCCACGATATTGATCCTAAGGAAGTAAAAAGCATTAACAGATTCAAAGACAAAGACACATTTATTCCACATAAACACACTATACATACACAGGTCTAGCCTAGATAATCTACTGGTTTTGAGAGGGTGAGGAGTATTTTAGATAAAAGTTTATCTTAGATTTGATTCATTTCTTTTTCTGAGCATTCCAAACTGATTGTCAGAGAGAAGGTGTTGCCAGAGTGCCACTCTATCAGACCCAGTACGGCAGTTCTTCTGACACCAGGTTTATTGTTATTGTCTTATTAATGGACACAAAGACAAAACACTTCACTACTGCAACAGTTATAGTGATGTCAGCTTTAGTATGCGATAGTTATTACTTATTCTGTAGGATCATTCTAACATGAGTTTCTGTTTAGACTAGCTGCCTAAAAATATTCCTTCTTATCAAAACCCCCTAAACAATAAAATAGGGAGTTTTGTCCAGTATTCTTTCCAAGTAGGTCTCAAATCAGCATCACATTTAAAGTAGTGCTAAGGGATTCTGCAAGCCAAGGAAAAATATTGAAATGGAGAAATAGAAAGTGTCATTATTTTCTAAATTATGCTGATATTTCCTCCACTTCAATTAAGGATATTTTAACTAATATGACTTAAAATAAAAAATTCAGCTGTGAATTCTCTGAGTTAAATATTTCATTATAGCATTCATTTTTGACACAGGTTTGTAGAAAGACACAGGAAGATTCAGTAGCTTTGCAGCACACCTTGGCTGAGTTTTAGTTGGATACAGATGCCGTACAAATTTTAAGTGACACACATGATGAAACTAAGCAGGATGTCAGCATGCCCAGCTCCATTTTCCTCAGCTATAACAACACCACTCTGAAATGGTGTTAGAATCATAGAATCATAGAATAGTTAGGGTTGGAAAGGACCTTAAGATCATCTACTTCCAACCCCCATGCCATCAGCAGGGACACCTCACACTAAACCATGCCACCCAAGGCTCTGTCCATCCTGGCCTTGAACACCACCAGCTATGGAGCATTCACAACTTCCCTGGGCAACTCATTCCAGTGCCTCACCACCCTCACAGTAAAGAATTTCTTCCTCATATCCAGTCTAAACTTCCCCTGTTTAAGTTTGAACCCGTTACCCCTTGTCCTCTCACTATAGTCCCTCATGAAGAGTCCCTCCCCAGCATCCCTATAGGCCCCCTGCAGGTCCTGGAAGGCTGCTATGAGGTCTCCATGTAGCCTTCTCTTCTCCAGGCTGAACAGCCCCAACTTTCTCATCCTGTCTTCATATAGGAGGTGCTCCAGTCCCCTGATCATCCTCGTGACACTCCTCTGCACTTGTTCCAACACTTCCATGTCCTTTTTATGTTGAGGACAGCAGAACTGCACACAATACTCCAAGTGAGGTCTCACAAGAGCAGAGTAGAGGGGCAGGATCACCTCCCTTGACCTGCTGGTCATGCTCCTTTTGACGCAGCCCAGGATACAAGTGAAATTGTAGTGCTTCAGAAGGGTTCCTATTAAACTCTGAGGTGCAGCTACATTTTATATACATTGCAACTGTATAATTCAGTGATGCACCCAAAGACTGAGCTGGTTGAAAATATAGGTGTTCAGGATAATTTATTTTAGTATTATGGTCTTTGACTTAGACACATATGCAAATCCATGTACTTCTGTTTCAGTGCCATCACAATGATATCCACTTTACCCACAGTAAACCAAACTGCTCAAAGCCTTAAGGTGGGAAATGGAAGGAACTGAGCAAGTAGAAGCCAGTCCCAGCGCCAGACAGGGTGGGGTGTGGGTGTGCTAGGTGCTGCTGCTTGTTGCCCTCTTTTGCTTTACCCTTGGAGACAATGCACCAGCTGAATCACCTCTGCATGATCTGAGATTTTTCCCGGGCAGGGCAATTCAGTGTGTGGGATGCTTCTTTCTTCAGATGGCAAGGGATGCACAGCAGCTGTGCCAGCATGCTTGCCTGGTTTTAAGCCAGTGTCAGTGGCCGTCCTGATATATCTGTGTTGCATTTGGAGGGGAGTCAGTGGTCAGGACCCTCCATCCCTGGTGTTGCTGGTAGCTTAGTGCTTTTCCAGATATGCCCAAACAGGCTGCTCATGGGCTGCCTGCAGGCAGGCCTTAGGCAACCTGACAGGCAATAGTGTGGATGGGAGAGTACATGCTAGTCAGCTGCTTGCATGCACTCCTGAGACTGCTTTTTAACAGCAATGTAGAAATACCTAACGTAGGCAATTATAACAGGAGTGAATCTTCACCTTTATAGAATGAATAAAGGCTTGAACCAAATCTCAGATCTGAAGACTGACCTCTCATTTCAGACTGTAGCAGGGTGCCTTCTTACCTGTGAAGCATAATCACAACTAGCCAGAAAGAAAAGGTCTGACTGTGATGTTTAATGCTTTTCAGGGTGTGATAATTTCTAAACCAGGAAGAAATAGGAAAAAAGAAATTATTTTCTTTTTTGAAATGAAAACCCCTAGCCCACACTAGATAAACCCGACCTAACTTTTTATACTGAAGTATTCTGATGAGGCAAGAAGAAGCCAATTAAAAAGGAAACAAATGCCCAAAAATTAAGCCAAACCCCAGCATATAAATATAAATAATACATGTCAATAAATAATGTATATTTATATATAATCTATATAAGTATAAATAGTAACTATATATTTGCATTTCTACCAACGTTTAAACTTTAGTGTTAGTTTTGATATAGCTCTATTTAACGTGCACTAAATGCTTTAAAGCAGTTAATCAAATGTATTTCATTTCACTGAGAGAGTTACTAACAAAGAAGGAGTGAGAACATTAAAAAATGTAAATCTAGGAAAAACACAGGCATCATTTGTTACCTGCATAAGAACTACAACAGCCTACAAACAAATACAAATGGCAGCTTTTTGAATATGAAACATAATAAGTAATAATCAGCATCTTACAGCCTGATAGCCAAAGGCACTGACATTTGAACAGTACGTCTTCTCTAAGCTCAGATAGCTTGGTAGCGCGTATCTGCAAGTGCTTAGCCATGTTAACATAAACCCTCATTAGACAGGATTAGGCAAGAAACAGTGACAAACAGAGTGGACACTAACCCTCTGAGGAGCCAATTCAGACACTACAGACTAATTATGCTTTTAAATGACTTTAAGATTCAGGGAATGAATATCAGTGGATGTGCATATGACTACATGGGGAATTGTGTTTTACATACTACAACCTGTTTGTATTTTGCAACAGCTTTAAAATTACTTCTCCTCCATGATCAGTTGTCAAGATTTTAAACTGTTTATTCTTCAGGATCCCTGGGCAATGATCAGGTCAATGATGATATTTAGATATTTTTCCCTGTTAAGGGGAAAATTTCCAGGAACTAATCACATAGCAGTATTTCCCATAAGTGGCTATCAGTAATCTGCATTAAAGATGCAGTTTAGGGACAGTAATAGGCCCAAGTTCCAGTATTGTGAAATGCAGTAGCTTTCGCTCTAGGTCCCATTACCAGAAGTCCTGAGTAAGGACGACCTTAAGACATTAATATATTAGTGGAAACACTTCAAAGTGCTTATACATACCCAAATTCCATCTTAATTTTTTATTACTGATTTTCTTAAGTAAAATTTTTAAAGAAAGCTTATTTTGATTAATAAATGCAAGTGACAATATTTTTCCATGCATTTTCTGATAAAAAATCACTCAGAACTGCACACAAAAAGTCTTGTGCATTAATTTCTGATTACGCTAACACAGAATGAAATCCTGATCTGCTCATCTTTAACAGCAATGTTATTTCCGATACCTTTTACAAAAGTCATGCCATAAACAGAAAGAAAAAGAATTAAGACAAGGTTCATTCAAAACCTGGTATTTCAGTCAGCAAATCAACTGTGAAAATCTGTTTTTCCTACTCTTTCTATATTAAGTAATACATTTGTTTGATTTCATGGATCATCTGTGCAGAAATATGATAGCAGCAGCATGTACACAGAACCCAGAGGTAGAGAGAAACTCTTTTACTTCAGCCCAGTAGCTAGGAGGCAAGAAGGCATTTATTAGTACTGATTGTTATAGGCATGGCTCTTAGTGTAGCATCTGTAGGAATATTATGCATAAGACTGTATCTATGGGAGAGAGGAGAATTGGGATTAAAACAAGGATGGAAAGGTGGTTGAAAATGAAAGGATAGAAGAAAAATGCAAGAATGCCCTTTGGTAGAATCCATTATCCTAAACCCCAGTCTTGGGAACATAAGAACACCCTTGGCATAAACAGTTGTGTTGAGGTCAAGTGGGATTAGAAGAATATATATTTGGATGCCTGAGGCTATGTCACAAAAAGAAAATATTAATTAAAAAAACAAGCTAGAGGTTTTACATGCCTTCAAACTACTTTTTCTTTTAATACATTCTTTGCTTTTTACCATCAGTGGACTTGATTTTGATCTCACTTGTATTGGTTTTAATCAGAATAACTCAGTGTAAACCAGGGCATTGTTCTGACCTCAAATCAACCTAAACAATGGGAGGGTCTTATTTGCAGCATATTGCTTTAGTACAGCTGGTTTAAACAAGGCTACAATTGCAGTCAGTAAAAGTTAGGATGTAACAACACTAATCTGCAATATGACAAAGGGGCTGCTGATAGGGCAAGATTTCATAACGTAGTCTGGTTTGGAGTCAGGGTTGAAGCATCTGATTCCCTGGGAGTGCTTTTAACACGAAGGTCACCTTGGGGGCTTATGTTATGTTTACCTGACCTGAGCTTTTCCTAATCTACATATAACAACAGTTATACATTTTCCTTCAGTTTAGCTAGTCAAGATCAGTGAACCAGCTGTCCTCAGTTCTGTTGCCACAGGACTTGTTATTTTCAGTTTCCCAGCCTTCAGTTCTGACATATGCTCCTGCGTGTTTGGGCTGGCTACTTACGAAAGGCTTTAAAGTGCCTTGACAGCTAAAACAACAGATCCTAAGGATCCTGTAGGCTCTGGAGTGAACAGAAACAGATTAAGCTGCTCTGGAAGTCGGACTGGGAAAGGTCAGGAAACCAACATGTTGCTCTGCTGAAAAGGGACAAGAAAAGATGAGAACAAGAATGCCTTGATCAGAGACTTGCATGTGCGCTTTCGAGGGGCAAGTTTTGTTATGTGAAGTCACATTCTTCAGGAACTAGGTTGAGACCTTTAACTATGTTTAGACTGTGACCTGAACCATATTTGTAACAAGATCTTGCAGCTCGGGAAAAGGACTGCGTTAAATTGTTGCCATTTGACTCTTGGTGGTTTACTCTCTCACCCTGCCATTATAAGATACGTCCTCAAGTACTCAAGTACACATGTGGTGCCCCAATCTCTTCATGAATTAGATACACTTGTTTGTTTATTAAAACTGAAAGAAGCATTTTTCTATGCAAACTTTAAAAATATTTTCTGTTTTGGTGCATGACGACAAAATGTAAGAATTGTTTCATTATTGTACTGCTAAACATAGTTTTGGCCCACACCCTGCAAAATTGTGCTTCCGTATTGTGTGTCATTAAAGCAACTCCATGCAATCTTTCCACCTACTTATGTTAGTATAAAACCTCTATTATTTCACTGAATTTATCTTGTATTTCAGACTCATTGGATATAATAAAAAAATTACACTCTTCTGTTGTTTTATAGATTGTGCTTACTTATTTTAATGGTAAAGTGTAATGACGCACCCTGAGCTGATGAAGGGCTGCCCCAGGAGGGATAGTGAAAAAAAAGAAAAGGTTGGAATGCATTCTTGTACTATTATTTCAATTTCTCAGGTTTGTATTAAATTCAACTTGAGTATCATTGGTTGCAAAAAACCTCATATGTTTAAGCTAGAGAAAGTAAGTATACTGCATTAAATAGATTAGTTGATCATTGTTTATAAAGCCAATTGCTCAATAAACACTTTATTTTCCTAACAGAACTGATATTCAACTTGTCGATTTGTGTAAACAATATGTATGTTCTTAATGTATATCTTTATCTACAATAGTAAACATAAGCAACCTTTTGCCTATCTTATAATGCCCCTAAAGGCATTATGGGTTAACGGTGATTTAATCCCCTTATGCATGCATAATATGACAAGCTTTGCATAAATGATAATAAATAATTGGTATGTATAAATAATTCATCATTTATTTTTGCAGTAGAAATAGAATTCTTAGACATATTTTAAACAAAGGGAATAGCAAACATGATTTCAATCAGAAAAAGGGTTAAATCACATCACACAAAACAATGTTTCAAATAATCAAGACTCATGCGTGCAACTTATATTTTTATGTCTTTCATGCTAGCATATTATATTGCTACCTTGTTCTCAAGTATGGAACAATATATATTTAACAGCATCATAAAATAATGGAAGAATTAGATGTTATATTGGACATTTATTCTCAAAGAAGAGGGAATAATATATCAGAAAAAATAAATGCATGTACTGTGTTCTCTAGAAAAGTGGACAGTATGGGTGGATTTCAGTTTTTTTCTGCAATTAATTTTGGTGTTTTGGGAAGATTCTTCTAACTCTCCCAGTGCAGCTAATGACTGATACAATTTTAAAACATTAATATTTGTAGTAATTTCATATTTGACAATAGTTCTACAGTTGCACAATAAATAATTGGATCACTTTTGGGGTACGAAGTAATATCCTAAAAAAGGAAATAAAAAATAGTGTTACTGTAAATAGGAAATAGTTTTATTAGTTAAGAATCATTAAGATTTCAAGATTCAATGTGCATAGCAGTGAATTAATGTCAAGAATGTAATGCCATCCTTATTCAGAAAGATAGTCAAATACACACTTAAGCTTAGCACATGCGTCAATCTCATTGAGTTTACATTATTCTCTCCAGAGTATATTTTTTTTCACTAGGAAGACACTAATTCTTAACTACCATCAAACCACAGACTCAACTTGCTTCAGTAAGTCCGTCTGAAGTTTCTCAGTCTTCTCTAATTTTGACCAAGATAAAGAGTGCTGGCATTTGCAAATGTTGGCATGTCATTTCTTAACCCTTTCTACTGACAATTGTGTTCATGGCTACATACAGCAAGTAGGGATGATCACAGTATCTAAGGAAATTCAAAATGCTGTGATGAAGGAAAACCCTACAATTACTGTATATTGGTTGGTTTTCCCACTACTATTAAATATTGCTAGCTGTAGTAAGGAACTGTGAGATACATAGGTATTAATATATTACTTTGTTAAAAAAATAACCTCTATACATATATTCTGAGTTTTAACTATTTTCTAATCAAAAGCAGAACCTGAGCTCTCTCCTCATGACAGCTTAAAAATCATATATAAACAATGTTAGCCATTTTGAAAGTACAAGTTAATGCATATTTATTATTTGTTTATAAAGCAGAGAATTGTGACGTGCACAAATTTGCCTTTGCTCCTATCATGTCAGGCCACTCAGTTGTTTCATTATACATTATTCATATTTTTAATTAGTTTAAACTAATTTCCTGAATATTAATTAATAAATCCCCAAAGTTTTCCTATTTCCCATTTAAAATTAGATAAGAACTCTTGATACTATCTGGTAGAGTAGCAAATTTAAATAAAATATAATCTATTTTGGTTTGCTTTATTAGCAGCTCACCTAGAATTTGAATGTTTTTATTGACTATTTTGCTTGGACTTCTTTCCTGACACTTCAGCAACTGACTATGCCTTAAAAGGCATAAGACTTACAAAAAGTCCCTGCTTAAATCCAACATGTTGAGTCTCGGAATTCCTTCTCAGCTGCCATCTGACCCCAGAGTCATCCAAAATCCATAAGTTTGTTTTTCTCTTATGAGTTCAGCTGCCTTCACATCGAACTGCCTGTCCCTTGGCCCTGCAGGAGCTGCTTCTTCTCTTGGGAATCCCAAGCAGTTTAGGCATTCAGGTAATATCGGAGATCTTTCAGGCTCATATTTCCTCCACTTACCTCACCAGCACCACCCAGAGCGTTAGATATTTTCCTGGGACATGTAATGATTTGGCCCACTGCAAAGAGGCACAAATGCAGAAAATAGCAGTCAGTGCCTGTTATCCAACAGCTCAGTGATCAGAGCATCCACACAGGATGAAGGACATGTGTATTTCATTTCTTCTTTCTCTTGTGGATTGTCTACACCAAAGCCTATGATTTATGTGTGGTTTTGATTCCTTGGGCTGCAGCTATTCCGTGTGGCATGGGAAAACATATAATTTAGGAAATCAGAGATAACAAAATCGTAATTCTGATTAGATTTGGCTTCCAGTCTTGGATGCACATTTCACTATTTATACAAAATAGTCATTGAATCAGGGTGCGTGAGCTACCTACGTCATCATGTTTTGTAGCCTGTCTGTGCCTGTGCATTCACCTGAGCATTGAAAAATGCAAGCTCATATCCCTTCAGGCATAGGAAAGAACTGGGACCATATCCCACACCTCCTGTTCTGTGGAAGAAGTGTTAATGAGAAGCCTTTTTTTTCAGAGATCAGCTCTCTAAGACAGGGCACCACTTGGCCAAACCAGGACCAGTGCCAGAGCAAGAAATGTTCCAGAAACAGTCAGTCAGGGACTGATGGAGTTAGGACCAAAGTAATGCAGATTTAGATGGGTGCAGCTTCACAACATTCTGTATCTTAAAAAAATGTGCCTCCTCCACCTCACCTATTTGAGACCTTTGGTTTTGGCGAGCTGCACATGCAGCTCCCTAACACAGTAGAAAATGTATTTTTTTCTATTCTCAGAGGGGATTGTTTCCTGCAGGGCAGTGAAATAAATGGACACGCTGGCCATAAAAACGTCACAGTGCCAAGGATGTGGCAGGAGTGAGTGTGAAGGCTAGCAGAGAACAAAAAGTGGAGACAGAGCTGTTAGATCAACCCATCGAGTACTCAGCTGCACCCTGGGGTCAAGGCACAGACTGCTCTCCATGTCTCCTGTCGATGAGTGGAAGGAACTCCTTGCCAGCAGGCTGACTTTTGGGAGTCCCATGACGGGCATTTCTACTCAGCTGAGGACTGACTGTTCTGATGAACATGAAGGTAGCTAAGTTAGGAACTTTATAACACTGGTAGTGTTATAAAGTTCAGACTATTTTTTGATCTGCTCGGTAACATGAGAAACTGTTTTATTAAGATAGTATGATGACTCACGCATAAGGAAATTATTGGTTTTTCCTTTAATTTCTATAATGCTTTGAATTTTTCTTTGTTCCATAGAAGTCAAATTATTCAGCATCTTGAAAGAGAGAATTCTGGTTCCATTAGAAAGAGGAATAGTTTGAGAATATCAGAAATGTTTCTTGGAAGGGGTTTGTTTCTGATGTACCTCAACTTTGCCGGAACGATGTCTTACTTTTTAAGAAAGAAAATGTATTTTATCTTGCAATATGTGTAATATTACTTCACGTGGAATTGATAATTTATCAGTTAGGCCTCATTCTTTTAATCCCTTCTGTATGCTGTAAATTTCAATATAATTGATAGTAGCTGATTAGCTGCTAATTTCTTTGCTTTCTCTGGATATCTTTGCTCCAATAATAAGAAAATAAGAGGCATTGCAAGTAAGGTCATTAAAATTATATGCAAAGAGGAAAAACCTGAGTAAACATCCGATTTTAACTGAATGTTCTCTTAAATTGATAATTTCTTAATTATTTTTTTCTTTGAGGCATGCTGAACAACAAATACCAAAGACTTACAGTAAGTAAGAAAACCCGTGTAGGTTATTGTTTGACTTCCACTTTGGCTTTTCCCCTCAAGTATTACTTCTGTCTTAGCCATTTAAAAGAACCAGTGCAATCATGGATGCCACTTACAACCTACACAGTAGAAATTAGAGCCTTTTAGAGAAAAGATATTTGGCTGATAAAAACCTAGCTCCTTAAACTTTGGTGTGACATAATATTTCTTTTGGCAAGGGGTCACGAGTGCTCAGCATACATCATCACCAACTTATTAGATCTTGAGGCAATTACCTGAAAACAAACAGAAGAGACAAGCCCTGTATTGAACTACAGAAGCCAGAAGAAAATAGCCTATGGCACTCCATTATTCCAGAGCATCATCAAAGGCTAGGAACTGGCTGCAGTTTAAAGAAAGGAGAGCATTGTTTTCATGTAACATCTATACAGTATAGGGACTTTACTGTGTTATTTTACTACCGATTCAAGTTACATCCAAACTTGCCTTTTTTATAATAGGGCAGTGGAAAGAACTTTCAGTTTCTACCTAAAATAGTATATGCAACATATTGCTTGATTAGCTAAGTATTAAAAATCCAATTAAATGCTCCCATTTCATGGGAAATCACATGAGGAATTTTGATAACTATTACTGAAAACTAAGTATATTAAAAAATTCCTTATGATAGTATGCACCAAACCAAGAACTGAATCTAAGGAATCCATGGAATCATCTAAGCAAACTGACCTTTATAATTTTGAATGTAAATATGCATTACTGAAAAAAAGATTTCAAATTTAGCTGATATATTTTACTAATTTCAGTAAGAAACAACATTTTTTCCCCTACAGGAAAAGATAACCCCTTGAGAGAAAATATGTATTATTGTAAACATGACACAACTAAATGTTATCATTAGGCTAGCGCTTTTTAATTATTTTCAGTAATGTGCTTCACAATGTGTTGTGATAAATATAGTGGTAATAATAGAATGTAGCTTCACTCAGGTATGGTAAATATCAAGAATTAAGATGCAAAAACTTTTGTGATTCTTATTTAGAAAAAATCTTATTAAAAGAAAATTTAATTTTTAATTTTCAGGAAAGGAAAATTATTGTTAGAGGTATCTGATTGTGTTTGTCACTTGTTTCTTTTCTAGCTATTAAATAGACAATCTTCTTTGCACACCAATTGAATTATGCTAGAATATCATGTACCACAAGTTTACATTTTAAACACAATAAATCTCTAATTAACATTTTAAGAAACTAGCTGGTTTAAGTTAAAGTTTTATAATACTTCATAGAATCTTTTATCTTGAGCATGTATTTAAATATGTAGAATGTCAATATTGCCTTCCTTATATCCTGTTTTTTTCTCTCTTCCTTACCCAAAATAAAATAAAACCAAGACACTCCAAGTACATAAACTGAGATCCTAAAAGATATAAAGGAATCCTTTGTATCAGTAGTGGATTCTGAACCTAGAGCCCACAAAACATAATGCTGAAGGTTTGCACATGATGGTGTAGGGTGGAGGATGAGGAGCAATGGCATCCTTCTATACTCTTGCCCCCTTTCCTATAGCTTAATGATCAAATGATTTGTAGGCTATCTTTCTTCCAATATAGGGTTACCTCAAACACATTCTGCATTCTCTTGGCTTCTGCATCACATTGCAAGGCAATTAACAGCTACTATTCTTAATTATACTGAAGAGCTACTAAAAACACAAAAGCAGGGGGATCAGTGAAGGCTATCACAGTAGTATTTCACACTGCCTTGTCTGATATTTCAGTTCTGAGGCAAGATTGAGACTGTAAATAATTTTCCATGTTCTGTATAAAGAATTTTGTAGAAAGCCAATCCTTTTCTCATAAGGAGATGTAGAGAAGTCTAACTGAAAAAGAAAAAAAGCAGGTTGCTGGACATGCAGTATGACTTCGAATTAATGCTTGCAAAAATTGCTCTACCAAAATAAAGAAGAAACAACTGTGAAAATGATTAGTTCATATTTCTTTTCAAAACCAAATTTTTTATTTGCAATCGTCCCTGAACAACAGTAACATAAACTTAGCTTTTTCCATAGTAATTTCTCCTTTGCTATTACTTATTTACTACTGCCAGTCTTTATCTTTTCATCTCTTCAAAGTCACTAGAGTGATTTACAATAGTCTTGTAAGTTTCATGTGAATAGCCTATGGAATGCTAGGATTTTGTCAAATTCTTTCCCACAAGAGGTTTCAATTTGTTCATCATCTCCTCCTGGTATCTGGTTTCAAGACATGATGTGCAGAATTACCTCTAATACCAGTTCTGCAGATACAATGCATTAGCAGAGAAAATTAGACACAATTCCTTTTAGATCTGATGTGATGCCGTTGTCTTTAAGTTGTCAGGGTGTCGAATTAATGGCAACTGGAGAAGGTTGCCATGACTTAAAGGATCACAGTAAAAGGAAAAACAATCCTTTATATTTCTTCTGAGGAAAGGAAGGCAGCTAAGGCAGCTGTTACATATTGTTCTGCTGTGAAGCTCCCCCAACATATTTTTACTTTGTTATGCTAGTAGAGATGTATGCATGTATGTACAAATATGTGTATGCATATATATATAAAATTCCTTATATAAAATTAAAGCAAAATAGCATACATGCGGTAAATTTAACTGAAAAAAGAAAAAACAAAACCAAAAAATTTATAATTTTAAGCTTGCTCAAATACAGTTTTTTCATGATGTGTTATTTTAAAAAGACTTTTTCCCCCAAACAACCTGAAAATTCTATTAAGTTTCTATTAAGTTAAAACCATACATACGGTCATTACAAAATCTCATTTTATAAACATGAAAATGGTGGCAATTGCCTTTTAAGTAAAAAAGAAATCAAATCACATATTGAATACTATTTGTTCTGCTAACAAAATGATAATATTTAATTACTTACACATTGGGAAGTTTGGTATTTGTTTTGTTTAGTTTTTGTAGTTAAAAAGTGGAATTGTAAATAAGCATAATATTTTAATTTCTGCAGGAGAAATGCTTTCTTAGAAAAACAATTTGAGAATGACATTTGTACAGATACAGGAAGTTCAAAAGTGATCCTAGAAAGGGTGGATAAGTGTTCAAGGGTGCCCTGTGGGTTTGACAGTGGATTTTTGCATAGACTCTGATTAAGCTAGAGAAGTTAGGGGGTCTGGAGTCCTGGATGCATGGTTGTACAAATTGTGTGGCTGAGAACTTTCCTGTAGGCAGAAAGACAGCAAATGCTGCTAAAATCCTTAGGTGGAAAACATTAAAATGTGCAGGTCAGCTCTTGAGTTGAATTTAAATACACTGCTCTCAGTTCATGAGGCCACATATATGAGTACTTACATATGTGGGTAAGTTTGTCTGTCGTCTTTTACAGATCATAGAATCATAGAAGAGTTAGGGTTGGAAAGGACCTTAAGATCATCTAGTTCAAACCCCCCTGCCATCAGCAGAGACACCTCACACTAAACCATGCCACCCAAGGGTCTGTCCAACCCAGCCTTGAACACCGCCAGCGATGGAGCACTCACAACTTCCCTGGGCAACCCATTCCAGTGCATCACCACCCTCACAGTAAAGAATTTCTTCCTCCTCATATGCAATCTGAACTTCCCCTGTTTAAGTTTGAACCCGTTACCCCTTGTCCTCTCACTACAGTCCTTAATGAAAAGTCCTTCCCCAGAGCCCCTATAGCCCCCCTTCAGATACTGGAAGGTTGCTATGAGGTCTTCACACAGCCTTCTCTTCTCCAGGCTGAGCAGCCCCAATTTTCTCATCCTATCTTCATATGGGAGATGCTCCAGCCCCCTGATCATACTGGTGGCCCTCCTTTGGACATGTTCCAAGAGTTCCATGTGCTTTTTAAGTTGATGACACCAGAACTGCACACAATACTTCATGTGAGGTCTCACAAGAGCAGAGTAGAGGGACAGGATCAGCTAGGGGCCAGGTTAGGAAAGCTAAGGCCCAGTTAGAATTAAAGTTGGCTAGGGATGTTAAAGATAACAGGAAGGGATTCTATAGGTACATTGCAAATAAAAGGTTAGGGACAATGTGGGCCCTCTCCAGAAGCTGTCGGCAGAACTGGCTACCCTGGATTTGGAGAAGGCTGAGGTTCTTAACTACTTCTTTGCCTCAGCCTTCACCTGCAAATGCTCTGACCACACCACCCAAGTCTTGGAAGGCAGACATAGGGACAATGAGAATGAAGATCCTGGGCCCACTGTAGGAGAGGATCTGGTTTGAGACCGTCTTAGGAACCTGAATGTATACAAGTCCATGGGGCCTGATGAAATCTATCCATGCAGGTCCTGAAGGAGCTGACAAATGAAGTTGCTAAGCCACTGTCCATCATAGTTGGAAAATCATGGCAGTTGGGTGAAGTTCCCGATGACTGGAAAAAGGGAAATATAACCCCCATTTTCAAGAAGGGGAAACAGGATGAGCCGGGGAACTACAGACCTGTCAGCCTCACCTCTGTGCCTGGCAAAATCTTGGAGCAGATTCTCCTGGAAGGCATGCTGAGGCACATGAGAAACAACAAGGTGGTTGGTGACAGCCAGCATGGCTTCACTAAGGGGAAATCCTGCCTGACCAATCTGGTGGCCTTCTATGATGGGGCTACAGAACTGATGGACAGGGGTAGAGCAGTTGACGTCATCTACCTGGACTTGTGCAAAGCATTTGTCACTGTCTCACATGACATCCTTCTCTCTAAATTGGAAGGACATCAATTTGATAGGTGGACCTCTCTGTAGATAAAGAACTGTCTGGATGGCTGCACGCCATCAACAAAGAGTTGTGCTCAATGGCTCAGTGTCCAGCTGGAGACCAGTAACGAGTGGTGTCCCTCAGGGATCGGTGTTGGGACCGGTCTTGTTCAATATCTTTGCACTGGTGACATGGACAGTGAGATTGAGCACGCCCTCAGCAAGTTTGCCAATGACACCAAGCTGTGTGGTTCGATTGATACATTGGAGAGAAGGAATGACATCCAGAGGGATCTTGACACACTTGTGAGGTGGCTGATGCCAGCCTGATGAAATTTAACCATGCCAAGTGCAACGTCCTCCACCTGGGTCAGAGCAATCCTAGGCACAGCTACAGGTTGGGCAGAGAAGAAATTGAGGGCAGCCCTGTGGAGAAGGACTTGGGGTCGTTGATCGATGAAAAAATGAGCATGAGCAGGTAGTGTGCGCTTGTTTTTAACAATGCTAATTTGGTGAGAGATGCTATTTACATATTAACTTTATATTGTATATCTATTATGAAATAGGGAAGCAATTAAATTAATACTTACATACAAATTAAAAAATCTACAGTGAAACCTTGTAAGCAAATAGTATTTTTATTCTCCGTCCACAACACTTTACCTGCTTTATCTCTGAGAAAGCCTGACTAAATAAGTTTTGAAATATATCTAGTTCTTTGTCTCTGTACTACTGAACATTCTCCAGAACCTAAAAGCCCTGAAATTCTTCTACCTTGAACTCCAAAGTAAGTATCTGTAAGGACTGTCTGGTTAATCATCCAAGCTGTGCTCATCTGTGAGTCAAAGGATAAGGAAATAATTGGTTTCTTAGGTAACAAGCCCCATATTTAACAGGATTTTATAAACCAAAAGAAAACTGTCAAATTTCAACGAAATCTAAAGTATGTTTTAAGACGTTCTGATGTAAAGTGCTCCACATGTGATACATATCTGATTGAACACCCTGCCCTGGTTTGATTTAACATATGTGTCCAGGGAGTATTTGGCTGTACCTGTGGTATTTTGGACTGGAACTGCCATGTTTTCATGAATGACTGAGATAAGCTTCAAACAAAAACAAGACCAGCAATGTTCAGATCTCATGCAATTGGAGTGGAAGTAGTCACAGCCGCTGCTGTTAGGTTAATATCAGAAGCACAATTCTGAGATTGCCTACTTTTACGATGAAGACCTGTAAGCCTTCTTTCATGAAAAAGCAAATACTAATTCTGATCCTTCCTCAAACTGCTTCCTTGTACCAAACTATTAAATTTACAGGTTCTTAGCTCCAGTCAGATAGCTTCTCCACATCCTAGTTATGAGCTAGATTTTGTAAGAGCCAGCTGGTAACCACAGGGACTTCATCAAAAAACCCAGCGCTGATACCAGATCAGAAAGCTCTTGCTGTTGGAAATGACATCGTTTCTCATAACGGTCTTCCTCCAAGCAGGGCAACTGCCAGAACAGGCTTTCCATGAAGGATCCTTTGAATGAAGAATACATTCATTTCCCCAACCTGATCAACTTTTTAAAAATCTATCAAGGAGCACAACAATGTTATCAGCTTGCTAGCATCAGCTGTTCAGATTCAGTTGAGATGGCTTGTAATTGAAAGCAGAGATTATGAAGGTTTGACTTTTTTTTCCATAGAAAAATTGTTAGACCTGCAATAAAAAATATCTGTGTTATCACCATACTGACAGACAATGATAGATTATCTTCATCACAGATATTTATTAGTGGCAAGTAGATATAAGCTAGCCCAACTCAGAGAATCCACTACATGTTCACAAATGCCAACAGTCCTATCAGTCAGAATGAGCACCTCATGACTGCTCTCAGAATAAAGATAAAACATCAAGGAAGACTTTGAGCATGAAAATCCCAAAACTGTAGCCTCAAAATCCTATGTGAGGCAGGTGACTACCTAGCTCAGTAGGAGTCTATATTCACAAGGTACTTTTCATTCCAACCTGAAAACTTCCTTGAACCTTCACTTCCATGTTGTACAGTAGAGTTACGTTTGCCTGAGGAGCTTGCTTCCAAAAACTAAGCAGACAACACCTTCATTAACTCAATAATAATTGAAATTAGAGAAGAAACTCTGGAAATTAAAAATAAACAACATCAGGGTGTTCATAAAAAGCAGTTTCAAAAGCTGTCTTTCTTTTATAAGTGACTGAATGCCCTAAGAACATTTCAGATGATTTAGAAAGGGATTCACTCTTACGTTCTCACTAATGCATTGATTATAGGAGAGTCCAAACAGGGCTATGAACTTTTTTGCAGAAAAATGGAAAACAATGCAAGATCTATGAAATAAGCAGCCTGTAGGTGCTTAAGGGCATCACTTCAATTGTATGATCAGAGCATGGAAGGCAATAACTCCACGTTCTGGTCTCTGGTCCTGGAATTATATCCATTTTGTGGATCAGTTTTATTCTGATAACTGTTTTAATTAAGACAATGCAATTCAAAATTATGTATAAAACTGAAATTAGGGTGCTGATTGGGACTTATAAACTAAAAATCATCTCGACTAATCTTTTCCTTTTCCCTGAGAAAGTTCTCTTGCTGTCAAGATGTTATGTAAACAGTTATTGCAAAAACCAGTCATTCTTTTTAAAAAAAGTGAGATGGTTACTCAGTTTCTGGGAAGAGCAAATGTAGACACCAATCTTCAGGAGAAAGTTCTGAGCTCCAGGTCATAAATGAATAGTAATGCTTGAGAGCATAATTTGCATGCCCAAGCTTTAGAAATGGTAGAGCTTCAAACAGATTTCCTTTCACAAGGTACATTATCATCTAGCTTTAACTAGCTTTCTACTTAATGTGCGCTTCCATCTCAGCCAAGCCCTAGCTCTCCACAGTCACACTAGAGGATAAATGCACCTCTAATTTCAAGTTCAGAATCTGCTGTAGGTATTAAACTCCAGAAAGTTAGGCTTTCCTGACCAGATCACCATTTCTTCAATATTTTTTTGAATGGAATCTTTGCCAGAGGATCAAGTTCCCAAAGCTGAAAACAATTAGGAAGGACATCTTTTGAAATGACTGAAATCAGTAAAAAGAAATAATCATATAAAACCTTCTGATAACATTTTATTAGACTTCCAAACGTCAGTGTTACAACTGAGGAAAGAAAGAAACAGAGGTTATGAAAACAACAGCAAAGTGGAGATGAAAGCAGCTAGAAAAATAATGAAAACGTATGTAACAGTTGAAAGAAAGGAGAAGTTATTTGCAACAAATATAGAAGCAAAAAAAAGTAGAAGTCTGATAAAGGAACTGAAAGGATACAAAGAAAAAAAAATATTTAGCTATGAAGAACTGGGAAATTTATAATTAAATTGAATCAGAAATTGTCCTCAAAATGACACAGGCTCATTGCTAGGCAGATACAGTTAGATTCACCAATAAAAACATGGAAAAGGCAAAAGTGCCTGCTAAATATTTCTACTTTGTAAGAAAAATAATGAGGATTACGATTAAAAGAACTGTTTCAGATGTAATACAGAAATGCTCTATAATAGTTATTTGATTAATATAGAACTCCTAGGAGACTGCGAGAAAATGTGCAAGGGGGTGAAAGGGTAAACAAGAAAAGTGGGGGTAAATACAGTCATGTTAACCTCACATCAGTCCTGAGGAAAACAGTAGGATGACTGGTATGAGACTTGATTAATAATGAAAGGAGAGAAATATAATTAATGCCAATCAATGTGCTTTTATAGAAAATAGGTCTTGTCAAACTAATTTGATATTTTTGTGAGATTACAAGTTGGGTTGATAAGGTAGTAATGTTGATACTTAGGCTACTGCAGGACATTTGATTTCACATTATGAGTGCATTGGTGCCGAAGTTTAACGCCAGCTGACAACTAAGCAGTTCCTCAGTTCCTTAGTTCCAGCTGACAACTAAGCCTCTCCTTCACTCTCTTGTGGGGAGAAAATTGGAAAAGTAAAAGTGAGAAAACCTGTGGGTTGAGAAGAAAGTTTAATTAACAAAGCAAAAGCTATGCAAGCGAGCAAGCCAAAGTAAGGAATTCATTCAGCGCTTCCCATGGGCTGGCTGGTGTCCATCCATCTCAAGGAAAGCACGGCTCTTTCTTGCAGGATGGTGACTTGGGAAGACAAACGCCATCACTCAAGTTCCCCCTTCTTCTTCCCCCAGATTTATATGCCGGACATGATGCCATAAGATACATGATATCCCTTGGGTCCACTGGAATCAACTGTCCTCTCCCACCTTCTTGTGCACTCCCAGCCTACTTGCTGGTGGGGTGTGTAAAAAGCAGAAAAGACCTTGACTCAGTAATAGTGAAAACATCCCTGTGCTATCAGTATGGTTTTCAGCATAAATACAAAATATAGCTCAGTACTAGCTGCTGTGAAAAAAAAAAATCTAGCCTGGCCAAAACCAGCACAATTGGTTAAGAAAGATCCAAATTAACATAGCACACATTAAGTGCCTTAAAACTTGTCTGACAAACATCAAGATGTAATAATAAATGGGATATCATCACCAAGTAGTTCTGTTTCTAATAGGACCCTATAGAGCATGGTCTTGAACTATTATTTCTGAAAACATTAATTGATAATGTTGGGATATTACAAAATTGACTTCTTTGAGACTTATAGAAGACAAAAAAATTACTAGAAAGTTAAAAAAAATCACAGGAAAGAAATTATATAATCTATATTTAGTAGAAAGCTCAATGTATGTTCGTAGCATCCTAGAATAGTTAGGGTTGGAAAGGACCTCAAGATCATCTAGTTCCAACCCCTCTGCCATGGGCAAGGACACCTCGCACTAAACCATGCCACCCAAGGATCATATGTTGCTCATACTCTTAGCTCCCTTGTAGCATACCTTTGTCTTAGGTGCCTGGTTTATACATCAGTTGTGGCAGGGTAAGGTCAGGCATAGGATAAATTCTACACTCTTTTCCTTTAGTGGCTATCAGGGTTCTCTGCTTGGCACCTTTTCAACACTCTGGCATCATCAGCTATAACTGGGGAGAAGAGGAACTGGATTTGAGAAGTAGTTTTGGCCAAGCAAATGTGTAGGCAGATGTGGGCCTTGCTAGCCAGCAAAAGACCTTTGAGAGCTTCTACTATGTGAAACCCAGGACAGTGTGAGCTTCTCTGAGCAATATTGTAACATATCTGAAGGGCTTGGGGGACGTAACTTTCAAAGAATATGATAAATACTGAGTGGTGCTGCTGGCACTGTGTGTCTCGCACCAAGTAGCTGAACATCTTGCAAATCTGTGGCCACCAACAAAGAATGGATGTGTATGAGAAATCTACTGTTTTGTTTGAACATTTCTCCAATGTTTGGAAGTTTTCCTAGTGTATAGTCTTTTCACAGGCTTTATCACAAAAGGCTAGACCTAGCCTGGAGCAGTCCATGTTCTGTATCTGAGCTCCTACTACTTCAGTAAAACGAATTCACTCAATGTTTTGGGGGGTTGGCTCTGAAATGAGGCTCAAAGCCAAGAAGGCTGCAGAAAAAAAGAAGTATTTTTAATATAAGCCCATGTGTTATTGTAGGCTTGAAGCACTGTGTATGAGACGTTACAGATTTGAAAACAAGAGACATACAAAATTAAGGAAGTATTTCTTGCCCTGATATTGGCAAAAAAAAGTGATCACTACTTCAAAAGCTGATAAGTTCTATTAAGCTCCGTAATTACCATCAGCTCCGTTTTCAAATATGATTGTAATCATTATTGCTCCTTTCCACCTTCAACTCTGCCTCCCAAAGGCTTCCTTCTTGTTGTCTTTTCTCCTTATCCCATGATGAAAAACAGGCACTTAAATTTTTGGCAGATGGTGGTAGAAATGCACTGCTCTCTACCGTCCCTACTGTGTCTAACTGTGGGCATAATAGCATGAGTTTCCACAGCAGGGCCTTACTGAAGGGACCCCTGCTATGTGGTCTGGTCTTCACTTAAGGGCCTGAATGGAAAACAAACACGAAGGAGCTTGTGCTACTTTTTTATTTCAGACAATTCTTTCCTAAAGGAACCCAAAGTAGTCTGCTTTGGCATACTCTTCTAGTCACCTGACAGAAACTGTGGAAGCTCCACTGGGCAGGCAAATTTACAGTCCTTTAGCTGGCACTCCTTCAGCTAGAAGCAGAAGCACGATAGTCTTCTCAGGATCATCTGCTGGCCAACTTTTCTAAGCATGCTGTTGCATAGTCTCATCAGAGACTTTACAAGGTGGAGCAAAGAAATTTTCGACAGTCTTTGAAGCTTCCTGACATGACAAAGAATAATTTTGTCATTCACTTAAATGCATATTTCAGGCTTCCCTATTAGGCTCCTCAGACACAAATGCCTAGCAAGGCCATGTTTTGCAGCTTTTACCTATTTTATCATGCTGACTTGAATTGCTAGCTGATCCTAGAACCAATGCTTACAGGAGATCTCACTTCAGACCATTTTCCCCAGGCATAGTACAATTGTAGTATAAGGTAGGGAAAGGGCAGGGAGTATTTGAGGTAAGATTTTTGCATTAGCAGTATCTAACTACAACTGCTGGAGTAAAACAGTAGGAAATAAACTTTGGAGGGGAACAGATGAATTCTGCTTGCAACCTTTGCTGAAGATCAGAAAAATATGTCCATTTTACCTTATCCTTGTATAAAATAGGGATTCAAATGAAGAAACTGCTTTTTTTTTTTTGGAATATCACATAATGATTCTAATGAAGAAACTGCTTTTTTTGGAACTGCTATAGTTGACGAGCAATATCCCTGTTCTCCCTACTTGAAATACCTCACAACCACTCTCATTTGAGATTTCTAGAAATCTGATCAGAGTTTCGTAGTTCTGGGAAAATCACGGGATTGTCAGCTATACAGGGATTATTTCATTAATGAGCACTTCTCTGGAAATTAGAAAATGCAGAATTTTTGCTTAATTTAAGATTTCACTGAACTATCTTTGAGAAATTACCTGTTAGGAAAGGCTGACAAGTTGATACAGTAAAGGTTGGGGCTGTAGCATATCATAGAATCATAGAGTCATAGAATGGTTATGGTTTGAAGGGACCTTAATGATCATAGAATCATAGAATGACTGGGTTTGGAAAGGAGGCTAAGATCATCTTTTTCCAACCTCTCTGCCATGGGCAGGGACACCTCACACTAGGTCAGGTTGCTCAAGGCCCCATCCAATGTGGTCTTGAACACTGCCAGGGATAGAACATTCACAACCTTGGGCAACCTGTTCCAGTGACTCGCAGTAAAGAATTTCAGCTTTATATCCAACCAAAGTCTCCCCTCTTTAAGTTTGAACCCATTACCCATTGTCCTATTGCAGCAGTCCCTGTTGAATAGTCTCTCTCCAGCAACCTTGTAAGACACTTTCAGATACTGGAAGGCTGCCATGAGGTCTCCACGAAGCCTTCTCTTCAGGCTAAACAGCCCAAGTTTCTTAGCCTTAGTTCCATGATCAGAGACACCTTCCACTAGCCTAGCTTGCTCAAAGCCCCAGTCAACATGGCCTTGAACACTTCCAGGGATGGGGCATCCACAGCTTCTTCAGGCAACCTGTTCCAGTCTCAGAACTTCTAGTCCACAATAGCCTCTCTCTATATATATTAAAATTATGCAGATGATACCAAAGATAATGCAGAAACAAATTATGGTAAAATTGAACTTTCAAGCATAAAACTCTTAAAGAATCATAGAATCGTAAAATAGTTTGGTTTGGAAGAGACCGTAAAGATCATCTAGTTCTAATGTTCCTTCTGCAGGCAGGGGCACCTTCTGCTAGACCAGGTTGCTCAAAGACCCATCCAACCTGGCCTTGAACACTGCCAGGAATGGCTGTCATGGGTTCAGCAGCAGCAGTCATTTTTCTCCTTCTTGGTAGCTGGTGCAGCGCTGTTTTTTGATTTTGGGCCTTGGAACTGCGCTGATAACACCAGTGTTTTCAGTTACTGCTTGGTAATGTTTTGGTCTGGCCAAGGACTTTCTGAGTCTCATGCTATGCCAGGGAGGAGGGGGAGCCGGGAGGAAGCAGAGACAGGACACCTGACCCAAACTGACCAAAGAGGTTATTCCATAACACAGCACGTCATGTCCAGGATGTGAAGACAGAGAGCAGAGACCCAGAAGGGTGTGGTGGTGGTGGACTGGGTGTGCACAGCATGGTCAGGTTTTTGGGATTGGGGGGTTTGCTGCTGGGGGGTGCACTGGCTGGGTTGGGCTTGGTGAGCAGTTGTATTTTCTTTCCTTGTATTTCTCTTGTATTATTATTGATGGTAGCAGTAGTGATTTGTGTTATATCTTAGTTATTAATCTGTTCTTATCTCAACCTGTGTGAGTTTAACTCTTTTGACTCTCCTCCCCATCCCCCCGGGACTGGGGGAAGAAAGAGGGGATGTGAGTAAGTGAGCGACTTTCGTGAGTTTTAGAGACTTAAACCACGACAATGGGGCATCCACAACTTCTCCAGGCAACCTGTTCTAGCCTCTCACCACCCTCACAGTCAAAACTTTTTTCATTATATCTAATCTAAATGTACTATTACTCCATGTCCTTGTAAAAAGTCCCTCTCCAGATTTCTTGTAGGTCTCCTTTAGGCAATGGAAGGCTAATATGTGGTCTCCCTGGATCCTCCTTTCTCCAGGCTGAACAACCCCAACTCTCTCAGCCTGTCTGCATAGGAGAGGTGCTCCAGCCCTCTAATCATCTCTGTGGCCTCCTCTGGACTCACCCCAACAGGTTCATGTCCTTCTTATGTTGGGCATCCCAGAGATAAACACAATACTGCAGGGGGTGTCTAATGAGAGCGGAGTAGAAGGGACTAATTACCTCTCTTGACCTGCTGGTCATACTCCTTTTGATGTATCCTACGTTATGGCTGGCTTTTTGGGCAGCAAATGCACACTGCTGGGTCTTGTTGAGCTTCTTGTCAACCAACATTCCCAGTCTTTCTCCTTAGTCCTGCTTTCATACCATTATCCAAGCAGCCAGTGTTTGTGCTTGACTGACTGGGATTAGGCATTTTCTAGTCTACGTAATACCCTACTTGATAACTTGAAATATTGGTCAGTTTGTAAAGGTTTTTTTGCTTGGATGAGCTGCCAAGATCTGTTTCTATGTCTCTATTTACACCCTGGAGGGTTTTTGAGGGTGTTCTTCGTCTCTGAAATCTCTGCTTCAAAGAGGCAATGCAAGTCCCTATTCGCAAACCTTCCTTTGAAGCTACACTAGATCTCTCTTGCACTCTTTTGCATTGCATGATGAAAACTTGGCCAGAAAAAGACAGCCGGAGTTTCTGATATCATGTTGCGACCCGAAAAATGCAAGTGAAATCTTTGAAAGTGTAAAAGTTTGGAACTGAAATTTTAGTGAACAATTTAGTGAAGTTATATGGCCTCCATAGGTTCACCTGCTTTCATTCTCTACACAATGCAGAACTCTACAAATGGCAAGGAGAAAATAAGGTAAATGAGAAAGGAGTATGTTTGTGACTACAAAATTAGTGAGGAGGCAAGGGAAGAAAAATTAAAAATACTGTGTTAACTGAAAGGTTGAAGCATCCTAAATATCTTTATTGATATTACATTTGAGCAGCTGCTGCTTTTAATGATGTTCAGATCTTCCTTTACCTGCAGGTAGTGATGAGCAACTCTTTCTGGCTCTCTACAGAAGATCCTTGTCTTGTGCATAATACAGATATGGCTCTCTTCAGCAGTTGAACAGTCAGATCTTATGGTAAGCATAGATGTAACAATGATAAAATAAGTGTGGGTGTTTTTGTTGTTTGAGAAATAATCTATGACCACTGATGGAAAGCAGTGCAATACATCCAACCAAGAAAGCAGAGCTCAAGTTGTGCAATATGAATTTTATAAAAAAAAAAGGTATGAATATTTTAGATGCTATAAAATGAGCAGACCATAACAGTATTTACAACTGCCAAACTGCATTTTAGCTCAGTGTAAGATAAGCTCTTAATATGTTCTTAGCTTTTGTATTTGCTGGATCTTCACAGCACATGTAACTTTAACATTGCTTTCAGTGGACTTGAGATGATACGCCAGTCAAGCAATTTTAATTTTGACCAAAACCCACCTCCAAACCAGTGAATTTTCTCTAGTGGTATTTAATATCCTCATAGTCATTGCTTCTGGAAATGAGACTTTTATTGCTGACCCTAGGCAAAAAAACAGTACCAAAACACACTTGTGATGAACTTCCTCTCTGTGGTATAAAAGCTGTATGACTGTGGTAGCAAAAACGAAGGGGAAAAAAGGCATCTTGTTACAATAGAGGAAGATAGAAAGGATAATGTTAAAAAAAGTAAGGTCAAAAGAGAATTTAGCACTGCTAAAAACACCAGTAGAGAATCCTTGGACCAAACACTTAAGAATTATTCAGCAGCTTGTGTATTCAGAAATATAGTTAAATGCCACAAGAAAAGTGTCTTTGGAATAATTTTTAGAGCAGAGTAGATCGAGCTCTGTGTACCGCTTGAGCCAGCAGGTAAATAAATTGGCAGAAGAGAGGATTGTCACTATTCACAATAATGGCAGGGCAGCAGAGTGGCAACAAACAGCAGCAGCACCTTTAGAAACACACTGGATAAGGAAAGTTAGCAGGAGTGATCCAAGGAGATGATATACATGGAATTTTAGTGCTGTCAGCACTTATGTGATAGTTCCTTTAGAGCAATGAAGGGACCTGAGGAAAAAGCACTACAGTACTCAGGTACCAGTCTTACGAGCCGAAAGATCTGAAGCCAGTCATCTGCCTGCCTTCCTGTGAGGTGAAGGCTGCAAACAGAGAAGAAATAATTACCACCAGGAATCCTGCTTAAACAGCTCCCCTGGTCAGGGAGCAGCCTGGAAGGTCTCTGCTGAGGATATATATATATGTAATTTTTCCAGTTTTGGAAGTCTGGATGAACCCAGTTCTACCATATGTCAAATGTGTCTCAGCAACAGCATTTTTCATTTGATACATATATAGCAAAACTATTTCTTATCAAAGCTAAGAATCTACTGAAGATTGTCTTTTTTGAACCAAAAATTTAAATATGGAAAGTAATATATGCTTATTAACAATATTTGTGTTGCATATCCTCTGAGTGGTTTGTCTACACATTGATTAATAACTACTCATTTACCACAAGTATGGTAAGTCTTTGAAAAGGATCTGAAAAGATAGCATCTAAAAATGAAAATGGAGGATATGTAACATGGAAAAAAATTGCTATATACAATAGTTTTCTAAAATAATTTCTTTTCTGCAATTAAACATTACACATTGAAAGAGACACTGTTTAAGAATTAGTACATTTACACATTCAATAAATGCTAAATAGTTGTGATGTGGCTAGCAATCAGAGAAAAATTATGTAGTTCAGTCGTTTCTTAATTATTCTAGTTGCTTGGAAAGATGTTTTCAAGTTATTGGGAAAAGATACATGCTGCTAACTGGTATTGGAAGGTTGTTCTTTTACCACTTGAAGAAGACAGCAACTCTCCAGAGTCCTCTACAAGAATGAGTTTTCTCAAAGATTATCTTCGTAAGAGAGTAGATCTCCAGCACGGACAAGCCTCTGAAAAGCTTCATTGTTCTTGCACTGCGTCAGCTAAATTACATCTTCAAAGAATTTAGTTTATATGTTGGTAGTAATATTAGTTGTCACAAAAACTTTGTCCTAAGTAGACAAGGCCTTCTTTGGTCAATCAGATATTCTTAGGTCAGTTGCATAGTGTGTTGTGTCCTAAAGCATCATCTTATTTTGTACTATCAAAGTTCACTTCTAGTGCTAGCTATGGCGTGGTTCTAAACTTTCACCTTAATCAAATGCTTGTCATTACTTTGTCACGGTTATAATTTCTGAAATTTATTGTGGAGTTTGTTTTAATTTGTTTTATTTGTTTGTGTTCTTGTTGTTGCATTTTAAGATGTGTCAGTTGCAATGTCTGGGAAAAGCAAGTTCTGAATGGATTTATTTTTTTTTCCTTTTCCTTTTGCCTCCTGTGGTAGTACAGTTTCTTACAATGAGACAATTATTTTTTGGTCATAAATTCTTACCTCCTTCACATTCTATTCAACTTGAAAACCAGCTGGGACTTCAGGCTCGTTCTTAGGTTCAGCATTTTGTCATATACTTGAGTACACTTTGATTGATACAGATGCAAGGTGCATGTAACCATACAAGAAAAACATTATAGACTCAAGGAGAAGCAATTGTCATCAGCAAGTCCATGTGCCTGGTCTGAGATGAATTTCCAAATCAAAATGTGTATTTTCTTTTTTGCTTTTTGACAGAAAGGAGTACTTGACAGGTTTCTGGTTCTTCAGATGTCTCTTGAGGGCTGGAAGAAGTGACAGCCTTCAGATCGGAATGGCGTGCAACAGGCTACTATACTCTTGTACAAATCAAAGCATGCTTTCAAACTTGAACCCTCTTTTCTGAGTTAGCAAAAGTATAGGGGGAAAAATGATCATTAAACTTTAACTATCATAGATGAATATTAAATATTCAGGTTTGAATGCAGTGTGCAAGAGTCTTAGGCTGACAAAGTTGGTCTGAATATCTTTCAGGATACAGTAAGAAGGATTTTTTTAATTATTTGATAATATATTGTTAGCAGCATATGCAGTTTCTCAAATATTTATTTGACAATTTAGAGTTAAAAATGATGAAGACTTTCTTGCAATATCTCGTTTATTCAAAACAAATGAAATGTTAGAAATCATTAATAATTTTAAGATGAAAATGGTTGCTTCTTCCATGGTGCAGAAGGGACTCTGTTTTTGAAAAAAAAAATCTTTTCTTTTTTGAAAAAAAAATTTAAATTATCTATTTTAGCTTTTTTTTTTTTTTAATGTTTGTAAAATAACTTATCATTTCTAAATCTAAGCCTTTTTAAAGCATTTTCAAATTATTTTTAAATAATATTTTGCATCAGTTGCAAGCACTGAAAAGGCACTATGTAGATTTAAATTCTTTATTTTCATACAGTTATTAACTAAATAATAAGAAGCATAGCACTTAGTGCTTTGGAATTGTGTTGTTTTTATCAATAGTGCATGTGTATGTCAGAAAGTACAGACATATAGTGTGGTTTGTAAAAGATATGCCACACAACACACAAATCACACTTGGTTTCAGTTACTGATACTTTTTTTACTGATGGCTCCTGAAAGAAGCCAGGTAAACTGCAGGCCAGGGTTTACCAGGGATCTAACCTGGGGCTCAACCTTATAAATCACCACCACAGAAATTTGGCCTTGATTTATGGCATATTAATGTTGTTGAGGTGTGAGAGAGTGCATCATCTAGCTATGCAGGACAAGAAAAGTAAAACCATACAGAAGAAACGTTGTTGACAGAGAAAAAAAAGAGCGCTGGAAGCTGATCACTCATTAAGACTAAGGATCAATGTGTTTCAAGGCTGATAATTCCCCACTTGACTGACAGGTCCTGCATTCACATACTATACTTTGTACAGTAGTCCATTAATCCATGAACATGTCATCTATGCTAGATATTAGGCAATATATATTTATAATGTTGATATTCAAAAACTACATATAATTCTACTTGCAGAGACTGTCCTTGGGAAAAGATACCCAAGGAAAAGTGATTCAGTGGAGACATGTGAACATTTTAATCATCCTGGCATGAATCCAGGATGATAGATGACTTAATACTGAAACATTTCTCCTTAGGGCTTTTTCAGTCCTTTTTTTAATGCAGGGGTCCCTTTCTACTTATTCAGACGCTGATTACAGAGCCCCAGATTGGGTGCTGATTGGTAAGAAATTGAAAGAGATTGGAGTGTATTGCTGGTGGTTTGGATTGAGCCATCACAACATTTGAATGAAGCTTAGGGATCAGCTCAGAAATAAGCTCGCTGTTGGAGAAGAAATATTCACTTAGCTGTTGTTATTTATCTAAAAAAGGAAGCAATTTTTAGTGGAATATGGTGATGGGTTTACACATCTGAATTAAGTAAAAATCTACCTGTTTGGGTACAGGTGCAACTTGTCAGCTCTTTCTGCTTTATTCAGACAGTGAGCTTGGAACAAGAAGGGCAAGACAGTTCAATGAAGGACTCCAGCAAATGAGCTACATTATAACAAAGGATGTTTTTTTTGGAGTTGCTTAAAAGGTTGACTGACCAAATCCTGTGTGATGGCTTAGGTTTTTGTGGCAGTGCACAGTATCTTTTTGAACAGGTCTGATGTTTTCTTCATTGCCACTTAAACAAGGTCTCATTAACACAAGGTAACTGGCAGGGAATGTTAATTTAGATTATTTGATTTTTTTTAGACGGAAGCTTGCAGTGGAAGTCTTTTTATTCCAGTTGGTACCAATTTGGTCTTGAAGCATGCAAAGAAGCTAGAAGACATCCATTGACATATACAGGCACGAAAGCACACTGATCAAAACTGTTTTACCAAGATTATAGTTGTAGACTTGCCATCTCTGCTTTGGAGAGCCCAAGAGAAATGCTTTGAGGTTTTCTGAACTTGAGTTTTGGAATTCTGGAGATAATTAACAACCAAGCATCCTGGCAGTCTTTAGTATATTAGTAAGAATTGTAGTTTATGACTTCTGTGCTATTTTTCTTGCAGGAGTGTCTTTTCTCTTTTTGGATATATTACTGGGTGTCAGGACTGGCCCACAAGAATGGCTAAGCTTTATTTTTAAGTGATGACTTGTACCTCTTGCATTATTTGTACCACAGTCTCCCTATGACTGCTTCCCAACTCTAGCAATTGCATTTTATGAATTTCATGGATCTCTCTTGAAATCTAAGGTTGAAATGCCAAATACTGTCATTACAGAAAAGCAGAAGCTAACCATAATTTCTCTAATTGAAATTATAAAGATAATTTAGTGTGAAAATATCAATTTTTCACATAAGACAAAAGAAGGTTGAATGCCACCATTTCTTTCTCACTAGCATTTAGCAAGTTTTTCCGGGGACCTGGGGCAGTGGGTGGGAAACTGAAAAAAGAAAATGTCAGTTTTTACATACAGAATTCCCCAAGTCAGAACGGATTCAGATGTCTTACACTCATCTCCCCAGGTGAGAGGAGATTTTCTCCACCAAAGTGTCAAAAGCACTGAAAAGAGCTAATTTTACCAGGTTTGCTTTATGTGTGAAATAAAATGTTCCACATTGTCCTGTTTAACAGTACTGAGACAATGCCCATCTGTTCTAGCAATGGGGATCTCTCTGATGGAATGTCTCCCCTCTATTCAACATACATAAACATCATGTGGAAATTGAATTCTTATTGCAACTGGTAAATAATAGGGTTTTTAAAAGGTTTGAGAATAAAATTAACATATTGTTACAATAGTAAAGTTTGATTTAAATGATTTTGATTTCTTGAGAGGGTTCTTCATATAATATCTATTTTACACGTGACACAAACCCCGACTGAGACTGTAAAAAAAGAGTTGTTGTCACTCAGACATTACTTTCTAATTAGCCAACAAGAACAATTAGGAAATGTTTCAGGTAAGTTTAATCTCTCTGCCTGGCTACGCATTGTTCATTTTTTATGTCAACAAGTACATGCTGATATTTTAAACAGATTTCTGTACGTTAATTTTCCTATTTCGCCATCTAAAAGGCTATAGCTTCCTGACTGTTAATTCCAGTTGACAGTGAAAGGTTTTGTTTCTTATTCACCTCAAAATCATGTATTGTTGCCAAGTGATTTATAATAAACAGTATTTAAGAAAAAACTATGATGCTGATCAGTTTTGACAACTAAAAATGCATTATTAATGGCATAATAACATTGGAAGCATCTTGAAAACAAAATGATTGTGAAGAGTTTATTTTTCTGTTCAGACTGAGATTTATTCTTTTAGCTTAGACATAATTCTGGGTGGACAGGTCATTACAGAGAAGAATATCAAAATTATTGCATGTTAGAAAGTCCTGTGATGCTCACTGTCAAATATAGAATGATAGGTACACTTGAAATAAAGTCAGATGCATTATTCCCATTAAAATCCACATTTACAATATCTGGTTTGACATACAGAATAGATATTTTAAGTGGGTATGTTAGAAAGTGAAATTGCCTTAACTGCTTGATTTTCCTTAATGGCTGTTGATGAAAGATATCATTTCTTTTTCATCTATACACAGTCATATATGAATATAAATACTGGAACAAGTATTTGAATAACAATACAGCTCAGTGCATCTCTCTGGCATTTTTGCCATTGTAGTAAATGCAAAGCTACACTCTGAAGTGTAATTTATACTCTGCATTTGTGAGAGAGGACAAGCAGTAGTATAAATTTGCAATATGCTTACCCATACATTTAAGGTATAGTATTTTAATACGATTTTCATACACAGCAGAGTATCATATTTTAGGTCAGGATGAATTCTAAGTTACTGTTGTTAGGTAATTCACTAAAAATATTTATGCCAATAGCCAAATTATGATGTCTTAACAACCATTCTCTAGGAAGGCCAGTTTACCATCATTATTGGATTTTATATTAATTATGGTATGTACTTTATTGAATTTGCTGAAGTGCTTTGCTGGATATTCTCCAAACACTAACAGCCAAATGAAATTATATTAAAAGGGTCATCTATATTTAAGGGTATATGAAAGTGCTTTAGAGACTGGTTATAATTAAAGAGGTTGTAAACTAACACACAGAGTGCGAATGTCAATGCACACCTATGCATTCCTTAACTCACATAATCAGAAAGAATTTGCCAAGAATGACGCAGTGAAATTTGTGAGCTTGATAAAGGATACACCTAAAATCTTTAATAAGCATTTTTGCAATTTTAAGTAATAGAAAAATAGTCATGTCTATCATATCCATCACAAAGCACAGTGCATCTCTAAATGCACTTAACATTGCTTGGATGAGGACAAACAACATTAATAGCTTAAAAATGATGTAGGTGAGGAGGATGAGCAAACATACTTCACCCTGTTTCCCTAGGGCTCTTGGGCCCTACTTCTTTATATACTCTTATGTGTTAGTATGTGTTTATAAGGAAAAGCATTGGTAGCCTATGTGCTAGCATCTCTTCTGCTTTATCAAGCATCTTTATCTACTGAGATATGAATCTGCTCCTTAAACGGATAGGATAGTCAGTGGAGAAAGCAGATTGCCAGGAGGGACAGATTAAGAATGGGAAATCCTAGCAGAAAAATCGTGTGTAATCTTCAGATTTAGGAGTTAATTTGCACAATTTTTCGGAGAAGGACTATTTGAACTAAACCTACCAGGGTCTTTATCACTGGGTTATTCCAAAGGCAAATTTCTGTTTTTCCAATTTGATATGTATGCAAGTTAGAAAAGGAATGTTTAATTGTTTTCTGCTGCAGTGTTATAATATCATCAAAGCTACATGTTCTACTTGAAAACAGTTATAGTTTTAACAATTATTTCATTTAAAACTGAAAAAAAGCACATAAAAATTAAAAAGTATTTTGCAGGAAAAAAGAACTTATTGTGAGGAAAAAATGTCAGTTCCCAGTATATTTTTATTTTTTATTAATTTTTTTGGATGCATTTTCCTCAAAAATAGTTAATTCATGATCTCTTTTCACTAATGCATTTCATCATAAAATGTCATTAATTCTTTTCCTCAACAAAAATAAAATCAAGGTCCTTTGTGTTTCTGTGTAATGGCAAGGAAAGGAAATTACATTTAGCTTAATGAGCTCTCATGCCATATCAGCAAATTCTAGAGAAAGAATATTCTACATATTAGTAGATATGTTCAGAAAATTAGCTTACACAGTTTTGAATATGAATATCTGAAGATGGCTTACATTTTCAGGCAGCTGAGGAATAAAAAGGAAAACCAGTGACAGTTGTCAATTATTTAATATTTTGAAAGGTGCAATTGTTAGGGATGCTGGGGAGGGACTCTTCATTAGGGACTGTGATGATAGGACAAGGGGTAACGGGTTCAAACTTAAACAGGGGAAGTTTAGATTGGATACGAGGAAGAAATTCTTTACTGTAAGGGTGGTGAGGCTCTGGAATGAGTTGCCCAGGGAAGTTGTGAATGCTCCATCGCTGGCGGTGTTCAAGGCTGGGTTGGACAGAGCCTTGGGTGGCATGGTTTAGTGTAAGGTGTCCCGGCTGATGGCAGAGAGGTTGGAACTAGATGATCTTAAGGTCCTTTCCAACCCTGACTATTCTATGATTCTATGATTCTATGATTTTATTTTTGAAATCCTGCTCACAAGACAGATAAATGATATAATTTCTTAAGCAACACAATATTTATAGAATGCATCTACAGATGAGATGGCACGGCACTCAGCACCTGCACATATTCTTCTGTACTTAAAGGAGATTCAATAAATATTTCACCTATTTTCCTTTTAAAGGTTAATATCCATTCTATCACCAAGATGAACAAGGGCAACATTTCCAGAACTTTCATAGAATGATAGAATCTTTTATGTTGGAAAAGACTAAAGATTATCAAGTCCAGCCATTAGCTTACAACTGTCAAGTTCACCATGGTAAATAAGCCATGTCACCAAGCACCACATCTAGTATCCAATCTATATAAACCTCCCCTGGTTCAACTTAAGGCCATTTCCTCTTGTTTTGTCACCTGTTACTTGGGAGAAGAGACTGACACCCACCTTGCTACAGACTCCTTTCAGGTTGTTGTAGAGAGTGATTAGGTCTCCCCTGAACCTCCTTTTCTTCAGGCTAAACAACCCAAGTTCCCACAGCCACTCCTCATAAGACTTATTCTCCACAGCCTTCATCCTCTTCTTTGTCCTTCTCTAGACTCAATACCTGTCTTGTAGTGAGGGGCCCAGAACTGATCACAGTGTTTGAGGTGCAACCTTACTAACATGGAGTACAGGGGGACAATCACTTCCTTAGTCTTGTGGGCCACACTATTTCTGATGCAGGCCAGGATGCTGTTAGATTTTTTGGCTGCCTGGGCATACTGCTGGCTCATGTTCAACTGGCTGTAGTCCAACACCCCTATCTCCTTTTCCACTGAGTAGCTTCTCAGCCACTCTTCCCCAAGCCTGCAGTGTTGCATGGAGTTATGACCTCAGTCCAGGACCCAGCACTAACACCCTATTGATCCTCATAGAATTGGCCTCAGTTTATTTATCCAGTCTGTCCACATCCATCCTTCCCATCCTCCAGAAGATCAACACTCCCACCCAACTTGGTGTCGTCT
>CM029918.1:15350000-15380000 GCA_017639245.1 Myiopsitta monachus
TAAATAAAAGAAGTCATCAATGTCTTCGTTTTGTTCTAAGCTCATCTGGTATAACTGCAATACATTGGGTTCTAATGTGTATTATAATTTTGCAATCTCTGTCACTTAGCTCCCTTAGTCAGAAACTAGAGTTAATATACCAACTTCTGCAACTTTGATGCAAATAAGGTAAAGAGAGGAAGTCCCTGTAATGTTTCTTTAATTTGAAGTGCTGTCTTTAATTCCTCCTTCTGTTACTGTCAGCGCAGCAAGAACTGCTTTGCTAATAGCTTGATTGCTTTGGAAATATGACTCAACCCTTTCCTTAGAAAAGACAAAGCATAGAAGTGTGAATAGGGCTTAGTCTTCATGAGGTATTTGTCCATTTGCCTTCCTGTTGAGATTAACTGCGTGCCGGTTAGCACGGTAGCTTCTTTGAAGTCCTTTCATATAATACTGTGTGCATGCTCTGCCCTAACATGGCACACAGATGCAGTCTTTGGCTACTGGAAATTTTGTACCATTGGATGGAACAACTTTTTTTCTTCCTTTTTTTTATTATTTTTATTTCCCTTTGAAATTGCTATCCTAACTGTAGCTATAATAATACATCTATCACACACCAGTTTACCAATTCACTTTTTCCACAGGTAACACCTGTTGGCCATAATTCAAATTCCTCTGTACTACCCACTTTACTAATATTCACCATGCTAATGCGTAGTTCCACTTGGACTCTAAGAAGAGGTCCAAAAAGATCTAATGGTGATATTTGTAACAGCTTAGCTATACAAATATAACATCAAATATTCTATGAATATGTATTCCTAAATCTATAGTCAAGGAAATAAACAACACATTTATTGAAAGATTATCAGAGCCTGCAAAGACAAGGTCAGATGTCAGCAAATGGTAAAAAACAAATTAATGAAACCTTATCTCTGCCTTCTCTACAATGATCCTCTCATTATTTCTGTTCTGTAATTAAAAGATTTGCATATCAGTACAGTATGGGTGCAGATAGAACATTAGTAGTTTGCAATGCAAAGTGCAGGTTTAATTGGGAATAATTCTGAGAATAACAATCTTTACCATAGGCAGACTTATTGCAAAGACATATTGATTGAATATATCATAGAATCATAGAATAGTAAGGGTTGGAAAGGACCTTAAGATCATCTAGTTCCAACCCCCATGCCATGGGCAGGGACACCTCACACTAAACCATGCCACCCAAGGCTCTGTCCAACCCAGCCTTGAACACCGCCAGTGATGGAGCATTCCCAACTTCCCTGGGCAACACATTCCAGTGCATCACCACCCTCACAGTAAAGAATTTCTTCCTCGTACCCGATCTAAACTTCCCCTGTTTAAGTTTCAACCCATTACCTCTTGTCCTCTCACTACAGTCCCTAATGAAGAGTCCCTCCCCAGCATCCTTATAAGCCCCCTTCAGATATTGGAAGGCTGCTATGAGGTCTCCACACAGCCTTTTCTTCTCCAGGTGGAACAGCCCCAACTTTCTCAGCCTATCTTTGTACAGGAGGTGCTCCAGTCCCCTGATCATCCTCATGGCCCTCCTTTGGACTAGTTCCAACAGTTCCATGACCTTTTTATGTTGATAACACCAGAACTGCACACAATACTCCAAGTGAGGTCTCACAAGAGCAGAGTGCAGGGGACAGAGCAGAGTAGAGTAGATCACCTCCTTTGACCTGCTGGCCATGCTGATTTTGATGCAGCCCAGGATATGGTTGGCTTTCTGGGCTGCAAACGCACACTGCTGGCTCATGTTCATTTTCTCATCCACCAACACCCCCAAGTCCTTCTCCGCAGGGCTGCTCTGAATCTCTTCTCTTCCCAACCTGTAGCTGGGCCTAAGATTGCTCCCACCCAGCTGTAGGACCTTGCATTTGTCATGGTTAAACTTCATCAGGTTGGCATCAGCCACCTCACAAGCATGTCAAGATCCCTTTGGATGACGTTCCTTCCCTCCAGAGTATCAACCGAACGAAACAGCTTGGTGTCATGGGCAAACTTGCTGAGGGTGCACTCAATCCAAACGTCCACGTCACCAGTGACAAAGATGTTGAACAAGACCAATCCCAACACCGATCCCTGAGGGACATCACTTGTTACTGGTCTCCAGCTGCACATTGAGCCATTGAGCACAACTCTTTGTTGATGGCGTGCAGGCCATCCAGACAGTTCTTTATCTACAGAGAGGTCCACCTATCAAATTGATGTCCCTCCAATTTAGAGAGAAGGATGTCATGTGAGACAGTGACAAATGCTTTGCACAAGTCCAGGTAGATGACGTCAACTGCTCTACCCCTGTCCATCAGTTCTGTAGCCCTGTCATAGAAGGCCACCAAACTTGGTCAGGCAGGATTTCCCCTTAGTGAAGCCATGCTGGCTGTCACCAACCACCTTGTTGTTTCTCATGTGCCTCAGCATGCCTTCCAGGAGAATCCACTCCAAGATTTTGCCAGGCACAGAGGTGAGGCTGACTGGCCTGTAGTTCCCAGCTCATCCATTTTCCCTTTCCTGAAAATGGGGGTTATATTTCCCTTTTTCCAGTCATCGGGAACTTCACCTGACTGCCATGATTTTTCAGATATGATGGACAGTGGCGTAGCAACTTCATTTGCCAGCTCCTTCAGGACCCACCGGTGGATTTCATCAGGCCCCATGGACTTGTATACATTCAGGTTCCTAAGATGGTCTCAAACCAGATCCTCTCCTACAGTGGACCTAAGGTTCTCATTCTTACCATCCCTGCATCTGCCTTCCAAGACTTGGGTGGTGTGGTCAGAGCATTTTCTGGTGAAGGCTGAGGCAAAGAAGTAGTTAAGAACCTCAGCCTTCTCCAAATCCAGGGTAGCTAGTTCTCCCAACGGCTTCTGGAGAGGGCCCACATTGTCCCTAGGCTGTCTTTTATTCACAATGTACCTATAGAGTCCTAGAGTCACCTCCTGTTATCTTTCACATCCTTAGCCAACTTTAATTCTAACTGTTCCTCAGCTTTCCTAACCTGGTCTTTAGCTTCCTGGACAACATCCCTGTGTTCTTCCCAGGCTGCCTATCATCGCTTCCACTGTCTATAAACCTCTTTTTTCCCTCAAAGTTTCCTCAGCAGCTCCTTATCCATCCAAGGAGGTCTCCTGGCCTTCCTGCTGCACTTCCTTCTAGTTGGGACGCAACACTCCTGAGCTTGTAGTAGGTGATCCTTGAATATCAACCAACGGTCTAGGGGCCACCTGCCCTCTAGGGCTACATCCGATGGAACCTTCCTAAGCAGGTTCCTGAAGAGGCCAAAGTCTGCTCTCTTGAAGTCCAGGGCAGTGAGTTTGCTGCACGATCTTCTCACTGTCCTGAGGATCTCAAACTCCACCATCTCATGATCACTGCAACCAAGGCTGCCCTGGAGCACCACATTTCCAACCAGCCCTTCCCTGTTGATGAGGATGAGGTCAAGCATGGCACCTCTCCTTGTCAGCTCCTCTATTACTTGCAGAAGGAAGTTGTCTTCCACACAATCGAGAAGCCTTCTGGTTTGCTTGTGCCGGGCCGTACCATCCCTCCAACAGATATCAGAGTGGTTAAATTCCTCCGCGAGGACAAGGGCCTGCAAGCGTAAGGCTATTCCTACCTGTCTATAGAGAGCTTAATACACAGAGTCCTCTTGATCGGACAGTCTGTAATAGATCTCCATAGTATTGTCCACCATAGCTGTTCTCTCTTTAACCCTGACCCACAAACTCTCTAATCACCTGTCCCCAGAGTTCCATACTCTCCAGCTTATCTCTAACACAAATGGCAACTCCCCCTCCCCATCTGCTGGGCCTGTCTTTTCTAAAGAGCCTGTAACCTTCCATTCCAACACTTCAGCCATAGGAGTCATCCCACCATGTTTCTGTGATACCTATTATAACCCCGTAGGCATGCACACATCTGTAGTTTTTTTTGTTTGTTCCCCATACTATCTGCGTTTGTATAGAAGCATCTGAGCCGAGCTCTAAATGAAGCCAGCTCATTGGCTGGAGTGGCTGGAATATCTCTACATTGCTCCGAGCATTTATTATAGGTGCTGGCAAGTGACTGGGTGTGTTGGAATTGAATGATGTCCCCCTCCCCAACATATCTAGTTTAAAGCTTTCTTGACCAGCTTGGCAAACCTCCCACCAAAACTGTTCTTCCTTTTCTTAGTCAGACCAGCTCCACCAGTGTCCAGTAGATCTGGGCTCCCAGTTGAAGCCCATGTTCTACATACCCAAACATCTGACTATGGCACCACTGCTCTAACCATTTATTAATCTGCCAAATCCTCCTAGCCTTTTTAAGGTCTTCCTCTTTATCCTGGAGAATTGACAAAAAGACAAACTGAGCTCCCGAGCCCCTAACCACCTCTCCCAGAGCTCTGTAGTCCTTCTTAACGTTCTTCGGGCTACTGTTGTCTGTACCACTTGCACCCACGTGGATGACTAGAAATGGGTAATATTTAGTGGGACTTATTATACCAGGCAGCCTCTCTGCAACATCAATGATCCTCTGGTAGGCAACACACCTCCCTGAGACTGGGTCAGGCCGACAGATGGGTGCCTCTGTGCCTTTCAAAGTAGAGTCCCCTACTACTACGACCTGCCACTTTTCCCTGGCAGCACCAGTAGTGATCTTCTTTACTGGTGCATCAGCCAGTTGTTCATGTTGCAAGGTGTGTGTTTCCTGTTAGCCCCCTGCAGAACTGCAAAGCAGTTCTGGGTGGGGACATCAGATTTAGGAGAAAGTCCCTTGCTTTTAATTGTCCTCTTCCTCCTTTTTTTGTTGTGTGGGCTTTTTTTTTTTTTTTTTTTTTTTTTTTTTTTTGTTATTAGTTCCCAGCTTCCTGGGTTAGCAGCCTCCTTCTTTCCTGCGTGAGCTGCAATAGGACACTTGAGGCCCTTGCACAATTTGGGCCTGGAGCAAGCAGTCTTGCTTCCCCTCAGCTTCCCTGACAACTTTTAGCCTATTCACAGCATCCCACAGTCATCCTGTCTTCTATTTTTTTAGTGAGTAGAATACAGTTAATGAAAGGTTAATAGTTTCATAGTATGTGATCATTTTAGTTCTCCATTGCAAGTGTAATACATAAGCAGTAGGAAGAAATCTATAATCATTAAATATTTATCCCTAAAAAATGAACCCTTTATATAGATGTAGATTAGAGTGCCTATTCAAACCATGCTGGCATAGAATGACAGAATGGATGAAGGGGCAGGTCTAAGCTATTTTTCTCCTGATCCTGTGGCGAAGCTGGTTCAAAGATGACTGAAATATTAATTAAATCTTCCAAGCAACTTCTTGGATTTGTCCAAGTAGGACTGCCTTCCTAGTGTCCACTAGGAAGTCCTAGCCAAGGACTGCAACATTTTGGATTTCTGTACTCATTATTCTTCATGCCCTACATAATTACGCAGAATAGTGGTTGAAGAAATGCAGAAGGTTCTTACAATACTAAATAAAACAGTGTCAATAAACATAATTTAGATGGATGAAAATGCTATTTTATTTATACCTGCATTTAGCTATTGTCATTCCAGAAAGCAGCATACAGATCAGTCTCTCAAACTGAAAACTAAACATTCATCAGTTGTTAAAAAAGCAAACATAATTATTAGGAAATAAAGTGGCAATAAAGAGTTCACAATCATAACACTAAAAAAATGAATTCCACAGTTGCAGTCAACCAGTTTCAATATAACCATATAAAAACTAGAGAAGCTACAGAGGATACAGAAGACCCATAATTCTTATAAGATGAGAAGCAAAATAAAATAAAGTAGGGAAAATATTGTTAAATTGAGATGAGAGAATTTTATAAACTGAAAGCCATGAAGGTGATGAATAACTTATTCCTTACTTCTGATAAGCACAAGATTTTGTATGTAAGCAGGGACATAAATGTAAGGCTATTATACTAAGGTACTGAGCAACTTGAGCAACTTGAGCAACTTAAGCAACTCATTATCACACTTTAAGTTTGATGTTTTAGGCAATATACCCTTTTATTAACAATAAAATATAAAATATTGAATATACAACATAAACCATAGACTCTAGAATGCAATATGCAATGTATGAATTTGAGGGTTGTTTTCTATGACTACGTAGTACTCATATCATAGAGTTATGAAACAGGACTAGAGAGGCCCTGAGAATTCACAACTTTTTGTGAAAGCAGAAAAAATTCTATCTTGTCTTATTCCTTGCAGGTGTTTTCTTACCAGCAGTGAGAAACCTCCAGAGATCTGTTTCAGTGTCTTATTAGCACTAAATGTTTTCCTGGTGTCTAAGCTAAATTTACCTTGCCATGGTTTATTTCCATTGTTGTATGTCTATCTATGCGGCACAAGTTTATTCTTTTTATATATATACTTCAACATGGGTGAATACCTGTCATATCTCCCCTTGGTTTCCTTTTTCTAGACTGAACAGTTCTGACACTTTCAGTACCTTTGCTGTCCATTGCCTCAAAAGAAAATAAATATGAAGGGTTTAGAAGGGCACAAAAAGTCTCTTCTCTTTGCCCAGTCAGAGCAATGATCAGATGCAACTTTACTCTTTACATCTCTAAATCACAGGGACTGCCATGCTTCAGCACTTCCTCTGTGACAGGCAGTTCTGGGAGGCTACAGAGCCGCTCTTTCCCCCAGGAGAAACTCAGTAGTTAGAGTAGAAAATGTAGCTAAATGGGAATTATTGCTTAAGGTCCCTGCTGTTTTGATTAAAACATTAGGGGCTGACAGTTTTTTTCTGTGGTAGAGATTGTACAGTTACTTTCAATAGAGTAACTGTATACAGAGACTCTGTACAGAGACTTCAACCACCAGAAAGTGGAAAAAAAACCCAAAACCAAACCAACCCAACACTTATTTCTGGGTGCTGGTTAGTCATCACTAATGGGACTAATCGACTTGCTGTGCCCTGTTACATGAGCAAGCACAAATTACCTCCTTTGCTTGCTTTCCACCCTACTCAATCCAGCTTAGACTGTCACTTAATATCCCTTCCCTGCACATTCACTTGAAACGAGCCTATACAAAGAAAAGATCACTATGAATGTCATATTATTTTATACAGTAACAAGTTCCCACAAGAGGGACAGAACATTTCTACTCTAGGTGAATATTTGGGTTTTACCTTCCCCAGCCAGTACAAATGTCAGACTTGGAATACCTGTATTACAAGTGAGATATTCAACCCCCTCCATGACCCTGAAAGCTGGCTGTAAGAAAGCTGGACATGAGATTTTGGATGGATGGATGGATGGATGGATGGATGGATGGATGGATGGATGGATGGATAGATTAGAAGGATAGATAGATGATAGATAGATGATGATAGATAGATGATAGATAGATAGATAGATAGATAGATAGATAGATAGATAGATAGATAGATAGATAGATATTATCATACACATAAATTATACATACCTGGGTAGATACAAGTACACACAACATGCACTATATGTATGTATAACATAGAGGAGTAAGAGAAGTTGGGTTATATTGGATGTTCTTTAGTTTCAGCTCCTTAGGGTCTCAGGAAGGAAGGCAGACATTACTTTTCCTTGGGGATGGATCTCAGATGAAATTAGAGGTTTGCTTGTCAAACTGCTTACTCTAAGGCAGTGCTGGCATGTAAGGGAGGTTTACAGGTGCTGGTATGTCAGTTATGAAGTGTTTCTATTGAGTGCAGGTGCACCAAGTGTGCTTCCCAAGTAATCATTAAACGTGATGGAGCCCTGCTGTCCTGGATATGGCTGAACACCTGCCTCCCGATGGGAAGCAGTGACTGAATTCCCTATTTCACTTTGCTTGCAGTTGCAGCTTTTGCTTTACCTATTAAATTGTCTATATCTCAACCCACAAGATTTCACACATTTTCCCTTCTGACTCCCTCTCCATCCCACTGGAGAAGAGGGAGCAAGTGTTTGCGTTGGTCTGAGACAGGGAAATGCCAGTCTTGTTACTACAGAGAGGGTTAATAGAAGATTCTATACGTCTTTTGATGTCTCAACTGTCCAAAAGAAAATGGAGCAGAGGCAAATAAAGGAATACAAAAATAGGGAAAAATGAAAGAGCAAAATGCTTGCCCCATTTTATTTAAAAATATGTTTATACACACATGCAAAGCTTATTAAGCCTGAATCTTTTGCATGTAATTATGTATTACATTATAAAAAAGATATAGATAGAAGAAATTATGACTGCAAGCTCCCTTTCCTCCTCCCTTTGAAACTTAAAGTTCTGATTGTTGCCACTGCATTAACATAAATCCCAAAATAGCCCTTTAGATCAGTTTAGGCCATTTGGAATAAAGCTGAACATGGTGCTCCATAGAAAAACTCCTGCTGAACAAGTTTGATTTAAACTGGAGTTTTTTCAAGGTACTTACTTCTGTCTTCAGAAAACAATCTTGGGAGTTTCTAATAGATTTTAGTAGCTTCTTGGGAACAAAAATGAATAAGTCAGCAAGGAACTATAAGACTAATGAAGGAAAAAGTTGGAGCAGCCAAGAGGGAATAGCACCTTTAATAAATCTTTGATATTTTTAGGTCACTTTTTCTGTCTTTTGGGTATACTCTTCCCATATTCTGTTTCCAAAAATCTAAATTACCTCTATTTGGTATTTATTTCTCAATTTGTGGGCCTGTACCAAATGACACATGTAAAGCAAAGAGGTATTTTCCTAACTGATAAATCACCATGAGTACAAAATTGCTGCAAGTGAAGGGGGAGCAGAGATATTCATGAGCTTTTAAAGTCAGAAATCAGAGTAAACAGATCATGAGAGTTTTGTTTATTGTTTGTATGTTAAGGAAAGCATTGGGTTGGATTTAGGAAGCTTTGATCTAGGCCCATTATCTGAGCTGTCAAAAATAGAATTCTAAGGTACATCTCCTAGAACAGATTTTGAGGTGGAAGCACTGTGAGAACATTTCTGCAGTTTGTCTACACATGTCTACCCTACCCAACAGCTGGAAAATTATAGTCTGGGTAGTTTAGATAATGGCTAAATGTGTGGGAGATGATTTTGCCATTTCCTATTTAAAGGGAAAAAAAATCAAAACCCATCCAACAACCTTTTCTTCTTAGTTTGATTTTTTTCTCTTTTTTTTTTCTCACTTTTGAACATGATGAGCATGTGTTTTAATGACAATTATTTGCAGATTTTTATTAAAAAAAACTCACTTTAAAATATCTTCTCTGTAGCCCCCAAAATGTTCCTAATAACAAGGTCGAAATCCTACACAAGTATGATGGTAACTGATCAACTGTATTATTTTGCAAAGCCAAGGCTGGCTTTCTGCTTATTTCTTGCCTCTTATTTCTGTTATGGGAAAACTAAATAGTGCTGAAGGCAGTGCAATCACCTTCTTAAGCAAGAGGGACAAACTATTTGTGTCCCAAGCTCACAGGATCTGTGTAAGGACCACCCTGTCTCTGGAGCTCAATGCATGAAACTTGATGGGATCCTTACTGCATACACAAGTGGCTAGGCCTTCCTTGTAGGAAGATAAGGGAAGATGGGAAATAGAGAGGAAATCTGTGGAGTAGCAAGCAACCCCAGCAGTAACAGAACAAGCTCCCTCCTTCCTTCTCACTTCCTCTTTTCAGTGTGAGCCGTTCTGTACACAAAGTACATGCACTTGTACTGTGAAGAAACCAGGCTACAGAAGGATCTAGAGTTATTTTAATGAAGTCTTTTGCTTGTTCCCAAAGTCTGGAAACTTCTTGGAATGTCTCATGCCTAGGGAAGTCATAGTGCTACCTCTGCAAAACTATGTGACTACAACACTGGGGAGTCACTGGTGGTCTGTGCTGTACTTCCTAAGGCTGGTTCAGGCTTCATGAGGGCCGGGACTTTTCTGAGGACTAGCATTTGATGTTCACCAATATCACTAGAATCAGGCTATGTAAAATTTACAAGAGTTCATCTTTGCTCTTATCTAAGCAGGAAATGAGTGGAATGCATAAAATACTACATATTCTCATGTGCAATTTCACAAATACCATCGTAAACCACATCATAGGCACCACTACTTTCAATACAACAGAGATGTCTTCGCTTCCACAACCCCATATACTGTACCAATAAGAAACCTGGCTGATATTTTTTCACTTCCAACCATTTCCAAATATATCTGTATCACATTAAATGATGTTGCTTGCATCTTTACACAGAAAAGTGTCATGTTCAAATACTTCTTACAGTTACTGCCAAATATTTGGGTGACATGGTTTAGTGGGAGGTGTCCCTGCCCATGGCAGGGGAGTTGCAACTGGATCATCTTAAGGTCCTTTCCAACCATAACTATACTATGATATGCTATGCCATGCTATGCTATGTTATGCTATATTTAAAAGGAGAGAATAAAATTCAGATAAAACAGACATGAAAAAAAGTTAATGTTAAGGAAGAAAATTATTACAGTCAGGGTATGCTGTAATTGAGGCTTCTTAAGAGTGGGATGATGAAATAAGCTCCAGAGAGAAAACACAAGAAGTCTAATTTTTATGATAGTGACATATCATCATTAGTTGGCATGTGGGAGAAAACTGTTTTAGTTGAATAAAACATAATTTATGCTTGTTGCTTATTATGGAAAAGCAATAGAGGCACTGTGTTAATATTGTCTTACCAAGTTCATACTAACATGATGTTTAAATACTTATTTCTTTTAGATACCCTTGAAATAGCAATGAACAAAATACAGAATGTTAAGTGCTATTCGAATGTGTTTATGGGAGCTCTTTGAAAAATAAATTAATTCAGAAAGAATTGCAGATTGCTTAAAATTTTCCTGGTTGTTAAGTGCCAGCTGTTTTTTGTGTACTCATTTCTGGAGTTTAGTTATACATCCATGGCATGAGATCATTTGAAAGTGTTTTAGCCATGGTAGAAACTACTCATTTAGAGATGAACACATTAAAGTTGATGACACATTTGCTGCAGAATGAATACTATCATTCATTCTGTGGTTAAAAAGGAAAGATCCAGACACTCTTGCTGAATGCCTGTGTAGCCTTTGGAAATGTTGAACTCAGGAGTTCAAATGTCATTTCTTCTAACTGCAATTCCCATGCAATTCATAGCCCTTCTTATTGACTTAGGCCTTGTGCCTGAAAGTAGATGACATTTAGGAAAGAGCTTTCTTTTTCCCTCCATTTAAAAAAAAACAACAACAAAAAAATCCTCCTAGCCAACATCTCATGGAGGTCCAGTCTAAGACCTAACTTTATTATACATTATTTCCACTCTTAGGCCCTATGGGAGGTTCACTTATAGAGCTAGCAAACCAGATTTTGTTTTTCTCCCTTTAAGGAGATGAAGAGGTAAAATTCAAGATTTCTCTTCAAGTGTGATTTGGTTCACAAGAAGTAATTTTCCTTTTCCATTTTCCAGCGGATAACAGAAACCAATGTATCAACTACAACAGATATTAATCATAATAGAGATTTCTTTGTATTAATCTTAGCACGCTAAACCCAGGAACTCAGGAACTTTCTAAAGACATGAAGTGTTTGTCAGTAACATGCGTTGATCTGCAGATAATAAAAATAAAAAGCAAGTAAATCAAAGAAATTATGACTGGAGGTTTGTCTGTGTGCACTTAAGGTTTTGACACATAAGCTTTCCACCTGTGAAAAGTTTATATTTGTCGTGTGCATGTACATTAATATATACATATATCTTATATGTATATGCGCATCTTATACAAAGATACACATACAGTGATCCAACCAGTAACAAGAGCTGACCAGAAGAATGACAAGAAGCTATTTTCAGATTTTGAGGTACACTTTTTGTTCCACACAGTGTTTTTAGCATTTTCAAAAAAAAAAAAAAAAAGTTAATTTGCAGGAAATAACCCAAGCTCTTAGATTTAGGAAGGATAAAGGAGGAGAATGAAATGTAGTTAATTTTTGGAATTAGGTTTAATTTAGGGAATAAAACGTTTTTAGGGGTTTTTTTTTTGCTTACTTTCTAGCTCAATTCCTGTGTCAATAGCTTCTCTCACTCCCTTTTGCTTAATAGGAATTTATTTTAAGTGGCTACATTTTTGCTTCAACAATACTTCAGGAAAATATGCTAATTACTACTCTGCTACTAAAATATCAGATTTAGAAAGAATGAATGAAATCTCTTTCCTACTTTTTCTTAGATGATAGGTTTGTCTTCCATTTAAATCAAAGTTTCTTTGGTTTGGCTTCCATGCAGATGATTGCTGAGGTTTCATGCAGGTTGGCATGATTTATTGACAGCTGTTGGTACCTTCAGTACAAAGTGGGCAATCCTGGAACACACTGAAACTTCTGATCTGCAAGTTGCATGTACATTTCCTGTTCATTCCCATCTATGATAATATTACACATTAATGCTATAAATATATATCACATTAATTATTGCATTCTTAGATATTACATCCCAAGCAACCACTCCGAACTGCTCTATGTAAATTTCTAACACAAGAATCAAGACCTGTATGGACAAAATACAAAAAAAAACGAGTTTTTTTTGAACTTGAAAAAAATCTTTTCGAGATAGATATGACTGTGTTATTCATTTCACTTTTAATTCTAAAAAAAATTACTCTGTATTCTAGTCAAATGTCAAATTGACATATTCAGCCTGTTCTGATGAGTTCTTAACGGGATGGCATGACTATATTTCATTAATATTATCTAGGTCTATCATGTATCTCATAGGACAAAAAACATGTACTTCTCAGCAAGAATTTTGTGTTATCATCTCCTTTTGTAAGTAATAGAGTTTAATCTCTCACCGTCTTAAAATCTCTTTATCTGTTTTGCTTTGTCCTTCTGGTAACCAAAATGTTTTCCTTCTCATTTGAGAAAGCCATAATTTGTAGAAGGTTAAGTTTCAGTCTTCAGTCTTTTTATGGTCGGTGACAAATTCTGCACTTTGTGTTTTTCCTTTTACATCATTCTGTCTTTCTGAAGACCCTGGGACAACCACTTTAAAACAGTCTGTGGTGGTGTGATTTTTATTTATATATCTAATGAAATGTATTTTATAACAATTATTCTGATTTAATTTAAATAACTCCCTATCTGTTATCCTGCTAGGGATGGTCAAGAGAAATTTCTGTACACTTTACCGTTAATTGTAAATCTGTGGTCAGTTTAAACACACAAAAACATGTCTTGGTGTCATGGGTTCGTTTTTTTTTTCCAAGTCTCATGCTGTGCTGGAAAGGAGGGAGAACTGGGAGGAGGCAGAGACAGGGCGCCTGACCTGGGCTGACCAATGAGGTTATTCCATGCCACAGCACATCATGCCCAGGATGTGGAATACGGGGGGGGGGGAGGAACCAGAAAGTGTGTGGTTTAGGGCGGGCTCTCGCTGGCTTTTCCCGCGCGGTCTCTCGGCGCGGTTGGGCGGCGAAACTGTTGTATCCTCTTTCTTTGTATTTAATTTGTCATTATTATTGTTATTGATGGTAGCGGTAGGGATTTGTATTGTATCTTAGTTACTGGACTGTTCTTATCTCAACCCGTGGGAGTTACATTTTCTTCAGTTCTTCTCCCCATTTCCCCCCCATCACGGGGGGGGGGGGGGGAGGGAAGGAGGGAGAAGTGAAATTTACGGCTTAAACTGCGACACTTGGCAACAGCAGTTTTTTCTCTTTTGCAACTATGTTCTTCTCTTGGTATGTTTTATCACTCCTTCCACACAGTGATAAATAAATATTCTCTGTTTAAGTACAGTTCAAAACCATAAAGGATTACATTTGCAAGTGATCGAAGCAAGAAACATTTGCAGTGATCAAAACTGTGTGCAAAAGGACTACAAAAGAAAGTCAGGCTAGGAAAAATATGACAGTGTGTTAGCAACAGAATGCAGAATTATTTTATTTTTTTTATAATTATTCACAAAGAGAAGAAAATGGAAAAAAAGTTAATCAAACACAAAAATGGGAAACAGATTTAAAAAGATCCTTAACCAATTTTCTTGGCTTATATAGCTTACCTGGCACTGTATCACAATGCGATTTTGGCTACCTGGATATATCTGTGTACTTGTACATTAACTGATACATACGTATAAGTGTGCGTAACCACTCCATGTTCTGTGAATTAGTCACTGTTAGAAGGATAAAATGCATTCTATTAGGCATTTTAGATGCTAAAACATCAAAGAACTGGGGATTGGAACTAGGTGAGCTTTAGCACCCCTTCCAACCCAAGCCGTTCTATGATTCTATGACTCCAGAAGAAGAAATTATTTTGACTTTGTGAAGGAGAGATATCAGTGGATGCATCATGAACCAAAAAGTGCTCCTTAGTCTGTGCCAATGGATTTGCCATTCTTTTGTTAAACATCAACTATTGTTTTGCTACTGCTTCACAGTACTTACTGTAACTTTGGCATTAAGCAACCTAATAAATAAATCAAAAGATGTGTTAAAAATTACAGACACTTAGTAATAAAAATGGAAGACCTGAAAACACTTGAATTATAGTATCTTTAGACATCATTTGTCCTTTACTGCAATAATTATAATTCTACAAAAGAAATTAAAAAAAAAAGATCAGGATGGCTCTGCTCTTTAAATAAACTGTTAATATAAAAATAACTGCTTAAGGCTTGTTAAAAATATAGCCTGAGAATGGCTCTTTTTTGAAATGCAGAATTCTGCAGATCAATTTTTCAGTGGAGGTGAAATTAGAGATTTGAAGCTTGGCTATTTAATTAGCGCAATTTTGTTTATATGCACTATTAAATAAACACACTCTATTTCATGTGCTCCATTAAGTATCCTTACTGTCCAGTCAGAAAAAGAAAAAAACCTTCTAGTGCTTCAAAGGCTTGTTACTGTGGAGGTGTTTTAACTGATCAAATTTAGCACTGATTGGAAAGCAGAAGCCTGTCACAGCTTTTATGAACTTGATGACCAAATATGAAGTCACCATTGAATTAAACTATTTGCAAAATGAAAGTCATGCAAAAGCTTTATGCAGATGATGCTGGAGATGACAACAATGTGCATAGGCATGACTAATGGCAGAGTAAATTCAAGCAGAAATGTCTTCACATATAATTCCATGCAAAATGGCATCACAATCTGAAAAAGAAAACCAACCCAAAAGTTTTGCAGAATATAGAGCAATGAAAACATAGAGTGATCTTCATAATGAAAACCACCTCTGACAGGCCAGACCCACAGCTCCAAAAAGGATGCATTAACACCAACATACCACCTTGACATAACCTTTGCCCCAGACACCTTTGCAATCTTTATCCTAAAAGCAGGGATCTAATTAATGTGTGCTAACACCAGTCTTCAGAAAAAAAGCCAGTCACATAAGCAATCTCTTCTGCTCAAGTCCTGAGAAACTGTTCCCAGATGAAGTTTTCTAGGTGAAGTTATATAAAAGCGGCTTTTGCCAAAGCTCCTTTCCCAAGAAAGGATATCAGTACTAATCCAGCATTTCTTCTAAGACTGAGCATTTGCTGACCAAAACCCATATACCTATTTAATTCAGTGACAGTTTTCTTCACAGAAATAATAAAGGAGAAAAGAGGTAAGAGTAATACCGTACGTCATTAATTTCTCTAATTACCTCTTGATATCTATTTTTAAGAAAAAAAAAGAGTTGCTAAATGTTAGAAAAATCAGAATTTGCAAGTTTACTTGGCATAGGTCAAGTAATTTCAATGCAAGGCTTTTTGCCTTACTATAGGAATAGTAAGTGCAAGGTCCAACTGATTATTTTTAAAGCAAGCAAAGCTTGGCAGAACTAGAAATTAAAGACAAATGTACAGCAGTGATTTGAAACACAAGGAAACTAGTGTCTCACTAGAGAGAGAAAAATAACAAATGGTGGTGCATAAGTATATAAATGAATTTTCAGAGTAAATTACATGCAAAACTAACAGCAAATTATAATTAAAGTATAAGGAACATCCTATTGAAAGTCAACATTTACTCTATGCTATTTGGAATACTACACTGGGCTCTGGGCATCTCCACACCTTGAAGATGTTGACAAGTTAGAGGGAATGCAGAAAAGAACAGCGAAAATAGTCAGAAAGAGGAACTGATTTGGAAGAAAAGATTGTCTCATTAGGGCCCAAGTATTTGGAGTACATAATTAAATGTGTAGCCAGTTCCTGGAGTGAAATTTATTTTTTTAAACTTTTAGAAATTGATATAAAACCCTAGACTTGTATGAAAATAAACACAGCTTCTCTGAAGATCGCTGAGACTTTTTTTTTTCAAACTTAGGAAAAAATGGTTTTTTCACTACAGGTCAGTCGTTTACATGAACAAGATATTACAGTCCTCAGCTGCCATCCTGTGTAATCCTTTTTAACAGTCACAATCAGGCAAAGTTATTAAAGGCTTTCTAGGACTGCTGGCAACTACCACTGATTTGCTTTGCTAATTCTTCCTTTTTTTTTGAAGATTCTCTGGGGCTTGTTTGAGTAGATTAAGCACCTTCCTTTCTTATAGCCCTGCTTTGGTAAAAGAAAGGTACAAGTCAGGGAAATGACTTTTCTTTCTTTCAGAAAATAAGTTACCACTGGAAAAGTCAAAAAAAATTAAAAAAAAAAACCAAACAACTTCTGAAGTTCTCCTCTAAGATGATGACAGTGTATCATACTGGCAAATGGATAAGAAACTGCTGACACTGGCGCTTGCCTGGAAAAGGAATCTCTTCAGGTTGTCCTACCTATGTGAATGAGACAGCAGGGAAAAGAGGCACAGAAAAGAAAGATCTGAAGCTGACATTTGAAAGATCTCTGGTGGACTATGTCCTCCTAATACTGGGTGGGGAACTTTCCACAGGAACAAAAAAAGAGTGTTCATGTAAACCTGGTTAATTCATACAAAAACAAAAATTACAACAAAACACCTAGAGAATTTTGAATTTTGGCAGGTCTTAGTGGGGTTGTATGTTAAAAGGAGTAGATTTCAAAATGTCTGATTACAAAAGGATTTCTTTATTGACTTTGTAAAATCATGGTTATTTATATTCCTCCTGGACACACCTATATATTCCTTCTCACACACTATACCATATGAGGTAAATCAGAATGAAGAACAAAACCTCCTACATACTGGCCTCTTGTTTTCTATATGTGCAGAATAAGAGGCTGTTATCATCAGTGGATGTGCCACTGACAGAATGTCAGAGGACTTAAAGTAAGACTGGGCTGAAGCATGAGGGGATAAAAACTGAAGGTCCTCACTAATTTTCTGTGGAATATACATTTCTGATTTAAAATCTAGTGATAATGCTGACCACGAAGTTTGGAAAAAGATTTGCTTGCTAGGCTTCTACATGAACTTGATAACTACCCTTAAGTCTAAGGCTTTTGCTCTGCTGTTCTGCTTGCCAGAAGGAGAGGGAAAACACTCACCAGAGGAATGGCCCCCAGTGTTACCAGTATGCAAAGAGATCCACCCAATGCACTTTAGGTGTGCCTTGAAGATCCTTGTTATATTTCGGTCTGTGTAAAGAATATATTAGGATGGCCATTCTAGCTCACCTTATTGAAATATAAGATGGATGTACATGACTGAGACACTGTACATACCTCTCTATTTCCAAGGTACGATCTCCATTCGTGATTGTATGCCTACAGTTTATGCTGGCTGGGCACTTGGGTGTCACTTTTAGTAGGAGAAAGCTCAATTATTTCCTTCTCACTCTTTGAAGATAGAGATAAAATATTGTGTTACAGGTATTTTTATTTTTTTTTTTAAGTAAGAAAAGCTCATAATCAGCTCTGAAACTCCTCCCTCAATTTACAAATGATGTGTAGGTATTGCTGTTTTATCATATATTAGACTACCCACTGATGTGGAATCCTGTACAATTGGAAGATTAAATGGTGATAATCAAGTTTTGGTTGCAGAAGTCCTTGGTCTGCCTGGCAAATCAAAATTTATTCATGATGGTAGACTTAAAATAGTTAGTCAGACTTTTATGAAAATGCAATAAAATGCAGCCACTTCTTGATCAGTCATACATTTTGCCAAAGCTTTAAAAATAATCTTAAACTCCAGATAACTGCCTTTTAAAATAAAAAGAGTAATAGACTCTGAAACAAGCCAGTAATTAAAAAACTCAAACGATATAATCCTTTGTTAAAAAAACACAACTCCCCAGAATATGTCTCCTATTTTTACCCATGCAATCAGTTATGATTTCTTTTTTAACTAATAGAAGTCAAGTTCTAATATTTATAGATTTTTTTTTTTTTAAACTAAATCCTTGTTTTCTAATCACTGCCTCTTCCACCATGGTATTTTCAGGAAAATGCCTGCTAGAAAGTTTAGACATGGTAGTTCAACTGTAAGCTTCTGGGGACATCCACGTTGTATTATGCTTGGCTTAGAACAAGCAACTCCTGCTAGATTCAGCAAAAATAAAGCACAATGACCTCTTCAACTGGACACTTCAGCAGCTGGTCTATAACTTAAGCAGAGTTTTGCTTTACGCTTTCTAAACTTTCCTGGGGATTGAATAGACAACATATAAAAATATGACAGGAAGATGATGGATTATGGGTCATAAGTCTCATTTCAGCCATACAAATAAAACATCATGCTTGTGTGTTATGATAATACATTTAATGGACAGAAATTAGCAGATGTTGATTGCATGCTAGCACACACAGCATACCAAAAATCACAGAGGAATGTTTAAAAGATTGTAAAGAGGCTGCACCATTGGATGCCTGTAAAGCAGACTTAAAGTAGCAAAACCAGAGGAAAGACAGTTTGGTAGTTGTCTGGCTTTCATTTAATCGTTCTTCTTTGCCAAATGCAGTCATTAAAAAATTATATGCATTTTAGTTTAAAGTGAATAGTAATGCTTTTTCTGGACCTTCCTATGTAATACTTTATAACTGTCAAAACACAAGGTTGTGACAGAGTTTTAAAACAAAACTTCAAGATAAACTTAGAGAAAATTATGAATGAAAATTTGTAGTTCAGTGCCATTCAGAATTCTATAAATTATCCAATATAAGACATAAAAGCACCAAGTTTTGGCCCTGCTCAGTTACAACTTGGAACAAGCTTTTATATATAACACATGTATGCACACAAAGAAAAATGAATTTTCATATGAGAACTACCTCTTTAAAGATTCAGATGTGAAAGCTAGATTTGCCTCTTTAAAAGAAAAAATTGTGTGTAAACTGTGTCGAAATCCACCTTAACCCATTTTTTCCAGTTAAGTAATATTTATTTTCAGAAGCCTATGAATCTTGTCAATTTTAGAATTCTACCATCATTCATAGAATCATAGAATAATTAGGATTGGAAAAGGCCACTGAAATTTAAAATTCACTGTTTTTATATGGGGCCACATGCAGTAAATTTTCTCCTTGGCCAAATCCAGAATCAGAGGCAAAACTAATGGGTGCGCTCTCTGTTTTCATTAACAGATTGATGAGATCTGGATATAAGCTTTTTCTTTACTGTTTGGCCTCTTCCCAATCATATAACTAGACCATCTGTATAAGCATTATCTGACATAGATTCATTTCAAAGTGGATTTAGAAAGGTAGTCCAATTAAATCAGACAATCGTGAGCTAATATATGTAGCAAAGATTGTTTTGTAGATGTACATATTATATTGAATTTGCATGTATTTTACCGGAAATACAGGAATATTAGAAAAAATATACAAATTATTGTAATGTAGAATAAAGATCTTACATGTCTGTGTTGTTGATTTTATCACTGTGCATGCCTCATAGCGAATGCCAGACCATAGTAGGATGTGTGCTGAGGTGTTAACAGCCTAGTTTAGGTTTGCCCTTGTTCTAATTTTTTTTCATGGCCATGGCTATGGTAGGCTTGACTTATTATGGAAAAAAGGCATGTGACAGATGAGAAGCCCATGAATGAACACTACGTGTACACATTGTAACATGAAGGCCTATTCTAACACTTTTGCTGCACAATTTAAAACAAAACTAGGGAAACCAGATGGTGACTGTCTATCTCCATTAATTTATAGCTGCTTTCAATGGTGGATCAACATGAAGGGAGTTTCTCAAAGGGTTAGCTGTAAGAAGGATACTAGATGGTTATTATCACTGGAGATTAATTATAATTTTTACTATTATTTTTAAGTTTCCTGCAAAAAATTTCTGAACACAGAAAAAATGAAATTACGATTTTTGAGCTATATATTTTACTTTCAGATGTTGACATGAATCTTCTCCCAGTGTGCCCAGTGAAACAATTTGTTGGAAAGAATAAGTATATGCTATGTTGGCATTGTCATTTATTTAAGATAGCAGCCATAAGTTATAGGAATAGGCGAGTGTTTCAGGTCTGCTAGTGTTTACATCTTTAGTACTTTGGTAATGCCACATATCTTTAGAGATGCATTTTAGTTATTTGAAGTACCTACAAATTATACCCACCCATTATAAAATGATCTTATGTAAAACTGGAAAGATTGCAGTAATTTTTCTTAAAATATGAACAACGATTATGGGACTTAGTTTTTTCAGTTTGCAGTCTTAGCCTGTATTAGCTAAATTAGCACCATATTTTCTCTTATCTGCAAAATCATAGGCCCTATGGAAAGTCTGGATAGGAATTAGCTGTCCATTTACTTTTTCAGCACAAGTACAGGAATATATCCAATGAAATTAAGAGGGCCCATGTTCAAAACACACAAAGGGATGTGCAATAACTAGTAGATCCATGGAACTCCTTGCCAAAGGAAATTGCAGGTACCTAAGGTTTACAAGATTCCAAGGATGGTAAATGAATTGCATTAAAAAAGTGTGTTGAAGATTGGTAGTAGAGAGAAGACATATTCATCTCAAGATGCAAGTAGTCAGGGACTTGAAGTCCACTCTGGAGAAATAGCATATCTCTCTTATCCTTGTTCCTACTTTTGTGAAGGATGGTCATCTTTGGTCATTGGTGGAGAGAGAGTTCTCTTTCAGATAAACTTCCAATCTGGTTTGGTACAGACATTCTTTAAACAATTTCTTAAACAATTTAAGCATACTTTACATTTAATCTCGACTATTTCCTTAGTGTCATGCTCTTTTCTGTATTGGAATAATTGATACGTGGAACAAAAATTTTCAGTTCCCAGAATTTTCTGTTCATCATGCTAACAAGTTAAAGTGTATGGTTTACTGTTCTTTGGAGAATTTCTGAGCATTCTAAGAGTTTATGATAGAAACTGAGATGAGGTGCATTCAGACTGGTACTTTGTGCCTTTCCTCAAAATCTTTTTATAAACTTGTTGCTGATGCATCTACTTCAAAGTGGCTATTTTCACAGAAGAAAAATGTTGTAAAAAACCCAAACACTGCAATACGTAAATAAAATCTGACTGAAAATATAATTGTGAAATTTTAATGATCTATCAGTTATAGGTATTTTGTATTATGCTATAAATGGTAATTTGAATTTGTTAGCTTTGCATGCATTCCTAAGATTAAAACTACTAGAGTGTTTAAACCTTTAGGAATTAGAAGAAAAGAAGGAGAAATCTATTAAATGTCATAAGCATTCAAAATCTTCTCTAGATTTTAATTCCTCAAGTCATTTTTGTTATGGAAGTCAGACCAAATGACACACACTATGCTGCATCTCACAGTTGACAATACAGTGCCATCAAAATCACAGTTGTTAAAAAAAAGAAAGATTAAACATCTTAGTCTACAAGTAATACATAATGTCATATACCTATTACTAAGATGGCCCATCTTCTATGACCAAAGAGGATAATCTGATTTGAACTAGAAGGACTGAATAAAATTGTTAAACAATCCTTTGCATTTTAAGCAACATTTAATTAGAAACACACTTTAACCACCAAAATGATAAAAATCCAAGAGATTAAAATTTGAGTGTCAATTATCATAAAATTCATCATTGTAATTCTTATTAAAACTCAATGTTTAGATAAGTAATGATTTTATAATATGGCAATTTGCATAAGGAGCCCTGAGATGGCTTATTATTTCAATCCTACACAATTACAATTCTAGCTCCATACATCAGAGCTCTTAGCAATGTAAAATCACTGTGCTAATTAATAAGCCATTTACTGACTGCAGCTAGTTATGGTGGTCCTGCAGCTGACCTTACGGAAGATGAGCCATCTCTGAAGTGCCTGTGTGTAACTACAAACATAATGATGTGCCAGGAGGGAATCATTAAAAATAATTTACACAAGCCTTCATTTACAAGATCTTTTGATAGCATGCTTCCCTGGTGTTTAGATCCACAGTGCAACCCCTACCATTTGGAAAGTGCCAAGCAGGAGAGTGAACTAGGATACCTAAGTGGTTAATTAAGAGCCATTCCGACGCCACAAGAGCCTCCTGAAAAATCCCTCTGATGTCTGCTGTGTCAAATGTCTCTCACAGGCAAAACCACAAGAGGTAGCTGCCATAGCAGGCTAATTATTGGGGACCAGGAACAGCTGAGAGTGGCCTGTCACTGAGTGCTTACTGTGAGCACCCAAGCCCAGGACTAAGAGCATGCTTTTGTATCATTGACTTGAGAGAAACAGTGGAAATGAGACACTGTGATAATCAGAAGAGATTGAAATAGCCATAAAAGTATGAAGTTGTAGATGAAATTGCTCACTTGTGCTCTTTGATATATTGTGTAACTTTTTACACTTTTCTGTTATTCCAGTTCCAACGTGTTTTTTTAAGACTTTCTTTTTGAATGCTTTTAAGCAAACAACAGCTTACAAAGGCTATATAGGGATGCATGGAAATTTCAAACATTATAGATAATATTTATGATAGTAAAAATAATTTCAAACTACAAAAAAAGAACAAAAAAAATTTTTAAAAAGGAAAACACATTTAATAACACTACATCATGAGATTGCAGAATAAAATATGAATATACATTACCATCTTGTAATTTCAGTACAGTCAGAACAACTAACAAGGACTAAAAGAATATGTCACTACCTTCCTTACAGCAGCTAGAAATTAACATAATGAAAACACGCAGTTCACGATTTATTTCTCCGTCACGCAAGTCCCTGCAAGGTGGAGGAACAGATCTATTTGCTTGTGTGTCATTTCATTGGTTTAGTGGCATTCAACTGTTTTACTGATCTACAAGGGATTTTCCAAGTCTGCACAGGGGACATACGTTCTTATTGCCAGTTTGTTTGTTCGATATGCAGGTAAGAGAAAATGGCTCATACTCTTAGGGTGCAGACACTTTTCAGGCCTGTCTCATACCTTATAAGTTTACTTTCTGAGGTGCCTTGAACAAGTGTTATGTGAGAAGTCAACATGAGCACAATTCTTGTGTGGTTTTTGCTAGTGCATTGTGGGTGAGTGTCTGGGCTGGGACTGAGAAGAATTAGTTTACTAAAGGTGGAAGCAGAAATGTAGTTGCTCTGTGCCTGTTTTTGTGTTTGCAGATATTTGGGAGAAAGAGGAACCCGCTGGGTGCTCATTATCTTATTGGTGACACTGATGGGGTTTCCAAGTTTGCATGTGTGATTTTTTTAAAATATAGCCCATTTTGGCAACTTTACCATAGTAAGAGGAGAATTCGTTTTTTTCTAGATGGAAACCACCCCATTCAGGATTCCTCTGATGTTTTTATTTCAAATGTTTCAGACTGTCTCATGTGCTAAGAGATTATAAATTATGTAATTTTTTTATAAATTACATAAATAAATTTTCCAGAATTAGAAAACCCCTACCCATTTTTTTTTAATAACCATGTCAATTTGCAGAAGGAAAATACTATTTTAATAGCATTAAATGCTTCTCAAAGGTATAAAGAGGTGTCTTTCTCTCATGGTTTAACAAAAAAAGGGGACATGAAAATTCAGAAAAGCACAAGTGATGCACAATGCAGTTGCTCATCACCAGCTCACTGTTGCCCAGCCCTTCCCAGGTTTATAGAGTGAGCATGGTGTGCTGTGGTATGGATTATCCCTTTGGCTTCAAGTTCAGGTCAGCTATCCTAGCAATGGTCCCTTCCGGCTTCTTGTGCCCCTCCTCACTGTCAGAGCGTGAGTCTGTAGTCAGTGGAGCTGGATAGCTTCAAAAGGAGGTAGGTTCAAACCATCCGCACTGCACCTCTCTGAGACAAAACAAATCACTTTCTCACCACAGAGTGGAATCAGTGGCCAGACTGGTTCCTTAATTTTTTAAAATGGCTAAAATTCTGCTTTTCTATAGTTTGTCTTGTAGTCTGTAGGAAGCTGTGAAAATCACAGCCATACTTCACAGAGCAAAAGACTGAGGCACAGAGGAAAAGTTGGAGAAGCAGTGCCATGAACACAACCTAGATCCTGATGACTTTTGACTGACTCTGTACTGCTCATAAGTATAGAGAGACAGTGGGACAAAACCTCCACCTGTGGTTCCACCCTGCGGTCTTGCAGAAAGGCAGAATTGCAAGGGTGATGTGAATTTTCATGGCTATTATCCTCTACCAGAAACATGAAGGTCACTTTTCTCTGGGCCATCATCATCAACAGCTTCACACAGTTTAAACCAGCATATCTTGTTAAGCACCAACATATGATGAAACGACTAACCATTTGTTTAACTAACTCAGGCATATGCAGTGCTCTTGCAGAACTTTTTTTTGATTGCTATTTTTCAATCTGTTTCATTTATAGTGACTGGTAATGTTGTTACTTTTACTGGCAAGCAAAATGGGAGATGATGCCAATGACTTTACAAGATAATGACAGCAATCAAAATATTACCAAATTGGTGACTGGCTCCTCACCAAGTCCATCCTATATATGAATAAATCTGTACCAATAAGAAGTTACAATCTCTTACCTGTACGCCTCATTCTTTGATCTGAGGCACAAATGGCAGCCAGCATGGTCAGGTGAGTTACATGACCTGTAGGTATAACTAAATAGTACAAAACTTAACAAAATGAACTATTTTGAATGCAGATTTCCAGTCTTGTATTCATAAGGGAGAAGAAGAGATAATAATGTATCAGCTATGATTCAGTGATTTTTTTTCTGGATGTTTATTAAGAGATGCATGTTTTTCCTTGTGGAATTTTTAAGATAACTTGATAAATAGCTGTGCTTGTTAGGTTATTTGTCTGAGAAACAAGCCTTTTTAAAGACACTGGTATGCTTAAAAGCTAAATGTCCTGCTTTTTAAACAACTGACATCACACAAATTTTATTGTTCATCTAGGGGAGCTAAGGAGGGACTCTTCATTAGGGACTGTAGTGAGAGGACAAGGGGTAACAGGTTCAAACTTAAACAGGGGACGTTTAGATTAGATATGAGGAAGAAATTCTTTACTGTATGGGTGGTGAGGCACTGGAATGGGTTGCCCAGGGAAGTTGTGAATGCTCCATCGCTGGCGGTGTTCGAGGCTGGGTTGGACAGAACCTTGGGTGGCATAGTTTAGTGGGAGGTGTCCCTGCTGGTGGCAGGGGGGTTGGAACTAGATGAGGTTCTTAAGGTCCTTTCCAACCCTCACTATTCTATAATTATGTGATTCTATGAGATGAAAAATAAAGCACATGGCACTGCCATGACACATATATTAAACAGAAGTTCTCACTCTTACACATCTTTGTTGCTAAGTTTGTTTTTAGTATTTTAAGTATTTATTCTTAATACATCTACATGGAAACTTAAAAGATATGCAATACAAAGAAATGAACAATTGGTTTATAGTGCAGCAAGGGAAATTTTCTTAAGCTCATGATTGTAGTAGCAGTAGAAAAAGTGGGAAAAATTTATGATGATATGGTGGTTTAATCCCCCCAAATGGAGATTATTTCCATGCTTGAATTTACAACCAGGTGAGCTTTTTGAAAGGAAGAGGAAAAATTCATCCTTCCAGTTTAACAGTATTGATTTTAAGGTTTAAAAATTTGTCTTCTAGAGACCATCTCTGCTTGTCTTTATAGTAGACATAATCCCACTGAAGCCAGGAGAGGTGCTCTTGTATGTGAGGGAAATCCTATATGGGTTTAACTTCATGCCTAATGCCAGCCCAGATGTTGCTCTGATTAAAGTCAGCAATAAAAACTCTGTTATTCTGAATGATGCAAGACAAGACCAGTTGTGAAGTGTTGGTGAACCTTTCTCAATTCTGCTGGATTTCCACACATTGTAGATCAGGCCCTAAATTATCTAACTTCATCCTGGCCGCAAGTGTGAAGTTTTTCCCTGGGGAAAATCTCCACTGAAATCGCAAATATCTCTGCTTGGGAAAGTATTGCAGAAACAGATGTTAGTGTTTGCCTTGAGGAATATCCAACATATTTAAGCAATCACAACATATACTGAGATGGAAAGATAATACCAGAATAAAACAACTGCCTTTCTGAGCGCCTACTCATCCTTATGTTTGGGTTGCCTTATTTAAGAGGAGGTGTTATATTTCTTGAAGATCATCACCTGTCATTAAAAGAAAATCTGTGACTGCACGCAATCTTTACATTACTTCAGGGAGAAAGAAACACCTTTGTGCATTCTCTTTTTTTCATATGCTTACAATGAGGTAAAATTTTCTGTTCTTTTGTCCCTGTATTTTTTTTTTAAAAAGAAAATCAATACCTTAAAGCCAATAGTTAATAGATGGTTAATGGTTGCATGTTAAAAAGCAGGTTCTATTTTTATAAATACAGTATAAGCTTGCTGGCATAGTATGACTGTGACAAGCAAACTTTATTATATTTTATATAATTAGTATTCTATTCAGTTTTTTTAATGAGATGAAAATTAAAGTTTCTACATTTAATACCATGTTTTTATGTTTGAAAAGCTCTAGGAATTTTAGTGAATAAATACTCCCAATAGACTGCAGAAAACACTTCCTTGAAGAAAGCCATAAAACATATTTTTAAAGCATCCCTGTAAGCCACTAGCGGAAATTTGAAGACAGCCAAAGGTCCCAGACTAACTAGTTTCTTAGTCAACAAGATTTTTTCTGGATTTTTTAGAGCTTTATCCGGCCTATGGCTATTACAGAGACAAAATGTGCAATTGTTCAGTCAGTTGACATATAGGAATTTAACAGAGCTCTTAAAGGTAAAGTACATGTTTTGAACTTCTCTAGTGCTAGTTCAGATGAGGGAATAAACCCAGCAACATTTTATTCTAAATATATAGAGTGAAGGAACAGTGAGGTTAATAAGTCCTAAGATGGGTTGTATGTATCCAAAGCTTACGTATAAAATATACCTAATGTGATAGAAAATAATTTTCTCCTATTTTTCCCCCTTTAAAATTAATAAATTCATAATAAGTGATTGAACAGAAAAGGAGTGATCTTAATCACCTGAAAAGGTTAAACATATTCTTGAAACATGTTAATGAAGCTATATATAAACAAAACTTCATTTTCTTATTCACTATATTCTATAACAACTATTTCATCTTCACTGGCCATTTCTGAAGAGCTGATCACCCCTCTTAATTTACGACTAATTCTTTTCCTCTCATTGTTCTTCAAATATATGCTGTTGCATTTCAAACTGGTTTAACTGAGTAATAAACAATAGAAAATGCAAAATATGTTTCCTTGCTGTACTCTTAAATATTTCAGCAGAATGCAACATACGTAAATGCTTTATTGGGTAAGTTGATTATTATATCATAGCCATTAGAGTGCACAAGTCACTTCCAGTAAGAACAGAGAAGTATGAAAACACATTCTTTTTTTCTGATGAGGATTTTTTAACCAAACTGAGGACATCTAAACCATTAAAAACCTCATCAAGAATCTATAGAAGTCAAGCAAAAAAGTTTTTTCAATTGCTTTCAGGCAGGCCTGTATGGTAGTAGGCAATGGCTTGTTCAATTCTTCAGAATCTGAGTTTTGTACAACATAGATGGAAAGGTGAAATAAAATATTTTTATAAAATTGCATGGACAAATAATTTATCTGAAAGGATGATGCAATCTTGTAATTAACAAAACAGGAGGGGATTGTAAGTGGAAAAACACTTTTGGGAAAAGAGAAGTTCATGGGATGGAAGTTGGTGAATGTTTAGGATGCTCTGATTACACTCTCTCACCATTTCCATATGCATAATGGTATTATCAGTTAGAACTTGGAAAAAAAGCCATAATTTTTCTGGTTCTATTTTCTTACCTTATGAGATTTGATTTCTTATTTCTCAATCTATTGTCATCTTGGGATTGAATATTCTGGGACTTTTTCCAGCTTTTCAGTCTCTTATTCTGGTGGTCAAAGCTTATCCTGTTCTTAGTTTTCTTCTTGCAAGGCACAGTTATATCAATTTTAAATGGATGTTATAATATAACCTGAAATCACTGAATTTCCATGAATATGGTTACTGACTGGTGGTAGACAAAAACTGCTGAAATGAAGTTGTCTTGGTTTAAACTGGAATTAATGGAATGGAAGTGTGGAAGCTAGATGGGTTTCAGCTTAAACTACGACAGTTTGGATACCAAAACTTTTATTCAGAGAAATATCACAGAATCATGAAATGGTTAAGGTTGAGAAGGACCTTAAGATCCTCTAGTTCTAACCAACTGTCATTGGCAGGGACAGCTCACACTAGACCATTTCTCCCAAGGCTCTGTCCAACCTGGCCTTGAACACTGCCAGGGATGGAGCATTTACCACTTCTTTAAGCAGTCTGTTCCACCTCACAGTAAAGAATGTCTTCCTTATATCTAACCTGAATTTCTTCCGTTTAAGTTTAAACCCATTATCTCTTGTCCTCCTAATGTTTCAATACCTGATGATCATAGAATCATAAAATCATAGAATAGTTAGGGTTGGAAAGGACCTTAAGATCATCTAGCTCAAACACCCCTGCCATGGACAGGGACACCCCCCACTAAACCATGCCATCCAAGCCTATGTCCAACCCAGCCTTGAACACCACCAGAGATGGAGCATTCACAGCTTCCCTGGGCAGCCCATTCCAGTGCCTTATCACCCTTACAGTAAAGAACTTCCTCCTTATATCCAATCTAAGATATAAGATTCAGGTTAGATATAAGGAAGAAGATATATAAGAATTCATAAGATTCAATCAGGTTAGATATAAGGAGGAAGTTCTTTACTGTGATGGTGATGAGGGAGAGTCATCCCTGCCCGTGGCAGGGGGTTGGAATTAGATGATCTTAACGTCCTTTCCAACCCTAACTGCTTGATGACACTACGATTCTATGAAGAGTCCTCCTCTGGCATCCTAGTAGGCCCCCTTCAGATATTGGAAGGCTGCCATAAGGTCTTCACACAGCCTCCTCCAGGCTGAGCAGACCTACTTTTCTCAAGCTGTCTTTATACAGAAGGTGCTCCAGCCTCCTGATCATCCTCATGGCCCTTCTCTGGACTTGCTCATAAAATATGCAATTTTATGAATTACACAACTTCCCCTATTTGTGGTAGAAAAAGTATAATGCTGAAGGAAGTGGCAATTGCAGCCATTACCATGCATTGCCTGTAGCTACAAGCACCCTTGTTTTCTCAGGCATCTCCAGAGGTCAAAGTGATTATCCCAAGTCCTGGTACAGGTGCTGAGGGGTTCTCTATGCTGTCTTCCAAAATGGTTGCAATCACAAAAGTGTACAGGCTGGACGGAAAACACCTGACTCTTGATTGTCTTTTTCTTACACTGGTAGCAAAAAACAGCCCTCTGCTGCTGGTACTCACAGTCTGCTCCTCTTGAAGTGTCTTCACACATTCACAACTTTCTCAGTGATTGACAGGTTGTTTATGCTAAAGTTATTTCCTCATTGTTATAACTAGACTATCCTATAGAGTTAACATAAGATCATGCATGTTGAACTTAACACTAATATTATTGTCAACTAAGCCAAACTTCTGCTAATCATTACAGAAAGAAAGGGAGGAAAGGGGTTCCCTTGGGAAATAATCACGTGTGTGGTGCAAGTATTTGGTCATGATTCCATCACCTTATCTCTGTCCTTAAGCCACATAGCTTCTAGAGCAGGTACTACATCTTACAGCAGGAAAGCCTCCA